>OZ020173.1:6888035-7329313 GCA_963971145.1 Sussaba pulchella | reverse complement strand
AAGACGTTTTTCCGTTGATTTTCCCTCTCGGCTACCGACGCGACGCGTGTCCAAAGGCGTCAAACCTTTTTTTTTGTTCTTATCGCTTGCTCTGGAGGGGTTACATCCGTTTGTACGATACTGCGGAGACCATCGCCGGACCATACGGAGACGAGTTCGATGCGGATGGAGTTACATGAGCGATCGCACAATTTCACAGAATCACGGTTAGGGCATTGGAACGATCCAAGAAGAATTTAACGAGGGCCACGCGCCCAATATGCACTAACCCGCCAGGGGTCCGAGAGTCACGAGAACGTACGGCGGGGGCTCCCCCGTCGACCGTGGATCCACCGACAGTGCGCGTTAGACCCATACCCTCGTTTTTCCTTCACTCGTTAAACACCGCAATAATCCCGACTCTTCTTGTTAGACCGAATCATTCCCTGATCTATGAGAAACACGAGGACAGTACGGTGAAGCTGCGCGGATTCTTTAAACGTCGCACGTTTCTCGATTTTGTTTTTTCGTTCGAATCCGTTGAGTCTTGCACTTTTTACGTGTTACGTATTTTCAGGGGTAAAAAGAAACCCTTGGGAGATTACGGGGCTGTCTGTCCGTCTGTCACAGCCGATTTTTTACAGTGATTTTGAATAGCATAGTCAAAAAGGTATTTAGTAGAAAATTGCGAAAATGGAGCGCCCCGCACTCTTCTTATTCCCGAAATTGCTGGAGCTAAAATTGAAAAAAAATCAGGGAACATAACGCCATACCATAGGTTCATAGGAAAATTATAGCAAAAGTCCTGAGTCATATTGATTTCTAGAAATTAATTATTTAAAAAAATAGTACAAAACGATTTTTTATTTCCTTCTCCAATCGATTCTAAATCGCTCGTCTTTCTCCATCGCCGGAAAAAATTAATTGCATGATTTCAGACGTTATTCGGGTCAACTTCACGGCACGGGCTCGTGACAAACGCGAATTGTCTTAACATCCGCACTTCACACGGTACAAATTGTGAATACAGTGATTCGAAACCCGGACGGACATTGAGATTATGATGAGGCACGTGGCGGTCGCAAACAACCCCATGCGGAGAGGCCACGAGGCGAAACGCATCCCGTACACCATGCTCGCGGCGACAGCGCCGCTCTTTCTCTTTCTCTTTCTTGCCTCCATTACGTACAACGATAATAATAGAAACGACAATCGTTTCGGGAAATAAAGAACCGAGAGGTAGGAATTAATTCATTGCAATGTAGGGAGTGAGTTGGTGACGCGACAATGCGATTTTCGAGGCGGTCCCGAACGACGACAATAATGACGATGATGAAAGAACGAATAACGAGATAAAAGCTCCGGAAAGAAGGTTAAAAGAATTCCCGGGAACTCGTATTTTTCTCATTCTAATTGCTTCCACCGTTTGCGTTTGGAAAAAATTGATTTTGTTTACCGTACACGTGGCCAAATGACTTTTTTGACTGGGGTATAGTTTCCGTGATGGTTTTTGGGCTTATAAGATCGATCGCGCCCGTGAACGTCCGTCATACCCGATTTTTTCCGAAATCATATGGCGTGGGAACTTGAAATTTGGCACAGGAATATATTTTATCGACTCTAATATTTTTCATTAGTTGATACTTGATAATATTCATATGAGAATCATAGAGGGGGCAAATTAGGTACCTGAAATTATTATTTTTTGAATTTTATTCTAAATAGCATGTCCGAGAAAGATTTTCTAAAGATTATGCAAAAATACAGCATCCCCCCTCTTATTTCCGAAACTATTGGACCTAAAATCCCCAAAAAATCAGAGAATTCAACACCTTACTTGTAGTTGACAGGGAAATTATAGAGCGAATTCTAGCTCTTATAGATTTCTAGAAATAAATTATTAAAAATATAGTACGGGGCCTTCTGCGCGCGATTTGAACTTGCACTTGACCGTATTTTTTTTTGGGTTATTTCTGGCGCAGGGTTGCACGTAGATCGTGTAAGTGCGTCGTGCCGTCGGAATTAATGGGGGCCACGGACGTTGGGAATTTCCGGGCGATTCGGAAAACCCGTGAAACCAAGGGGGGTCGGTACAACAATGATTTTGGGTTTGGAAATCGGCAATGGCGAGTAAATACCAGTCAGCCGCGCGCCCGAAACCACCACCGACACCATCGGACAAGTACCTGTCGTACATTGTTGAAGACAAATCTATGCCAGCTGTTGACCCACCACTTGGCCGCAAATCCGAAAGCTCGTTCTCGGCTCCGAACGGAGCAGCGGGCCGAAGATCCGATTTCTTGATGAGCGCCCACGCGAACTGACGACGTTGGCTTTCGTGATTTAAGAGCACGATTGATGATAGAAACTTTGTTATTTATTTCATTTATTTTATTTGTTCTATTTATTTTATTTATTTCGTTTATTTTTTCTTTTTTTTAACTTGGAAGTTTTTTTAGTTATGATTTGTATGAATAATCTTGAATAATAAAATTGAATGAAATTCTTTCGACGCGATAAAAATAAAAAATAAAAATTTTTTAAACAAAAATTCTTAATTCGAGTTTTTTCGTTAATTCGATTGAACCAAATTGCGTTTCAGAGGAAAATATGATATATTTTCGTATGCAGGTATACTCGGCACTGTTGTTTTACAATATTTACAATTTTCTTAAGCCGTCAAATTCAAATTTACATTATATCAATATATTAACTTCAAACTTCACTTATTCGCTAAAAACGTCACACAGCCACACGCACACACACACGCGGACGTACTCGGATGTACACATTCGTCATTAAACGTTACCATAAATAATAATTACGTATTTATAGAAAGTCCGGGGTTTGTGTACAATCTTACTTTTTTTCATCTTTCTAATAAATAAACTATAAATACGATATACGAGATCTCTAAGGCTAATACGTTCGAGGTACTGAAAAAAAAAAAAATGTTAAAGACAAAAAATAATTCATCCGCTGACACTGATCACACACGAGCCTGCGTCATTTTTTCCCCGATCCTAATCGACGTATTTATACGGGGTGTCTCGATAAAGTTCAAAACGAGAAAAAAAAATTATCCCTTACGTCTACGAATCAATGAATACAGATAAGATGTGTCGGGGCGTATCTTTGGTCGGTTGGCACAAGCACCGGTCAGTCTTCTCATCTATGTAAGGTAATAATACGTAATAATAATAATAATAATAATAATAATAACCATATATGTATATATGTACAAGCTCGTATTAAAAATTACGATCAAGATCGTTCAATTTACATTCAAAATAATCGTATTTACATTTTAAAAATCGCGATAATCCACGAATATTTACAAAACCCAATTTATTTTATCCATCCTTCGATGGTTCACATATCTAAAACCCTACCTAACTTCGCCATCTATCGACTTGCTACCAAAAAAAAAATTGTGTATCTTAAACACAACGAATATATACTTTTGATTACGGTCAGAAATACCGATTACGCCGATCGCGTCCAGCGCTCTCATTACACTCGAAAAAATTCCGTCAATTCGTAATTGTCAAAATCCTCATTACCCCACTTTCCCCATCAAATAGGGTCGGAATCCAACTGGCCCTTATTTTCGTACATTCCAAAGAAAATCCGACGAAAAAAAAACCTCCCTCCAACGATTTCGGATTAAAATTCACTGGTGTGTCTTTTTCTCGTGATCGAATCACGAGGATCTATCAAAAATTTCACGAGTCTCCATGCAGGTCAGTCCCATTGACCTCGTATTACGCCATCCACCTTGCGAACATGGCTATTCCGTTCTTATCAATCTCGTAATGATCCTTCTCGAGTCCCATGGTTGGATCGCATCTCGTGGCGATCAAGGTCTGTTGATGATTGATATCCGGTGGACTTTGATTGGAATGATGATTCATCTGATGATGATTCGTTTGTTCGTGATTAGTCTGATGACCAACGTGCGGTGGTGTGTCGTTCAAACTTCTCGAAGATTGTCCATGAGCGTGCATCGATTGCACCAAATTCGGACTGTACTGTTGCGAATCAACGATCACGCTCGTATAACCCGGATTGTCCATCGTTTCCACGTTGTTGTGATGATGCTGTTCACTCGCACGTCTCTTCCCAACCACGGGAATGTGACCCGAATGATTGTTCGAATACGCGGCTACAACCGGATGTTGTTGCAAATTCGTAACTTCGTTGTCCGTAAACGAATTGTTGTTGTCAAAACCGCAATTGAAGAGTAAAACCGTCGCTCCCGTTTCCGGACAAACTCCCGAGCCCGGCACGTTGTTAGGATCCGGTGGCAATTGTTGTTGTTGATGATGATGATGAGGATGATGATGAGGATGATGCTCGGGGGTGAAAACCGTGGGAACGGAGTGCAAACGAATGGGACTGGCTAGATGAGGTTCGGATCCGGCTGAACCTCCGCAAGAACTCGATGACGAAGAAAATGGCCGGGTTTGTTGATTCTGCGGTGCGTGTTGTTGTTGAGATTGTTGTTGTCCTAAATTTGGTATCGAATTTCCATGATGAAGAAGATGCTGATGTTGTTGCTGTTGTTGCTGATGTTGTTGCTGATGTGGATGTTGTTGATGTTGTTGCTGTTGTTGTTGTTGTTGGGTGGCTGATAACGGATCGTGATGCATAGCTGGGGGAGAAATGACACGCGTTACGATCGAGTTATGGCAACGTTGGAGTACACGACCGGATGGGGTTGAGGTCTTCGCCGGTGCAGCCAATAACGCACGAACAGGTAACTCAATCGAACCCCTGAAGCCCGTTCACGAGTACCTGCCTATTTTTCCGTCGTGTCCGAAAAAATTGGCCCATTGGGAAAACCCCAATCGGTCATCGCTTCACGGTGGAAATAGACGTTGAGGAAACATCGTCGTTTCGACGCAGGTAGCGCGCGACAGTATTTCGGTTATTCCATCGATCGCGCGAATATGTTTGCAAATGACGACAATACATCCGGTCGTGTAATTAAATTGATATTATCGTATTCGATTGAAGCCATCGATTTATCGATTCGATGCATTGATCGACCGATCTGACGATCGTTATGGAAATTATGGGACAAAAATAAAGAAGAAAACTTACCTCCGTAACCGTAGTAGAGATCGGATGGATAATAAACACCGGCATCCTCGTGGGAAGTGTTACTCGTGCTCTGAGTGTTGTACGGCGAGGGATGATAAGAACCGGCGATAACGGACGGTCCTATGTAATCCGACGTTGAAAATCCCGAACTGTCGACGTACTCGTTGTCCGGCGGTTCGTGAACCCGGGCTCGGTAGTGCGGGCTCAAACTGTGCTCGTCGAGATCGGCAGCCGTGCTCGTACTTCCGGGTGTAACGAGAGGCACGCTCGGAGGGTTACCCGGACACGGTGGCGATCCGTTCGTTTCCTTTTGTTCCGTGCTCAGCATCAGTTTGGCCGCTTCTCGGTCCGATAACACGTAATTCACCGATACTATGCACAACGGTCGGGAACTTCGCGAATTGTGGACTTTCGTCGCGTACGACTGCATCCACACCCAGCCTCCGCCTTTCGTCAAAAATCGGTAATACTGCGTCGTCACTTGGTCCTTCGTTAATACTGGAAAATAAATCATAATCGACGTATGATTTTTTATGGTCGGTGTCGCGACACTTGCGATGGTGGAAAGATTTGTTGAAAAATTATTTGGGAAAAATAAACTTAGATGAAAATTGAAATATGATGGTTTATTGTCATTATTGTGTCACTTGGAATGATATAGACATTGGCTGATTAATTATCTAGCGGTAATTACGGTAATCCTAAGCTGTTAAAATTTGGATTTTTTTATCTATGAGCGCGCTGTAAATTGCAATTAATATTCCATAACAAATTGCTAAAACCTTGAAAAATTATTGGAGGAATAAAATCTAAATTATAACCGAAATATATTTTTTTATGGTCATAAATTTAAATTATCACTCAGAATAATATAAAAATTGGCTGATTAATTGTCTAGCGATATTTATGGTCATCATAAACCACTACAATTTGAATTTTAATATCTATGAGCACATTATAAATTTAATCAACATTCCTCAACAAACTACTAAACCGTTAAAACACTACCAAAGGCAAAAAAAAAAAAAAATTAGCTCCAGTGAGAAATTCGCACCGTCCTGGTTAATTGTATCCGCGTTAATGAAATTATCGATTAAGGCTTAGAATCGGTTTGAACAGCGAAAACCGAGGTTTGCGCGGGGAAGCGAATGAAGCTGCGGACATTATACGTTGCGAAAATCCATGAAACGCGAACATTAGTGGCATTATGTGTCGGTTCGGTTGCCTTATACAGCGGCGAGGGGCGAAGGGGGTGGGGGCGAAGCTGGCAACGTAACGCTCGTGAAACTCCGAGTCTGTTCAAACAATGATAGCAGTAACAGCGTTTCTCTATTGCCGGCATCTCCTCCTCTTCTCTTCGTACTTTCGACCATCTCCTCCCCCCTCCACCCTCCCTCCCACCCTCCGCCATCATCCGTTTCTCTCGCTCGAGCTCGAGCTTTCCCGTCTGGCTCACTCTCGACTACCCTTCGCTACAGATCCGCGGCTTTGCCGTCGCCACCATCCGTCGTTTCACCCCCCTTTGACACCCTCGGCTTCTATCTAACGCTCAAACGCGCCCTCGCACCCCCCCCCCCCTCCCCCTTTGGAAAGCCTCTTTTTCTCTCTCTCTATCCTCGCTCGAGAGCAACGATTCCATCCTCCGCCTCTCTGGCCTCTGGCCGCATCGCAACCCCCCAATGTCCAATCAATAATACACACACCTACCCCTCATCCACACGTACACACATATGCGCTACGGTTATGATTGTACAAAGTGTTGGTGCGTTGCATCGGAGGGATGCAAAAAATAAATGAAAAGATGTCAAAAGTAATATACAAAATTGGGGTTTTATCGTTTATCGGAATTGTTTTTGTTGTTTCGATCACTCGTCCTCCGTTTTTGTGGAATTATTTTTATACTGATTGAATTTAATTTTCTTTGACGATTGTTGAACATTTTTTGCGTGCCGATTGAATGATTTTGCTTGATTTTAAATAAATTTTTGGACGAGAAATAATTCAACTTCCGGATTTTAGGGTGTGTTTTGGGTTATTTTTTTTCGACGGGGATGAGAGGTTTGCGCGGATTTACAACGAGTGATTGGCTTCGCGAAGGTGCAACAAAAGATAATTTCAAAGACGCCAACGCGACGGTACATGCATAGAGCTTGTATATATATATATATTTATATACAACCGTGAATGCAATGACGATCCTCGGGACTGGGTTGTCTCGCAGCTGACGCTGTGCAAAGGGTGATGAAGAAGACGCGGACCAGGCACGGGAGAGAGAGACGGTTGATAAAAGTTCAAAGGGTATGTTCGCGGAGGGCGCGAGAGAAACGCGAGAAAGCGGGACGGTTAAGCAGTGTCAGCCGCTTTCAAACGCCGAGTACGCGACTTATTTTTTTTTCTTCATTTTTTTTGTGCCTTCGCTAAGCGGGAAACAATTTTTTTTCTCTCGCGTGGCTGAGATAGTCAAGTGCATCCCTTGTTTGTTCGTTCTTTCGTGTACCGAGTCACTGATGCAATTGCCAATAACACCCCGGAAATATGTGCACGAAAGAAAAATAGTTATCTCGATGAGATATCTTTTGTAGTGATGGGTAATTAATTATTATTTTTTAAAAAAATCGTAGAACTAAATTGGAAACGTTTGTAATATATGGACTCGTATTTTAATTATGGAACTATAGATCAGATATGGTTTAAATATCAAATATGATCCATAATTCAATGATGCTCCCCATATAAAATATATTTTATGATATATCAATTCCTTATGTCTCAAATTGAGTCTATACATCAAATATGGAATATAAAATATAGAATGGTCGAATGAACAGTTCGTATATATTCTTATATATTCCCCATTCACGCGAAACTCGCGTGCGACTCTGGTTATTCGCCGAATTCAGGTATTCCATATTTTCCGGAAAGTTTTAACGAGTTTGACGGTTGGCGAGATTCCAAAAGGAAAACGTAAGCCGCCGGCTATGTTGTAACAATTCTGGAGTTTCGGTTTTGGAGTCCGACCAAATTTCGCGGACGAAAGTTGGTTGGCAAATTGAGCAGGGAATAATTGTACTTACGCGTGTTGTGACTCTCTCGTAGTTTAAAAGCGTCCGAGACGTGGACGTAGTGGTAGAGGGTTTTCTCGATGAGATCGTTTGGCTCGTATCCGGTGAGCTGGGAAACGCTGGAAATTGAAAAAATTATCATTATTGAAAAAATTATTCTGATAATCAATCATCTTTAATTTTTTCGCGTTTATTTTGATAGAATTTTTATGGCAAATTTTTCTACTATCTACATCGACCATTGGCCATTTCTTTCAATTTTTATGCCAAATTTCTATAAAATCTGAATCTGCTATCTACTATTTTTTAGCATCTATTTGTTTTTCATTTTTTTGCACTGATTTAAAAAAGATATACATATTCATTTCAAATTTATTATTTTTTTGATGTAACAGCATTGAAAATGAATTTTCGATAGGATTGACAGCGAAATTGTGTTTGACCAGTGTCACAAAGATATCAGTGGCACATGGATCGTTCCCAGTGGGTGCCGAGAGTCCTCCGCCACCGTGGACATTCATTTACTGTCAGGATAAATAAAAAAGAAATACGAAAAAAGGAGGTCGGAGTGAAGCAGAGTCACGAGAGAAGACGAAAAAAAAAGCATCGACGCAGAATGCCCCTGCCGGTAACACGAAACGCATTTTAATGGCTGGGCAACGCTGCTACGCTTTCTCGGGGGGCCATGTTTTATCCTTATTTATTCTACGCAATGATTCTTTTCTCGTCTCTCTCTCTCTGTCTTTATCGTTTCGTTCCTATATCGAAATATTTAACGGCGTAACTCGAAACCTCTCTGTATAATTACACCGAAAACAAATATATTTCCACTGATTTGGGTTGGTGTATTTTTTATTTTTGGTATTTCTTCGTACGAACGTAAGTCCAGCGTTGCTCTTCGATTTTATATTACCGAACTGTGTCTTGTCGACAAATTTGTCAAAATTGATTAATTCATTATATCGTTGAAATTATTTTAAGATTAATGGAAAATTCTACAATGATAAATTCGATTGAATTGAATCGGATGAATTACCTTGAGTCGAGAAAAATTAGTTTGAGATCCAGGGATGCACGAAACATGAACATGTTTTGGTGTAATTTTATTTCCGTAATTGCGCTGGTCGGTAACGAATGGCCAACCGCGACGAGACCTATAACCGCGTGTTGATCCTCGTAGCTGGGTCCAATGTTGACGACTTTGAGGTAACCCGAGCAATGTATCACCTGCAATCACACAAAAAATTAAGCACATTAATTTCCGTTCGAAAATTGACCAATAATCGTTCGCCAAATCGACCGAATCATTACAAAATAATTCATACAGAAGAAAAACGAAAGAAATAAAACATTGACACTGAAATCAATGATTTAGATGCACAAATAAACTTTAAAAAAATTAATAAACTCAAAGTGCGTTCCCTCCTCGTTCAGAAATAAAAAATTAATATAATCTCAACGTGTTCATACATAGCAAATTGACTGAATTCAAGTGTCACGCGTGCGTATTCATCTTCCCGAAAGCCCACAGCGACAACTCTCTCCTCGAGTGCATTTGTTCGAGTTTCTCCGCTGCACATCACAACCCGTAAGAGTTGCATACCCAAACAACGTGTCGCAATGCGGCGAGAGCGAAAAAAAGTTTAAAAAAAAAACACCCCGCGACAGAACGCGCGAGCGAGTGAGAAAAAGAAGCGAGGCTTGTAACGAGAAAATCGTGTTAACGAAGAAAATTACCAATTCGCCGCTACGTTAATTGAATAGTCAATTGACGGGGGGGAAACGTACGAGGCGAGAAAAGTCCCGCACGTAAGGTTCTCGCGTACTCGTGCTACAAGCAAAACTTGGGAAGCTGGGCTCGATGCAGCTACATGAGTGAGAGACGAGTGCAATAAATTTGTGAGGCAAATTTTCGCTGTACCGAGGCACTTGGTACTCGCACGGCTTATGTTCTCACCGTCCTGGTGATACACGTAAGAACGTTCTATATGACTGCATCTCGAGCACCGGGCTCTGATGCATTCCATGTAATATATGTATTTGGTATATCAACCTCTCCTCCCTCTCTTTACACACGTAAACACTCACACGGACGTTGCGATGCACGCAGGGGGTGTGACATGCGAGAATAAATAATGAAATACACGTAAGTGGGGAAGGAAGTGCATGAGAGGATATTGCAAGAGAGGGAAAACAGGACGAGCTTACATATCGGGGTTGCAGGGAGAATATGGCTCTGTTTTAATGCACTGCGGGAGACGAGCGTCGCGAAATTACCAATTCCGGGCTTAGTAATTAAACTCTCGAGCGGCGTCGTGAAAAAAAAAAATGATAAAGAAGAAAATAAAGAAGAATTTGTTAAGCAAATAGGGCCCGTAGAGAGATTTAAGTGGCGCGCAGTGTCGTGGCTGTGAGCTTTGAGGAAGTGCGTTGGAGGGAATGAGCGCGAGGTCGGATCGCGTGGACAAAAGGATGTATGATTATTTTTTCATGTGTGTTAGCCGTTGGATCAAACGATACGTGCTTGATGTGCAATCTTTCACGATTTTGTCGATGCATTTCTAGTAACTTTTCTGCCGATTTTCTGGGAATAGATAATAGAAACGAGCACAAAAATTAATTCGTTTGAGCTTGCAACGTTCTCAATTTTAATGTGATATTGAAAACAATAAAATAAAAAATATGCGAAAGAATAATAACGTTATTCCAATTTAATATAGAATTGCAAGAATTTTTAGCATAGTCAAAAATGGCAAAATTTGTTTTGGAAGCCCGCCGGCAAATCTCCTCCCAATCAATGACACCCTACTTCAAGTACACCGCAATACCGTCAAATTTCACGTAAATCAGAGTCAAATAGAAAGAAAAAAAACGAAAGAAGCACATTTACTACGAGCCACGTAAATATACAACAGCGGCACGGTATTATGTAGGCCGAGGCCACAAAAGCGTCTACACAATTCCATTTGAGTGTTTGCCGAGCGCACAAAAACTCCCCCTTTTCTACGTTTCCGTACGTCGCCAGAGTCCCGCTGGTAACGGACCTGGGGGATCGAAGGGTGCAGCACCAGTACCGGCAACGGCACCAGCAGCAGCAGCACTAAGAGCGCTAAGAGCACTAACAGCACCGGCAAACTCGTATTCATGACTTTAGTCCTCGCCTCGGTTGAATGCATCTCCGCTACCCAGATTGTTGGCTCGTGTCCTAACTTCGTTCATCGTTTCCGGGTGTCGTTTCTTCGCGTACCCCTCGGTCGTACAACAACGTCACACCCTGGTTTTACATTTGACTCGGATAACCAATGGGTTTGGCGCCTATTTGCCAAAACATTCGTCCCGCTTCGTTCAACGCGCGCCGCAAATTCGAAATATTCGTGAAAACGATTTTACGTTGAAAGTCTCTTGTTCGGCAACCGGAAGTCTTATTGTTACGAGACTTTTGAGAGGCTGCGAGAATGGTTAAGTGGACTTGAAGGAAACAAGTGCGAGTGGTGGAGCGAATTTAAGGCTGCGGATCAATGTTCCGAGTATTTAATGGTCCGACAGGTTGATGAATCGAATTAAAATGCTCAGAAAATAAATGTTTCGAATCGGCATGGCTCCGGCTGTCAATGTCCCAAAAGATCAACATCCCGAAAACTGTTTTTCGGCCGAAAAGGCTGGAAACGGCTGAATAGAATAAGCCGCCCTATGCCGAGACGAAGTAAAACTATTGTCCAAATCGATCTATCTGCCTTCGAATTGCTGCCATGTTTTAATTCGATTTATCGACTTGTCGAAACATCGAAATTCGGAACTTTGATCCGCACCCGAATTTAATCACGCCCGCCATCGCCATTCGACACATTTCGACAATAGCCGGCGTCAAAGCAGTCAATGCGACGAAATTGATCCGAACTTGTCGTCCATTGACGGGACATATGCCAGTGGACGAACCGCAGCCAACGCCACTCGCCACGACCCTCTCGATCAATGAAAAACAACCCTCGTTCGCGCTACTCACCATCGTCGGCTAATACAAATAATCGAGGAACCGAAGGTTTGTCCGATTTTCGTAAACGACTCTAATTCCGAGATGACTTGATCAGCGTTTCTCGGGATAACAATAAATCCGGATAAAGTCTATTTTCACGGCAAGGGATTTTTCGTCGTACGATGCTGCGCTTCGACAAATTTGATTAGTTTGCTTCTGGATTATCTCAATTACCCATTGGCCTTTTTTCCGAGTCATAATGTCTAGAAACTTTTTTCTTTCCGGGGGAATTCGACAGATTGCGCTATTTGGGTGATTATTGCACTTGCGGCAAATGTTCGAGATTGAGATATGCATCATGTTGGAAATTTATTCGAATCATCGAGATTTTTTTGGATCTACGTGCTTGCGTGTGTATGGGTGTGTTAGAGTGTCCCTTCGGTCAGAATTTTTTTCCACACCTTGAAATTGTACTAGACGTCAGGAGTATTGCAAATTCAAAATTACCACATTAACCCTTATACCACATACCTATTTTTTCGATCAACCACACCAAGGCTCAATCCAACTCAGCACAAACTTTGACTGTCCGCCATTTTGAATTGACCCGTGCGATCCGATTGAAAAAATTCTCAAATATACTTCGAACATTGTTAAATCAATTGACATTAATGAAAAAATTAAATTGAAATTATTTACATGCATAGAAAAATGCAAGACACAAAAATCTTTACTGAAGAGAAAATGACCCTGTGTGTGGTATAAGGGTTAAGGGATACCCCAGTGTCCGTGTGCGTGCGTGTGCTCGGGATGAACGTTGCGAAGGTTTGATGTTCATGGACCGGAGAAGCTGTTTTATTAGACCCACAGAGCGAATATTGAATTTTTCGGTGGCGATTTATCTCTACCTGGGGCTTCGTGGCTTGGCCTGGCAATGGTTTCTCCGGAGTCGCGCGTGACCCCTTCAATGCCGTCCCTGCTTAACCCCCCCATCCCCCTTCTCCCCAACCACCCTCTTATCTCACCTATTTAGCATTTCGATTTTTATACGTTTTACGATTTCCTGTTGCGCATAGCCGCTGTCTCGTCCTTATGTTAATTCGTTGCGCGCGCGGTGTTCGCTTTGCTGTCTCTGCGTCCATCGTTCTGTGTTTGCCGAACGCATTGCACGCGCCGAGTAAGAGAGAGAGTTATGGAGCACAATAAACCCATAATCTCGGCTACCGTCATGGTTGTCGTAACTCGGGGGCGAATTCTCAAAACTACCCCTCGGCGCTGGTATGATTTACGATCGGACGCAATGTCGATACGATTTTTTTTTCTAATTCTTGGAAATTTACTTACTGTCGCAGATTTGTCTTGTATAATTTTATATGTATATCTAAACATATTCATTATATTAACCCATAATAATTAATGTTACTATATTATATTAATTCTGGATGGAAAATTCGATGGATCAATTTTGCCACGGTAAATAAATTTTTTTAAATGAGGAAAAACCAAATTTGAATCGTCACTGCGTTCGATTGTACAATAAAATAATAAAAATAATAATAATAATAATAATAATAATAATGATAATAATAATAATAATAATAATAATAATAATAATAATAATAATAATAATAATAATAATAATAATAATAATAATAATAATAATAATAATAATAATAATAATAATAATAATAATAATAATAATAATAATAATAATAATAATAATAATAATAATAATAATAATAATAATAATAATAATAATAATAATAATAATAATAATAATAATAATAATAATAATAATAATAATGACAATAATAGAAATAAGTTGTTACCTTCCATCCTGAAGTGACAAGACCGGCGTTTCTTTTTGCGAGTACGCACTTCATGCGTATGCAAAAGGAACGCTCGAGTTCGATGTTCCCGAGTGCATTCGGTTGTGGCAACGTGTGACGCGTCGATGGATGCGGCAAGCTCAACACATTTTCCATTTCTTTGTGATCGCACTCGGGAATATATTCGTAAATGCTGTTGCCGGTCAGTTCGACCTGCATTTGACAAGATAAACGAAAACTTCGTTAGTAAAGAAAAATTATCTGCGGCGATGGAGAATTTTAATCGACGCTGAAGCAACGACGATTGTTTTTTGAAGAGAAAAGCCGAGAGAAAAAGTTGTACAGGGTGAAAATAAATGAGGGGATATCTCCGACCTGGGACAATCCTAAGTGTGTGCTCGCCGTTTCGCTGATGTACATGATTTTCCCGTTGGGAGCAAGGACGAATATAAAACCATCCAGCGTCTGTAATCAAAAATTTATAGAACATGATAAAATGTATATTTAGGTCATTTCTTCTACTTTCATTCAATTTTTCTTCCTTATTTTTCAATCAAAAAATTATACAATACTATTATATACCCATATATATTTTTTTAATCTCATTCAAGTTCCGAAAATAAATTTAAAAACCACCTGAACAAAAATATAGGGTCAAAGAAATTTGAAAAAATCTCGATGAAATAAAAATTCTAAATATTTATTCTGCGTTTTAAACATAAAAAAAAAAATTAATAATCATTTTACGCAATGAAAACTCACTTGAAGCAGATGGGAACCCAATTCTTTGATCGGCGTTTCTCGTGGGTTCGTGGGCGACGTTGCTCCCCATTCCTTACCCAGGCCTGAAACGAATAAAAATTCCGAAATGCAGAAAAAAATAATCAACGCCACATTTTCCAGCGCAACGAGGATGCAATGTGGATATCGCATCTCCGTCGAATGTTGCAACTGTAATAAGTACACTCGCAACACGCTATGTACACTAGGGTTTCTTGAAAAAAAACGTTTTTTACAATCAAAATACACTCACGCCAAAGTATCTTCCATCAAGAGAATTGTGTCCGAAGATGAGCCCGATCGGACCATTTTTGGGGGTCGCGCAAGATTTTTTTAGTTTTCCCATTTATTAACATGGGAAGGGCGTAAAGTTTCTATTAAAAAAATCATAGCTCCGCCAATTTTATAGGTACATTGATCCGGTAAGTTACATTTGAAAGCTCTTGAAAAACCGCTTAAAATGACGTGCGGACTTTTGGGATCCAATTGCAACTTCCGTCGATAATTTTATTTTTCCATTAATATGTCGTTCTTTTCCGGCAGAGACATACCGAGTGGCGCATTTTAATTTATACTTCAGGTTTCCACGAGAAAATTAAGAAAATGTTCTTAATTCTCTCATCTTATTTGATTATCGTGACTTCGGGTGACCCTACTGCAACGCAATCATTCGTCATTCATCTTGTCAAAGCTCATTTTGATCGATTCACGTTCGATAAAATAATTATGGCGCCGTGTTATTCGAATGTAAAAATTTTAAAAAATCGAGGTGGCCCCTTAAAATGGTCGGATCGGGCTTATTTCCGCGCGGAATTCTACGGATTTAAAAATTACTCGTACAAAAGTTGTAAGTATTGACGAGAATTATTTTTAAGATTTTTGGAAAATATGGTTCCCATTTTAAACCAATATGTTGTCTACCATAGCACCGTCGTTTTGGAATTTTCGAAAAATTTATTTTTTCGGATGTCCTCCTCTAAACTCTACAAACTCTACTTAAACTTCTATTCGATTGGACTCTTTTTTTCTCGTGGAAACCTGAAGTATAAATTAAAATGCGCCACTCGGTATGTCTCTACCGGAAAAGAACGAAATATTAATGGAAAAATAAAATTATCGACGGAAGTTGCAAATGGATCCCAAAAATCCGCACGTCATTTTAAGCGGTTTTTCAAGAGCCTTCAAATGGAACTTACCAGATCAATGTGCCTATAAAATTAGCGGAGCTACGATTTTTTGCATGGAAACTTTACGCCCTTCCCATGTTAATCAAATGTGGAAACTAGAAAAATCTTGCGCGACCCCTAAAAATGGTCCGATCGGGCTCATCTCCGGACACAATTCTCTTGATCGAAGATACTTAGGCGTGAGTGTATTATGATTGAAAAAAAAAGTTTTCTTCGGAGCCACCCTAATGTACACACGTGTATTGTCATTACACCAGTCACGAGTGCTCGACGCACACGAGAGTACGAGTCTGATGAAGACCGGTGAACCGTGTCGGTGCATTAATTACTCTTGTCTCTTTCCCCTTATCCATACCTGCGGTGCATCTCTTTTGCTGCAATTTCATTCGCGCAACGAATTTTCGAAGGTGAAAAAGATAAAAATAAATAAAATTTTCTTTTCCCCGTCATCGACGTCCTTGCAATAATCAAAATTAATTAAAAATATTTGATCGACGCAGCTTTCACGTTTTTTGTTGACTGAATTTCTTTGGAAGGTTTTGAAAAAGATTTGCGTTGGATTTTGAAGGAAGCGAGGTTGAAGAAAACTTGATCGAGATACGAATTAAAGATAGTTCTCGTTCGATTGAACGGTCGGAAGCCTGTTCGCTTGGACACGAGAGCACGCGATGAGCTCTTCCACGAGTTGTCACGTATTCTGGGCCACGTCTTCAACCTCGTTCGATTCGGTGGCCGACGTTGACAGGAGAAAACGAAAAGAAATGAGGACGTCGTGAAAATCGTCGAGCAAAATGTCTCAATAAGGAAACGAGGGTGACGAAGCGTCGGAATTTTATCGTACGTCAATCAAAGTCCGCATGTATGTGTCGTATCGCAATGCTTCGATCCATCGGTCGATGAAAAATCCACGTTCACGATGAAATTCTGTGTTAGAGCACGATAATTACCATTCGTGGGACTATGAAAAACGTATTTACGTCAGTATTCATTTTTTCTTTGTCACTCGTGGGTCAAATAATATTTTTCGACCACAATTTTTGACGAAAAAATCATGAAAATAAATTTTTCCCAGTGTTATAAATTTCAATAATAATATTACTTTATTAGAATGGATTATAGCTCGATAATTTCAGCAGACAACGAGATTCTAGTTTCATAAAAATTGACTTTAATAGAAATAATGGGAATACTAAAAAGAAATATCAATATATAAATACGATATTATTGTATATCATGTAATAATAATAAAAGCAATGATTACTATCGATGGTAATTCCCATTATTATAAATAACAATGATAATATTATTCCACTGAAATTAATTATTATTCAATAACCACAAAATACAGCGCGATTTCAGTTTTATCAACAATTTCGTTCGACTACAATAAAATAATTCCCTAAAAAAATACATAACTACGATATGTTTGCGAATCATATAACAATAATACGAATTAACCTCGATGGGATTCGGTCGTTGTGCCATTTTGTTACGCCACTTTGAAAGAAAAATCTTCGATTATTCGTCGAGGGTGAATGGAGAATCGCGGGCGAAGGGCGAGGATGCAAAGACGGGGTTTTGTCGGGGGAGAGCGATCGGTATTCCGGAGGGATGCGGCCACTTGAAATTCAATTCGCCGTCGATGTCGTCTCGCGAGAAAGAAGCATGGGACGGACGATGGCGCGAGCCCTACGACGGGGTAGTTTTGTCCCCATTGTGACGCGGTTGGATACAAACCAGCGCCCCCATGCTCGCGCTTTACAAAGCACCGACGGGGCCGAGAGACCCCCTAACAATGCATTAAGTGCGCAATCACACCCATCTCATCCGATACTATTTGCCCTTTGCGCGCGTAAGTGTCCCCCGGCGACGATGAATTAAAAAAAAAAAAAAAAAAAAAACCGACGAGTGGCGCGTACGGTAGAAAGGTACTCGACGAACAGTTCCGTCGTCGTACAAAGATACCTACGAGCACTTGCACGCCTTTGCGTCTCTTATTACGCACCTAGTATTCCTTACTCGAGCATAGTAATTTTTTATCGCGGCATTGATTGGTTGAACGTAAAGTTATTATCGCATTGTGAGAGAGGGCGAGAGAATTTGACCCTGCAATAACTTCGACTGTCCGCCATTTTGAATGGACCCGTGCGATCGGGTTGAAAAAATTTATAAATATACTTCGAACATTGATAAATCAATTGCTATTGATGAAAAGTGTTATTGCAATTATTTACATGCATGAAAAAATGCACGAAACATGTTTTGTCTTCAAAGTTTGGTTACGAGGCATGGTCGCATCAACCCTTAGCGTTAATTTAGACCAATGATAATAATTCGATCAAGATCGACGATTTAACTTACCACGTGGAAAAACAGCCCGCATTTTGAGATAACTCGTGGTGAGCCTTATTATGCTGGCCTTGTCGAGTTGGGTGGTAATGGCGCACGGAAGCGGAAGTAACCTCGCGAGTTCGAGAAACTCAAAGTTTTCCTTCTCCCGACGGCACCGAGCCGCGTTCTTGCTTTTCTCTTTCATCACAACTTCCTGGGGACCGGAAGCTCCGAGGCCACCGTACGAATCGTGGTTATTGTTGTTTTGACTGTGATTGTTGTTATTGTTGTTGTTGACGACCTGATTAACGGAGTTCACGTCCGCGTGGTCCCTCGAACCTCGATGACCTGCAATTTAACAAAATCACATTTTCACTCATTACGCAATTTCGTCGTCAAATAAATAATAAAAGAATCAACGATTAATTGAAAACAAAAACAAATTATTTGTTTTTAATGCTGAAGAAGGAGGAATTTTTTTTTTTTTCGAGTATTTATTTTCTTTTTTTTTTTTTTGTGCAACATCGTTAGGCAGCGATTTTGCGTTTGCGGTCGAATGGTAAACCGGAAGTGGATGGAAAGTAACGCGGGAGAGCCTCTAGAACGCGGATAACGGGTCTAACGACGCCGCAACTGTTCGTTACGGATAAAAATGTAGTTATAGCGTGCGCCGTGTACGCGTGAGCAACCCTGAAGAACAGACGGAGAGAGATGAGAGAGGAATTGTGATTTTGCGCGTGCGTCATTGCGACGAAGAAGAGCGCGAGCGAAGGGAGCAGCGGGCAAAGGCCATCGTTAAAAGGGAACGGCAAGAGAGCAACCTAACGACGTTATTCGTACCCGCGCTACGAGACTTCTCCACGATGGAAATTCGTCTGAATAATGCATTTTTTTTCACTCCCGAGGTCCTACTCTTCTTGTCTACACCGCAGATCCCAGCTTCCGGAACCCGGTGAGATTGTTTTTTTTTTTTATTTTCATTTTTTTCGAGAGGCGGCAGAGTGCGCGTACGCCATGCAATGGTTCTCGAATATTCACGGAAATTCAATTCGACCGTATCTACTTTCTTTTAGACCCCTCCCAATATTTCACCATTTTTTTTCTCTTTGGTTTTATCAAATTTGACAATTCTTCAAATTTGTTTATTTATTTTTATTAACAGTAACCTAAAATATTATTCGATATACCAATGAGTATTTGATTAATTATCAACGTTTTAATTCTCGGCAAGATAACGAAAAATGTCGTTTGATAACTCCAATCGATATTTAATTAATCATCAATCAAAAAATTTTTTTCTTAAGATCAACATTCTTAATCGATAAGTGCAATCGTTATTCAATGAATGATCAAATCACAGCTTAATTATCGATTTTAACATGATTGCTACCGGTACTTGCAATAACAATAACGATGTTAAAATTTGTAATTCAGCTTCCACAATTTTTTTTTCGAAATTTCTGCAAAATGTGGTACATCGTAAAATATTCTTTTATGCAGTTCCAGTGTGTATTTTAATATTGTGAAATTGTCGGTCGACCCGTCGCGCCTGAAGAGGCAATGAAAACTTTTTTTTCGTTTTTTTTTTTTTTTTTTGCAAAGTGATTAGAGAACGAAACGCTCGACCTCCTCTCGGAGGTTCTCGTTGTTCTCGGCGTACGGCATCCGACGTTGAATACCGCCGAGAGAAATTGAAGAGAGCGAAGGAGAAACCTGGGAAAGAAATTCTCCGCGAGAAGTTATTGCAGTCGCTTTACCGGGAAACCGATCCCCGCGACACATATTACACTGTTTAGTTAATTGATGCTGACGTTCGTGTTGCAATTTGTTCGGGTCTCACTGGACGCAACTCTCTTTACAAATCGTGCGGTTGCACCGTGGCGATACCGAGAAAAAAGCACGAGCACGGAGAGAAGAACGAAACAAAAACAAACAAAATGGCTACGACGCGATGCTGAATATAGTTCGTTCGCCGTCGAGTTAATCGATTCGAGGAGAAATCCGGTACGGATTAAATTATAATTTTGAATTATTGGGGAAATGGGTCGGATTATAATTTATTTAATGATATTATTATTTAATCATATTATAAAATCACTTAAATCGTGTTAGAGTTCTGTCAGTAATGATACAATCGAGATGTTATCAATCAACATAATAATAATAATAATAATTCCACCATTGTTCGTTAATTATTTTGTAATAAATAAATAATAAATAATAAAAATAGTTATATCATTCGAATCTATCTCTTTCGATATAAAATTATTTATTCCCACCCCCTCTCAATAACCGATCAACTTCAATGTCAACATTCCACCAGCAATTGACAGGTTCAGTCGATCTACCTCCAACAAAAGACGATAAAAAAATTTTTAACGAGAAAACGTAATAATTCAGCAACTAAAATAATAAATCAACGTTTTAATTCTTCCGCCATAACGATAAAAATCATGTATGACGTCCCGGCAACCAAACCTACTGATTTTCAGTCCCTAAGCCCTCCAAAAATCCCCATTCGCCCATATACGTAACGTCAATTACCTTTTGTCAAATAACTGCTCTTCTGTGCCTGTTTTCTTCTCCAGCTAGCCATATACGGATCGCTCTCCAGGACAATATTGCCCAAACGTCCGTGGCCTTCGATCATAGGCGCCATATCGTCAGAATAAATTACAATTCCCACAAAAAAAACCAAAAAAAAAATGGCCACGATCAACGTGGAATCACTAACGCGGGTAATAAACGCGTTACCCACTCACACACTTGTCAAATACCTCGAACAAAAATGACAAACGTCTAATTTAAAAAAAATTCGTTTGAAATAAAAACTCATGTACGAATACGAAAATTTTTTTCTCATAAGATTGTCACGTATCTAGGTTATAAAAAATGAATAAAATAAATTTAAAACCGTTCGATCTGGATAGTTAGATCGACCGAGGAATTTTTGCGATGCGACTCCGGCCCTCGGTTGACGCCGACTGTACTCTCCGTCGTTCGGTAAACCTGGCCCAGACCGGGTAGGAAACCTCGTGTAGGCTTTTGCCAGACGAAACGGGGAGTTTGGTGCCGGCAGCTTTGCCGCAAGCCCCATGTTGTTTCGGTACGGGGGTTGGCACCACCCTTGCTCTAAGCTCCACCCTTGGCAATCCGTGCAGGGTCACTGGCTGATGCTGCTGCTGCTGCTGCGTTGCTTCTTTGCTGGTGAGCCAGGACGTCGCAAATGCGTGTACGGTACAGCGCAGGGATGCACACGCGTGTGCGTAAGGGCGGTAAGGGTGGCAAGGGCACCGAAACCGAGGGGAAGGCAAGCGTCGTCGCGTCATTGGCCGAAGGTGCTACGATTTTTCAGTCCCCCTCTCTTTTCCTCGCTTTAAAAAAGAGGCCGCAGAAGGGCCGAAAAAAGGGAGTCTCTCGAAATTGAGAATAAAGGGATACAATTTTTTTATCTCTCGTCGTGGGGGGAATGAATGGAGAAAAGTGGTGAAGATTCGTTGAGGAGGACGCGTGGGAGCGAGAAAACGAAGATTCGTCGAGGGAGGGACGTGGGATTGGAGGGCCAAGGGACATTTTCGCGTGGGAAGCGAGTTTGTACAGGATATAGCGTTAAGGGGGCGAGAATAAGACTGGAGAGACAGAGAGAAGCGAGAGAGTGAAAGAGAGGATAGAGAGAAAAGTGGTGAGGGATGGAGTGAGGAATATATATCATTTTAAGGGTCAGACTGAGGTGGAGAGGGAGGGAGTGAGGGGTGAATGGTCGTACTGGTAAGACAGAGGAAGATGGAAAGAGAGAGAGACGGGCGATGGGGAAAGCCCAAGTAATTCGGGTGGCGGTCGGTACTTGCCGAGGGTCCGTCGGCGGGTGGCAATTCTAATGTAAAGGCCATGGCTGGTGGCGTTACTGTTCCCTTGACGAGCACAGCGGGATACTCACTCTTTTCGTCTCGCTCGCTTATTCCACCTCAGGATCTTATAAGAACAACCACGCTCGGACCTTAACGCCCTTATTTCGCGTCCATCGAACGAATCCTTGATGCTTTTGATTGCCCAAAGATGCGAATTGCAGAAAATTCGGTGATCGATGGATTTTGCTCATACGTGGAGGTTTTATTTGATTGGCGTATTGAGGGGGGAGTTGAATAGAACCTCTAAGAATTATGAAGGAATATTATGAAACAATGTTTGCGTTTTTCTGTTCTTCTATTCTAAATTCTGATCGACTCTCGGAATTTATCGCACCCGAAAAATGGCGACCAATAAGGAGAAGTCACAATTGGAGAAAAGGATGAAATAATGATTAAGCAATAATTCAGGATTTTCATCTCCGCAATAAAAAAAAAGCCGACAAAATCAATGTTCCATAAATGTCCTTATCCCTTCAACCCTCTGAATCCAATTTTCCGAAACAGAATAGTCACCATTAAACCACCTTAAAAAAACGCAACCAAACAATAACATCACCAAAAATAAACCTCCATCTCTGCGTAAAAAATTCAATACCAATATTCGTGCAATGCCCCGTAATATAAATCCTAAAAAAAAACGAAAAAAAATGAATAAATAAATAAAAATAAATGTCCACAAAGATGCCAGCATGTAGAGGTTCAGGTATGTGAATAATTCGTTCTCGTGTAAAATTTTACGACTTTATTGGCATCGGGTCACACAGTTCGAAGGTGCGAGAGGGGTGGGAGGACGAAGATGTTTTTGCTCACTTGTCGAGACACCTTAGCCAGTTTCTCGGGGACACAAATCGTTCACGGTAAAGTGCGAAAGCACCGGGATATTTCGGCACATGTGTTGCCAGCATGTTTCGTTCGCGGGACCTGTCTCCGTCTTTTCCTATGTTTCCACAGCCGGGTTATCCTACCTAGCATAAACTTTAACAGCAGCAGCAGCGGCAGCAGTAGTTTTGGTGTCCCACTCGGTTCGGGTGCTACGTCGGAGGACAACACGGTTTTAAGGTGACGGTGAGGGTGAGGGAGGGTGGAGGGACGCGTAAATACGTGTTCCCACCGGGTGGGTGTTCTCGCACGTTCTCCGGTGAACTCACGGACTTGGTTCGTCGTACCCTCATGTACGAATTTCGTACTTTTCTTGTCCGAGCAAGTTGTACTTGTTTCTACAGAATCCCCGAGACAGGTAGACCCCCGGACGTCTGGGAAAAACATGTGTTTTCCGGGCAAAGGTACGACTCTGGCGAATATATATATATTTCCCTTCCCACATTCCTTTTCGGGCTTCTTCGTGTCTCGCTCGGACAAGTTATAACGGCGTATTTTGTCGCTTATTTTTGTTTGTTTTTTTTTTTTTTTTGGTCTCTCGTCACAATTTTTGAAAATTTCACGCGAAAATGGTGGATGGAGGATGGGAGTAGTGATGTTGGTTAACTTGTTTGAGGATGTGCTTTCCATCCCTGGATTTACGAACCGCGCTCGTCGGCCACGGGAGCGACGCATCTGCGAAGTTTTACACCTTCGCGACACATCTGGTCGTCAGATGTCTTCTCAGGTGCGACGGAAAGAATTTCATCGGTTACGGTTCGTACGAGCGAGTACCATCGGCGATGGATGGATTCACGTTTACAATGACCATTATTAATATTTTATACAAAATAGTTGTCTTTCTATTCTTCTTAATATCGATTTGATATTTTTTAACTATTTTTGTTGTGAGTTTATTACATTCAACGATCTTCCAATCGTGAATTTTTTTTTAATTTGACGTGCTAAGAATTCATTCATACGGATTGGATTCGATTTAGTTGAATCGTGCGTTATTGAGTCAAAATAATTTTAATATCGTCGCATTAATTTCAATTATCTAGCAAACTTAGATCAATTTCCATTCAATTCACGCTTCGAACAGTGTTTAACACTCCCTGGTCGATTAATGAGAAAAATACATAAGAAATAACACAAAGTCCATAAAATTTTGATTTCTGATCGAGGCGCTATCGCACTCCGCGCGATCATATATCTATAAATAACCATATACGTATATAAATCGGTAGCTACGACGCATTGATTCAAATCCACTTAGTTGGCAACGTTTTACCGTGAAAAACCAACAATGACAAGCTTAGAATGTCTTGTACGAGTATTAAGGAAAATTTTTGGATAATCTTAAGGTGCGTTCGAAACATCGGTTGGAAAGTATGCTGCGGGCGACTCCCTCTACGTCTTCGACGCCGGGAAATCCCGAACCGTTCTCCACGCAGGAGATAGCTTTTCCTCGCTTGTAAAGTTAATAGCCAGCGTCGTGTCCTGGGGTTACAATGCCACGCACTGCCGAGATTCGTGCAAGGTGTGTGGTACACCGGTGTTCGAGTTTCGACACACAAGTGATACCGAAAATCGGTGTAACACCAGATGGGTTTCCCCCATCGTGGAAAATGAGGTGAAGTAAGGTGGACGTCCGAGTGTCCATGCAGTGTCATGTGTCGAAGCCTGACGAGACATATCTTCGTACATCAGGTACAGAATGTTATTGGAAATCGCACGAGTGATTTTTTTAAAATCTACGAATAGACGAAATTATTTTATTTAGGGGGAAGATATTTTAATAGGTTTTTTTCCGACTCCATTTTGAAATTGATTCGTCATGATTAGGACACTCGATTATTGTTATTATGGTTGATTGTCTTTACGATTATAATTGATTATAATTGAAACACTCGATCATTGTTTGTTCTACGAAATATATATTGCTTATTGAAAATATTCTATTTGTTGAAAATAAATTTAATTTTGATGTGGAATATAAATTTTCTTGGCCAGGGTCCCTCCCCCCAATTTGACATTATTCCAATTTACACGAGTCATTCTTTGTTTAAATCCACGAATCGCTCAAATAGTTTCAATTATTACAAATTTCATTAAATGCGATCGATTCCCCCAAACTCGATCAATAATAAACCAAACCCGCCCCAATACCATTTCATCCTTCAAGAAAACTCCAGCAAATTAAATCCACCAAAACTAAATCCACCCCCCTCGTGAAATATCAATTCACCCAATCGATTCCACAATCGAAAACTGTTGCACGAAAAATCCTCCGCAAAAAGAAACACGTTCGACCTTCCCCGGACCGTCGGTGGCTGTAAAATGTCAATTATACATACACACAATACATATACATATACATGTACACGTCGTACGTGCTTTTCCATTCGAACGAGACGAGATCCATTTTCGGCGGTGCCGGTTTTCGAAAAATCTCCCAGCACGAATCCACGGAAACAATCGTGCGGGGAAAAACGCGTGACACACCGGCGGAATGTGCCACACGCACGGGAACGTCATCGTGCCAATGGACGAAAAACCATCGGATGTGACGGAACCGCGCAAAGGGATGCAACGGAATTTTCACGTCGCAGTTCGTGACCGAGTCAATGAGCGACGTTTTCGTGAGTGTTCGCGAGTCCGCAACATCGATGCGGCTTAACTTCTGTCTTTTTCTCTTTTTTTGTTCCGTTCTCCATTTTTTTTTCTTCTCTCATTGTCTCGTTTCATGTCACCTACATTCGTTTCATCTGCCATACACGTATATATATGTCTTTTTTACAGCGCGTTATGGATTTTCTTCCATTGTTGAGTGCGTGAAAGCGTTGCAACGTAAATGAGAAACGTTCGACTATTAGAATACGACGGGACGGTTTGCCACCCTTCCACGCGACCGGCTCTCCCTCCATCGCTTCGACAGAAAAAAAAACACTACGAGGGTGTCTCCAAACCCCTTTCCTCCCTTAACTCCCCCTTCGCGATTCATCATCGGCGACAAACACGGGAGACGCAAAATGCGAGAACCAAGCAAAAAAAAAAAAAACAAAAATCCATTGACAGTCGTGGTTCATACGAACGAGGTGTGAGAGAGCTGTGTGTGTGATCGCGCATCTCTCAAACGTTCGGGTTAAAGTAGGTGGCCTCGTAAAAACGTTCGGGGCCCTGTGGGGTTGAAATACCGGAGAGCGGAGAAGTTGCCGTAGGTCGCTCGCCGAAATCTTTCAGCCCCCGAGAATTACGGGGGGCTGTCGCGAGCACGCCTCTGCCCGGGCTCCGAGCCGGGGCTGCGATACTCCCGCAGGACTTCCGGGGTACGACGAAAAATGTTATTTTTGTATTTTAATGTTAAAAAAATAGGGAAATTTTTCGGCATAAAATTGGACTCTGGAGAATCCGACCTGTCGAGGAATACTTGATCGATTGGTATGGCAACCAACAAATAATATAATAATAATAGTAATAGTGATAAACAAAAATTAGCACGATTCAATTCTCAATGGGTTTAAGTAATTTACAAAATTATTATCATTATTATTGTTATTATTATTATTCGAAATATTATATCGAAGGGTCGATAAATATTATGAGAAGTTCGAATTTTTCGTAATTATATCTTCAATTACTCTCTTCTAGTTTTTCGAAAAGTCTGAAACAGCAAAAATTCTAATGACCTAGATAAATAATTAATTTTGAAAAAAAATTCTCCCAATAATACTGCAATGTTGAAATTTCATTTAAATAAAGACGTATAGTTGTTTATCGCATTGGAATGTTAATGAGAACATTCGTTGCAATTTTTAACCTACATTTCCGTGTCTCTCGGAGATTAAACGACGTATGACGTAACGCAACGTCGGGATCTCTGAGGCGAGGGGGTGGGAGAAGGGGGTGGCGTCGCGTACGAGCGCCTTCACCTTCCAACATTGTATTATCACTCGTCGGGTGGACTACGTGTTCCCGCATAACGGGCCAAGTTTATGGACGCGCTTTTCCGTGGCTCAGGAAATTCCCCATAACGCAGCTTCCCACATAGATACATCGACTCTCTCATTCCCGCGACGCCCCGACGACTGTCGGAGCTATGCGCAATTCCGGATCCCCGACTGGCGTACTATATCTCCGGATTTTCTCGTTCGCCCGACAGTTTTGTCATTGCGCTGCGGATTCAATTTATCGTTTGTTTCTCCGCGCGTCCGATGATCCGTGTGAGAGAAATCTTGATCTATTTTCACGGTCAACAGCAAAGTAACGTCCGATAGGACGAAGAGTGTACTACTGTTTGCTCTTTGGATAACAACTTCTTCAATCTGCCGGGAAGATAGTAATTTAAGACTCGTTTGAAATTCATTTTCAGGTCATCTGAGAGTTGATCGTTTTCGGGATAAATTTCTCCAATTTGTCGAGAAAAGAATTGAAGATCCGCCTAAAATTTTATTGATTTTAATTCATGCAACTCTCTCTTACACAGCATCACGTGACCCACCCGATTTATCATGGCGAGACTAAATTATCGGACTGAATAAAGGGTAAATTTGAGTTTTTTAAAAATTTATTCCGCAGTAGATAAATTTTGAATAGTCGCGAGAGAGAGATATGAAAAATAACGATCCCATAGGATTTAAGGGTTGGAAAGGAATGAGAAATATGTGTGTAAAAGCATCGGGAAGCTCGTACGAACGGCAGAAACGCTGAGCACGCGCGGTCCATAAGGGTAGACTGTACGAGTCCAGAGGGATCACGATACGAAAATAACAGGACCGTGAGCACGACCTGCAAATCCCGACAAATATTATCTCTGCTATTCGACACATAGCTCTCGTTTATGCTTTAAGCGTGACGAACAAAAAAACAATAAAGAAAACACTACAAGTTTGCACGCGTTAATCTCTCGTTCATGGCTCTAATCGTGCATTATTTGCGAGTATTAAGCAATGCAGAGCACGAGACAATGAGAATGAATTATTTACGTATGAAAACACTGCGCGTTGTTTGTTTTGATTATTATAAAAAATTGAACAATCAACAATGTCGGTGTTGAGTCGTTCTATGGTGCTGTTAAAGATTCGTAACAAGGTTTTGCCTAATTTTTTATCGTGAGAGTAGAAATAATAATGATTCATAATATATTTAGGATATCTTTATAATTTTAGTTATAATTTTTTTTTTTGTTCGATAACATCTGAAACTTCTTTGAAAGTGAGTTATGAAATTTTTGATCGAGGTTTGGACAATATTATATGGAAAATCATTCGCAGCTGCCATAGCTATTTTCAAAAAATATTTCTCATATTTTTCTACTAATGCCATAAAAATCAGAAGCAGAAAAATTGAAGTAACCACCTCCACTCCCTAACACCCCTATAAAAGTTTTCAAACTCCCATTTTCCCATCATTTTGTAACGTTTCAATCACCCTGACCCGAATATCTCCCTCCATCTTTCCAATCCTCACAAAATCTGAGATCTCTCAGCAATTAATCAATCAAAAAAAAAACAATCCGTGAATAATCAGACAAAAAACCAAAAACGATGGTATACAAACTCAAGACATTCAGTCACTCCATTTCAGGTGTAACGCTCGACAAGCATTTTCCAACAAAGTGCTCAACAAGGATAATTCCATTATTAGACTTTGCTGCGCCACAAAATTTTTTTCCACGCGATCATTTCAAACATCGCCGTGTTTTCGGTTCTCGGATTGCCCGCCGAGACGAGATATGCGCAACACTACTCCGATTACGCGTATTACAAACGTCTGTATCGCGAGAAACAGATGTGCAAAGAAGTTATGGACCTTTTCTCGTTGATGACTCGTGCGCTCGCATGGGCGACGCGTATGCAGCGAGAAACGAGAAGTGCTTACTCCATCGAATCCCAGGTACGGCAACCAAAAGTGCTCGTCCAGGCATGTTTCTCTCGGCGGATAGGTTTTTTTTTCATTTTTTTTCTTTTCGCTGAGCTCACAATTGTTCGTACACAGTCGGTTCTCCCGTACAGCGTCGTTACGTTTCCTTCGTTTCCATGACGACGCGTACACGAAGTCGACTTCTGACATGGAAACCAAATATTTGTAATCTATTTACGTTGCTGTGGTGGCGATGATTAATTTGTTGTTTATGCTTTGACGACGCACGAAGTTTACTTTTTATTTCTTTTATGTTGATAAACTTTCGTCCCTACGATACGGAGCCTAGATTTATTTCTTTCCCTCACATTTTTTTAACCCTAAAACCGTGTACATAGGTCACTTGTTTCTGTCGAATTTTTTGGCTACTTGATGGGTAGAAAAAACTTTGACATAATCTGAAATACTCTCTAATTGTTCTACTTTACTATATAATCATTATTATATTTTTGAGAAATAATTGTATGTCATAAGGAAATAGAAAATTGCCGTAAAATGTGGCCGGAGTATGGAATTGGAAGTATTTTTATTGGCTTAGGGTTGAAATTAATTATTCCTTACACGAAAACCGATTATTTTCGTTCATAATCAAAACCAGCGAAAGAAAGCCAAGGTTTTTCGTGTCTGTTTTATTTTACGAATACTTTTGATACTTTTCAATGTTCGGAGCAGGTAGCGCTGTGAGTTATGGCTTATCTCGGGAGTCCGGCCCAAACACAACCGCGATCTAGACGGTACATATTCTCCTCTTCGCAGGATCCGCGTCGACGGCCAGCGAACGGATAAAAATAAAAATTGAAGAAAATAAAATTAAAGAATTAAAAAATCAAAGAAAACGAGAGAGAACAAATTCGAACAGAAGCTGTGCGAGCGTTACAATGTTGTAAGTCGAGGCAACAAACATATCGTGAACCCCATCGTCTCCTGTGGCACAAGCTGAGTAACCCAACACTCGTTTCGTGCTGCTGCTGCGGGTGCTGCAACGAAACGTAAAAGCTTTGGTCGTCGTGAAGTTCCTTCGTCATAGTTCGAACAGTCGTCACTCTGGCAACCTTGAAGACCCGAAGTACTGAGGAGTTATCGTCGAAGAACGAAGCTTTTGCATGAATTTCTCCATTTTAATCCAAGAGTGATTAATTCATTTGGCATATTAATAAGATCTTCATTGGCGACGGGGGATAACTGATTTATCGTCAATTTAACAAGCATTCGCTTATCGACATTATCGAACAATTATTCTGGCAGGGATAAGTTGCTGAAAATGTTGCTATTATTAACTTTTGTTGAATAATAGCCCATGAATCACCCAAGAGAATTTTTTTCGAATGAAAAAAAAATCAATATCCATTCCATTCCTCGTATCATCAAAGTTTTTGCAAAATGTTATCACTCCGCGAAATTCAAATCTCGTCAGATAACGCAAACAAAACGAATTCTTTTCGTTCCTCCTCCTCGACCAAGAATGAAGGCATTTAATCAATTCCTCGATACATGTACGTACAATCAAAAGGCGATTCGTCACGTTGAGTTTGTAAAATTAAGATAGACGTTATCAATAGCTTATCAGGGTCCAATACGTGTCGCGGCAAACGTTTCAATACATTTCTCTTTGTTTCTCTTCCACCCTCATATTCACAATAATAATTATTATTTTTTTCGCTATCCAAAAGATGAAAACCGCGCGCGTGTTGCGATTACGAAACACAAGCGGAAAAATCGTTTTTCTCGCGCGGAAATGTTCGTGTGCGACGGACGGAATGCGCGGCATCGTCGAGGGGTTGCAGCCGAGCCGAAGGCGATGCTGGGGAGCCGTAACAATTAGTGTAACAGCGATTCACTCCCCTAAAGCAAAGCTTCAGAACCCGGGCGTCGACGTGTACTCCGTTGCACACGAGTAGATGTGTATATATATACACTCTTGGTACTGCAGGAGCTTCGCGAAGCTTACGTAGCTTGTGACTGGTATAACAACCCTCGCGATGGAACTCGAGGGAAAAAGTGTCGCGACCCTGGAAAAACGCCCGTGGCTCGTTCTCTAACTCCTCTAGTTTTCTCTACCAATTCAACTTCCCGCCTCTTTGAACGCTTCTCTCTTTCACATTTTCGCATACCCGCCCACACAATCTCTCGGCTCTTTGTTAATCTTTTCGTATCTTCGTGAATTTTTTCTTTTTTTTAAGAATATATATATTATTGTTCTTATTTTTCGCGAAGTAGAGCGACATAACGAGAATTATGGATAAATATTTTTTCGAAATAATAGGACGAGATGAAATTATGATTTTGGATGTTATTATTTGGTAGTCTATCATTTTTAGAACGATAGTTGAGCCTTGCTTTACTTTATGTATTCTGATTTTTTAATTAATTAATTAATTAATTATCTTTTTCAGGTTTTCGGAATTAGGTGATTCTGTGGTTTTTGCTTTCGTGTCCGTGACTTTTGAATTTCAAATTCGTCCCAGCGCTAAAGAGACGCAGCGAGCTTCGGAGAGAGACGCGTGAGCTGCTAAACTGCAACCGTTCAACCCTTAGCTCGGTCTTCTGGGGGAGAATGACGGCTCGCATGTGATATAAGTATACGTATATATATATATGCATATGCATTTATACATAGCTACTCGACCAGATTCGTCGCTCATCTCGCCCTAACGCGGAATCCTCGTCCGCGCGACCCGCCCTTAAACAACCCTAAACTGGAAGTCACTCGGTATTTTACAGAACGTGACGTCGAGTGTGACCGATCGTCCGAGTGTCTCGAGTGCCCCACCACCCAACAATGTCATAGCGGAAAGATGCAAACCAAAAAGAAAAAAATACAACTTTCGAAACTTTCCAACCCCTTTCGCGCATTCTCGAACAATGATTAACATTTTTCTTTTCTATTACTCGAACCGACTATTGTAAAAAAATTTAACGACAATTCCTACGAAATAAGACGAGAATATATCATTAAATATCGATAATCAAAGAGTTTTGAGGGTGTCAGGAAAAAAATTAAATTAAAAAATGAGATGAAAACCAAAAACGAAAAAAAGAAGGAATGATCGATGAAAGGATAAAAAATAGGAGAGATATTCGACGGTGTCCATATTCTTCGCTATTATCTGTCCGAGTCGCGATAATTCCGCGGAAAAATGGATAATTGCCGTGTGGCAGTCATGTTTTCCACTTGGTCACGTACACGAGGGCCAGCATGATGTCAGACGGCTGACGTTTCTCGCTTCTCTCCACTCGTATTCCTTGCGCTTTGCGCTCCGAGCGCCCACCCCCTCCCCCCCGGTCCCACCCACCCGCGCATCGGTGGCCACACACGTGCCGAATCGAAACCGAGCCCCGCTTCCACAATGTTTACGTTGTTATATTGTATTTCGAATACGCGCGTACGATGTACAGGTCGAACTACTTGGACGAGAAAGTTCATTATCCGAAGAAGTTGAATCGTTTTTATTGTTTTTTCATATTTTAATTATTCAATTACTGAGACTTTGATACATTTTTGAAGCTCTATTTCTCTGATGAAGCTGTGCATCCTCAGATTTGATATATATCCACTTGGATACGAATTAACTATATGCATAAAACAAGATGGCACCGGCGGAATTCGTAATCTATGTAGAGAATTAATTTATTCGAATTTTTGTTTATATTAGAATGAATTCAATGATAATAACTGAAAATAATTAATCTACGGACATACAGCAATCAATTTATTCAATATATAAGATACAAACCCTCCGCGTCATCTTGATTTGTCCCAATATTGAAATTTTTATCTTCATTAAATTATGATCGTCATTATTTTCAAAAATCAAACTTATTATTTATTATTATTCAACCATTTCTATATCTCGCACAATGCGACGCGTTTCTCACAGTATTCAGGGCGGCGATGAAGTTCAACGAAGAATTTCCGTCCGTCAACGATAAAACTCAAACCCTTGACAACCCTCCAAACTTTCAAAATCCGAAAGCGAATCACAGCAGTGTCGATTAAAATCCGGCGCATCGACGAAAATATAAAAAAAAGCGTTGCGAAGTAATTCCGCAACGAATCAACGAATTTCCGAATGCGTTTCACGCAACATTCACGACTTATTATCACCTCCACGCTAGCTTCGTGAGATTCTCTCGACACAAATGCGCGAAGACTCGAAACCCTGACGGCAATCATCATCGGGAAACGTGGAACGACCCCGTGGCGGCCACTTGGTCGGAAACTTTGTCGAACGTAATAATTCTTTCACATTATATACGTCTGTGATAATCGTAAGACGGGCAACAACATTCGTACTCGGAGTTTCGTTATTTCTCCGTTCGGTTGTCGTTTAAAACAAAATAAAAAGGAGAACAAAAAAGGGAAATAGAATTTATTGAGAAAGAAATAAGCGACTGTCTCGAATCGGGAGAAAGAGAGAGAGAGAGCGAGTGAGAAAGAGGGGGAAGGGGCGTAAGAGAGAAAGAGAGACGCGAGAAGAAACGTCTCGAGGAGCGAAGCTTGTGAGCTCTTAGGGTGTCGGCGTGCAAAGTGACTCGAGTCTTCGCCGGAGAGGTGAGCAATTCGATTCGCCAATAAACTACGGACTCGTCTCACGTTCCTCTCGCTCATTCTCACGAAACTATCGTACGCATATATACATATATACAGAACCTGACGTTCGGGAGCAACGGATTTGCCTCTCTCCGGGTGATCCTGGCTGCGCAGCGGCGAGAAATATTGACGAACGCGTCGCGGGGCTGACGGCTAACCCCGGGCCGAATTTCGCAATCACATTTTTTTGAGTCTCTCGGAAAGCGAAAAGTCGGTTGAGTGCGAGTTCGACTCAAGCGCGGGGTATGATATTTTTTATAGTTAATTTTTAGCAATCTATGAGACCTATGTATAGGTCTCAACCTATATATAGGTTCTGTAAAACCTTCGTTCAATTTTTTTGTAAATTTGAAGTATCGCGATGTATTCTTCGATTTTTTTGGAATTTTAGGTCCAGCAGGTTTTAAAATAAGACGGGGCAGAGAAAAATATGTTTAATTTTCGCATATTTTCCAGAATATCTTTTTGAGTATGGCATTGTAAATGATAAAAAAAATTGTATTCCACATAACAAGCCCTTTTAAATTATACCTCAAACGATTTATAAAATGAAAAAACAAATATATTTTGGACTATCCAATTTGTCCCTTCTTTAATTCTTCTATAAATATTTTTGAGTGTTAACTAGTGCTAATTATACCGATTGATAAGATGTATTACTATTCCAAGTTTTGAGTTGCTACGTCACATGATTTCTCAGAGAACGGTTTACAAAACGGATCCCTAAACATTTCCTTGCACGTCATATGAAATTAAACATTTTTACGATAACCTTCACAATGTCCATGGCTCAATTACACTCGCTGATATAGCGCCCAACGTAGTAAGCGATTTCGTCACTAATTTAAAAACAAACAAACGGAGAAAAAGAAAACGGAAGTTGCGAACAACTCGTCGACAATAATCAAAATCTTTTGAAACAAGATAATAACAAATGCAAAATTAAATAAACAACGGCTAAACTAATAGGTTCATTATTTCGCAAGCTGTTTCCTCTTATATTCTTCCGTTTTCGGGATATGTTTGTTTTAAATTCAATTATCCATTCGAAAAAGATACAATGTATTGAAACAAATATTAATTTGATTTTGAAGAATTGCGCAATTGCTTCCGCATCGTCGAATTTCCTGATTGCGTCAGCCCCAAGTAGGAAGACACGAGCCACCGAAGATTTTGAAATTATCAACAGAAAAGTGCCCATTACCAAAGGGGGGGGGGGTAAAGGTGACGACGGAGCGTGTTCAAGGCTCGTCGAGGAATTTTTCTTCGACCATTTAATTTTATGGTTCAGTTTTTAAAACATTTTTTTTCGGAACATTCGAATTCGATTTATCGACCTTTTGAAGCATTTAGTATTCGGAAGTTTGATCCACTAGCGAGAACAGTTTTCTGCAACGATGTCGCAAAGACCGGCGGGAGGAGAGAAAAGGTATTATCCAAAGTCGCGATCAGCCGTAACCTCGACAGACGGAGCCGCGAGTTTTGATAACAAGGATGTATTCCGCTGACGGTGCAACCTCGGAGCGGTGAAACGGTCGCCGAGCTCGCGACAAATTCAACGATGCTCCGATATAACCGCAAAAAAATATATCTATATATGTGTGTATATATATAATACGCACGTTGGTGAGTTATACCACGTTTCGGATGATTTCTTGTAATTGCTGCGATTAATCATAGAATATTGATCGTTTTTTCTAGAGCACATTTGATTTGTTTTTTTACTTTTTCGTTTGTAAATTCATTTATGATTGCAGTTGTTATTGTTGTTGTTTGTTTTCTCGTTGAAATTTAATTCGATTCGTTACTCATTATTCATTTTTGACCATTTAAATATGATATTTCGATCAAATTCATTTTCTATATTCCATCGTTGATTTAATTTCATTGGTTCGATTTGCTTCGGAATAATTTCGCCCATGCTTCAAATAAAATTTCCGAGTGCCAGAGGAATTGTCGAGCGAATAAGTTACGCTCGCATAAATTGTCAATTATCGTGAGAAGGATCGAGAGAGACAGAGAGAAAGGGAGAGAAAAAATAATAATAAAAAATCGTTGAGTTACGTGGCGGGGTGCGAAGCTCTAACGCAATTTTCTCGGTTCTCGGGGCAAAATGCACGTTCGTCCAGTTTCTGTAATTCCACGCGAGTTTACAGCCGGGACGAATGACCGAGATGCCCGATGCCGGGATGACAAAACTTCACAAAGGCCCTGACGAAATTTTCAAATCTCGCGTGGCGAAGGGCCCAGCTCCGCGCCTCCACGTTCCGTGACGACCCCGCAACACTCGCCGACGCGCTCATATGAAACTCACCAGCCACCCATACGTACCGCTGTATAACCTTTACACTCATTTTTTTTTTGTTTTAACATTTTTTTTACGTTGAAATATTTTTTTGTTATTTTTAAAAATTATTATTATTCTCACTTAAAGCCCAGTTCGCAACGAACTTTGCGGGTGTGCACGCGGTTTTCTTTATTTTACGTCGTTTCGATTTTACCGAGCTGTCACCGGTCCGGCAAACGATTTGAAATTGATTTTTTTAACGATTAGGAAATAGAATTCAAAAGAGGACCAGAAATAAATCGTGACGGTGTAATTTATAATGTTAAAAAAAAAATCATATTTCAGAAAGAACGAACGAAATAAAAAAAAATTTGACTCACAAAATTTCTTCATCGTAGTGCGAAAAATCCTTTGATCTTTAAAAAATCCTTCGTCGAGCAAAAATTCCATGTATCGTACACAAGTTGGGCTTCACCGAACACTGAACTCGCGAATTATTATAACGTAAACGAAAAAAAAAAAAAGAAAAAAGGAAGAGAAAGAAATAAAAAATTGTCGTAACGATTTCTCAAGACATATTTAATTTTTTTTCTTGTTGAATAAATTTCTTTTAGTTTTTGATTTTTTTGCAATGATTTTGGATTATCCGCGAGAGCGTTGGGGTTGAGTCCCATGGAGAATCAAAGATCTCGCGAGACTCAAACCAGACTAAAGTCTTTGGTTGTACGTACAACACTCCGAGGTTGGGTCCCCGATCGTGCGGGGTGTCACATTCTCACACCCATACACTCTTAACACACACATACACACATATCTACACGTTCCGCGAGGCACTCACACGTTCGATGTCAAACGTCGCACACGCGACTTCCCCACTCTTCGATCATCCAGCTTCACTCCTTGTATTTTCTTTTCGCTGTTCGGTTATTTTATTTTATTTTTATACTTTTTTCTGGTTCTTTTTTTTTTTTGGGGTATTTCGAACGTCGAAGGGAGGTTATTCTCCGAGCTCGGAGCGTGTGTCTTGGAGAAAACAAACGGTAGAGCAGGCCCTTAGCTTTATTAATTTTAGATCGTTCTACGATTGTTCGAAATTGGGGATAAGCCATTGATCAATTGATTATCGATTGATCGATGAATTGTTGAATTGATTGATTGTAATTGTGAATAGCGAATTATAAATTGTGAGTTGTGGATTGTGTTGTTGTTGTATTGATTTATCAGAATGAGAGAAGCAAATTTCATGATTCGATCATTTTGCCGGAATTAACATGAAGCTGACTACTGCTGTGTATCGACTCTGGTACGCAATTGAAATTTCTTCTAAATTAATTGAATCTCTTATACAAAAACAAAAATGATAAGGTTTTTAAAAAGAAAAAATGTCTGACGAGTCTGATGTCTGAGAAGTTCCGGATATTGGCTTGAAAGTCGTCGTCGCAGCGTCCACCCTCTAATTTCTAAACAATCGATGCGAAGACTCTAAAAAAATTCCAGAATGCATCTTGAACTTAGTACTTTCAATGAAAATTATAACAAAAACGGTATCCGAAATAGTTGACGAAAAATTTTCCAAAATAATTCTTTCTCAGAAGCAAACAAATTTTTCAAGGTGAAATAGCTATTATTGCGCATCATAGAAATAGCTCACGAAACTCTACCACGTGATACGTATATATATTTATATTGTAGACGATTCGGAATACGACGTTTAAGATATTTCGTCAATCATCGAGAACTTCGAGCGTTCGATCGAATAGAGATGGAAATAAACGTCGCACAGTGAGACGTTGGTGAATGGGGTAGCCTAAACAAGACCGAATGCAGACGCCTGTCGACCGAATCTAGCATACGAATCTCGAATTGGTCCTCGTGAGCCTTCTCGAGCGCCTTTGCGTCGAACGCGCGGGGAGAGAACGTTAAACTAGCCGTGGTCGAGGCAAATCGGGCTTGTCAGCGTCGATAAATTGCTGCTTCGCCAGCACTGCGCCTCTACGATAAACACAGGAAAACATAAATTTTCGTGCGAGCCAACCCTCGTGCGACGATAAAAATCTATAAAATTCATCGACGTTGCGAGAGACGTTGAATGAAAAAATAAAAACAAATAAAACGTCCGAGAAAATGAGCCGTGTCGTTATTCAACGATACAACGGTGCTTATTAACCAAAGAAATTAACAATATCCATCCTTGTTTATATCGAAATGATTTTTTTCAATCAAGGTTCGTACTGAAGCGAGTCAAGTATTTATTTTATTCTATTTTATTTTATTTTAATTTATTTCGTTCTATTTTTTTTTTAGAGCGCAGGTCACTGATCAAATAATTAGTCGAGGTCGAGAGTCAAGAGCCACGCCGGTTTTTTCACGCTTCCGCATTTCCGCGGCGAGTATTCGTTTCCCTCTCATGTTCTTGGTCATGGTCGTCGCGGAGGAAAGCAGAGATGCAAGTGGGAGGTGGACGCGGGTCATCGGGAGAGAGAGGATGCACCCAGAGTCCTGCAGGGAGTCCTGTACATCGTCGGTCTCGCTAAAGATCCGTGGTTTCTCCGACACGAGAGGAAACACGTAATTCGAGACTTCCTCGAGGGGGCAACAACTTACCCATACACCAGCGCGCATCTCGAACCAGATATATCGTGTGAACATTGCAGTTTTCCTTTGTTTTTATTTTTTAAACTGTTTCAATCGAACTAGGTAATAGAGATTGTGCGACGTATGGAGATGAAATGTTAATTATTTAGAGAAAATATGTACCATAATTGTATTTAACGTTTGCTCTTAATGGTCAAACGCGACCATCTACTTGATATTTGCGCTGTTACTTGATTATAGAGTGAAAGAGAGGGAAAGAGAGAGGGGGGGGGGGAGGGAAAGAGAGAGAGGGAGCGAAAAAGGAAGGCAGTCTGCGATGCTGTTTACGCACGTGCCAGGATGTTGTAAGCTCCGACGCGTATTTACTCCAGCATTGCGCGGCTACTTATTCTACGCTTTTCTATATTTTCTCCTCTCCTCTGGTCACCGTCAATTTTCAATTATTCCCATTTGGATATATTGGGAACTTCGACTATTCATAGCATCATTGTCGCGTAACTAACAAAGCCTTCGGACGACGATTTGTTGATAATTATTTTCGACGACGTAATTTAACATTATTATTTTTATTGATTATTATTATTATTGTTTTGTTTATTTTTTTTATTATTATTATTTTTATTTATTATTATTATTATTTCGAAGAAAATTATTGACTATTTACCGTTTCAAATTCATCTCGTTTAAAATAGAAACTATCATTGTTTTTTTTTCTCTCTCGTTACAATTGATGGGAAAAGGGTTCACGATTATTTATTTCTTCCCCACCGTGTAAGCGTCTACCCTTAATTGCATCAACGACTTCGAAGGGAATATAAGCCCGGTGGCCGGGTTATCGGTACCAACGCACGCGCGGAAGACAGCTGCGTCGATATATAAACCCCCGCGCGCCGTTGTATTCTTTTTTTTCTCCCGTCCTTTCGATCTGTTCGACGGTGACACACCGGCAATTCTCCGGCTCGGACGGAATTTGTCACCGGGAAAAGGGCTGCGCGCGAGAAACGAGAATGGGAGGTGGAGGGCGGAGGGGGTCGAAAGCGCGAGGAGCCTCGGAACGTGGGCGGCGGTGGCTCGGCGGTCCACGGGACACACGGAAGCATCACGTTCTCGGAGGGTCTCACTTTCTTCGCTTCTTCTTTCTTATAAATGGCTTTAGGAAACGACACGCCCATTCCCCGGCTGTTTCTAAACGTTTTTCTTTTTCTCTCTTTGGTATTTACTTTGTCGAACCATAGTCTCACCCTGACAGACTGCTTGGCGCTCTCGTATATATGTTTGTAACTCGTGTTACGATTTGTATTGCTCATTGCTGGGTAAATATATCCAGCGCATTAATTAGTAATGAGCTGCATGTATTATTCAATATTATTATTTCTATCATTGATAGAGATTTATAGAGATTTGTATATATTAGAGTTATTAATAATAATTATTATCATTGTTTGCGTTTTTTTAAAATCGATATTATCAAGATTCTTTTCAGGAATTATTATTATTCTTATTATTATGATGATATAATTGTGCTTATTTACAATCGTCGTCGTTTGCAGCTCATTGCGGTAATGGTAATCATGGGATGCTGCGGAAAAGGGTTAAGTATATGAAAGTGAAATGGGAAAGAAGAAGGGTGAAGACAGCGAGTCTCTCATGTCCGTGCGAGTATCTCGCGGACTCTCACGCGGCAATGATGGAGAAAAATAAGGATGCGGGCGCGAAAGGTAACGCGATATCTGAGACTCGTTACGATCGCAGGGGAGACCCGAAGATCGAACAATCGGCCGGCATCGATGAGGACGCTTTTGTTACGCACCTGGTCTTGCGCCTCGTTACGACGTGAGAACAAAAAAAAATACATAAAACATACGACAGGAAAATAAACGAATAAATAAATGAGAATAAATTTAAACACAATGATTCGTTGTTAAATTTTGATTCTTTTTATTGAGTAGTTGAATAGAACGGAAGAGAATTATTTTCCGGTCGTGAGTATGTCAATACACGGATGAGTAGGTAAATGAAAATAAATATTAGCTCAATGATTTGTTATAAAATCTTGATTCTTTTGCGGAATCAAATCGAATGGAGCAGAAATATTAATCGATTGTTAGTGCCAACATTCCATAGTGTAATTTTTTAAGATTCAATCTTCTGTACCATTTTTATTTTGCCCGAAGGGAGGAAAATCGTCGTATCTTTATGGATGTATTTTTTATTCTCACGGTGATTCATCGATTTTCTTATCGACAAGCGATTGAACGATGGAATCGTGTCGAGAGAGTTATTTCGCTGCTAGGGCGGAAAACCTGTCACTCATCTTTCCCACATGCGGGCACAACATTCGGCTCGCATGGAATGACACATATTGATATCAAGATACAATTGGTGCCATCGAATAATAATGATATTCAATACGTCTAGCTTGGGGTGAGCTGGAAAGGGTTGCTTCTTTTTCTTTTTTAAATTCAGTCCTTCGACGGGATTGGGTCGCATTCGAGGATTTATCGATACTTGAACTTCTGGTTCTGTTTCTCGAACTCTACCAGGATTTAAAAAAAGACGGACAAGTGACAAATTTTGATAATCAGTCTGTGAGTCGACCGATAGGCGATAAGTAAATAATTATAATTTTACAGCCAATTAGAAATAGATGGTTTTCATATTTTTTCCCTTAACTTGTACTATAAGACCTTCTTTCGTGTCTGAATCAGTCAGTAAGTCGACTGTCGGCCAACAAAGTGTATGATGTTGCCATTTTTCTCCACCTTAAAGATACGAAAACCTAAAAACGTTAAAGAAAAAAATAACAAATTGCACCGAAGCGCGTCGCATAAAGACTCACGTACCTAGACAATATCGTTACGTGAACCACGAATTAATAATCCATCCATGAATACTCTTCAATTTTAAGACCACCAAAAATCAATGTTTTATTTTTTCCTCAACGCGTTATCAACGCACTCTCACTCATATTTCCGGCGCAAAGATATTTTTTTTTAAAAGCAAATTTTCACAGCTGCACCGATTCGTCGATATATCCGACGGACGCAGTCTCGCCCGACGCTCGAACCGAGCTTTTCATCCCCTAGGACCGACGGCGTCCGCCATTTTCCGATTGCTCGACTGCACCGTTTTCTCGACGCCCTCTCGAACATTTCTCCTCCGCAATCACCAACAACATGACCACTATTCTCATTCACACTGATTGCCACGGAATCACCGCATTAATTACAACCATAAAAAAAATATGCCGATGTTTAATTTGTTGCGCTAGTCGCGAATTTAATTACGCGAAGAAAATTTTTTCGATAAAAGGGACAAATGAACGTTAAAAAAATTGAAATAAAGTATGAGTAAAAGGGTCGATGATGTGTGTCGAACGATTTTAGGAGCGTGTGTCCTCGTGGTTTTAAGGCCGGCGTTAGACTGAACAAGAGGATTGTATTTCGGGGGTTGTGCGAATCGCTATCGGACGTGACCGAGCGCCGTGCCCGCCGATCAGACGGTGTTCCACGACCGCCGCCCCCCCTCGTCTACCCTTCGCGTTTTGGTACGTGCAGCATCACGGTCGGTCATTATCACGGCGCTGCTTTGGTAACGTTAAAATACCTTCTCTCCCTCGAGCTCGTCTCGTCGATGCTCACAAACGCGCGACCACGCGTATTATGGCATTGCTGATCAACGTATTTTTACCAAAGTACCGATGAACATTCTTTGTGTCACGCATTTTTGCGTCAAAATGATTTTTAATTTTTTTTTAATTGGGAAAAATGTTGACGGTCGGCCGTTTGTAATTTTTTCTGATGAACAATTTTCCCGACGTGGTGCCATAGCCATAGATACAAAAATTCCTAATAAAGAATATAATATCGGAGATAATAAACGGTCCGGTAAATCAGGTAGGAATAATTTTTTTTTCGCAGTACCAGCAGCTGAATTCCGACGCGGGGAGGCGGAAAAAATAATCATTGATGAATTTTCTGATATCGTACTTCTCTGAACGAACTATATGGTACATACTACAAAAAGATCCAATAATGGATTCCTTCAAGAAAAATTCTAAAAAATATCTCCACCCATCAGTTTGATACAGTACCTCGCCCCTTAATCGTATTAATTAAATAGATGGAATTAAAGCACATGCCGTATGATTGGAATGCATCGATATACCTAACCAGTTTGCGATAAATATGAGAAATTAAGTATCACCTCGAAGAACTTCCGGTTCCGTTGTCCAGCGTACGTCGTCCCGCCAGCAAAATCCTCTTCTTTTCAATCTTAATTTCTACAGTTTAATCCCACTGCTGGTCTCCGCAAAATCTGTACGAAAATATGCAATTTTCGTTATCCGAACGAAAATCATTCAATGAGCTTTAACTAATGATAAAATCGCTGATAAATAATACACATAAATTAAGTTTCTCCATGAAAACCGTTACCACACACCGGTCACCGTAACTGTGTGCTTCAAAGCGATATTTTCATCACGATATCATCGTCAAGCAGTTCGTTTTTTTTCTCTCATTCATTCTGCTATTCAATGGCTAACATAAAGATACATATGTACGTACAGTCGTTCGTTTAATGCGAGAGCACGTATGCCGATGAAACACTGGTATAGTTCCGTACGAGCGGAGAGATCGGACGAGCTTCACACGCGGCGTTCAAACTATGGTTGCCACTGTTGCGTTTCTCATTCGACCATCGATGATTTTATCGTAACCCATCGTTTCTTCTATTCGATATTTCACGTTAATTTAACCCATATCGTCCTTCTTTCGTTTTTTTTTAATTCATCAAAGTCAATAACGCACTAATTCAAAAAATATAAGCAAAAAAAATTCACGTTTGTTATCCAATCATTTAGAAAAACAAAATTGATCTTGAATGGAAACCCTTCGTCAAAAGTATTATTTGCTGCGTTAATTATCTCCAACACCAAATAATGAATTGACCGAAATTGATTTATCATTCAAAATCATCCCGAAGCCGTGATTCTATAATTAATGATTATTTTTTTTCATTCATTTATCGTACGCCGTATTTAAAATGCTCCATTTGCGTCTTCGCGAGCGGCCATCGTCGATTATCCAATCCGTTTCGACATCTCAAAACCCTTCGCGGTACGCGCGGGACGAAGTCAGAGCGACTCCGATGCTCGGAATACCGAACCAAGATTTATTCATTAAGGCGAGTTACCGCACGTGTTTGAAGTTAACGCTTCTACGCGCCCAGGGCGGTAGGATGTTAGGTACAACTTTGTGCACGGAACGCGCTGGACTCCCCGCTGTCCGTGAACCAACGTCCGTCGAGGGTAGTTTCCGCCAGTTTTCGCGATATCCCCACTCGCTCGACCGCAAAGATCTATATAACATACATAACATATATAACTCCGTCTATATATCTATATGTGTATCCATCTATATAAACATATATAGCTCCCGGTTGAATATACATTTGCCCAGACTCGTCCTTTTGTCTCTCTTCGGCATCCGCGAGTTTCTTCGCTCTCCGTTGCATCCATGGAGAGGCGCATCGCCTTAACGCGATGTGCTACATCGACCGAGTTCCCTTAAGTGCGAGTGAGGCAGCACCCTCGCCTCACGCGGCGAAGCGAGAGGGAATTTCTGAAATATGTAGCACATAACCTTAAAGCAACCCGAGAAAATGCTTTGGTCACGCCCCCGCGCTCTGATTGGTCGAACGAATCGAGGGAAACGAATCAGCGGGGCTTATTGACCACGCCCACCGATCCCTTGTCACGATTTCCCCTCTATCGACCGCTCTCCGGGGGTTCCCCTACTCCCCTCGCTTATTCCCGTGATGCTGTGCGCGGTCGCACTTCCGCCGGGGACCAACGATCTTCCGACCCGGAGGACCGCGAAGCGAACCTCCTCGGGGGTCGAAGGGAGGGACGTGCTGCACACTGTGGCAATGTATCCGTAGGTTTTGCATCTTCCTCGCGGAGTGCCACAATTTTTCCAACCTTCGATCCTTTTTTTTCGTAACCATTGTTACTTTCTCGAGACAGTTCTGGAGCTTTATTGGGAGAAGATCTGGGACGATGTTGCGCAGATCGTGATGGAGAATTTTTTTGGGTCTCGATATTATATTTGTTTAATTTTTTTTAATTATGAGACATCTTATGAATATTGATTATTATTCTTTTATTTTTTATTATTTAATTCTATCGACGTCTCTGTTCTTCTTTCTTTTTTTTCAAACCATATTTTTATTTTTCTTTAATATTATTGTGTTTATTATTTTTTAGATAAAAATGATTGATCTATCTCATATAGTTATCCATTTTAATATTATCAATGTCGTTGTTATTCTTTGAAGAATTTTTTTTGCTTACTTTGATGTATTATTCATTATTATCATAAGCATTTTTAAAAATTGCAATTACAATTAGTTTTTGCTAAAAAAATGAAAACGAAATCCATAAAGTCATAATATTATCAACGATTGACAGGTCTCGATTTCATGGTCACACCAGAGTGTATAGGACTACGGTATGGCGTGAGAGAGTCACGCAAGTGAGCTTGCGATATGGATTTCGGAATGCCAAATGTTTCGATGAATTTTCACACGATCAGGTAGAGCAAAACGTGAGGAAAACGTAATGAGGACCGGTCGCCAAGACGTAGTTGTCTCTGCCACGGCGCCGCAGGTAACCTTTGGGCGAAAAATTTTACAGCACCAAAATCACAACCAGATGTTGGTTACCCAGCAATGCGGTGTGCCCGCACCGACTGTCGTGTTCCCACGGCTAAATTACTACGCCACTACAAGCATATTTCGGCACGTCGAGACATCCTCCCACTCCCTCGAGCTTTCTCTGTTTTCGACATTTACCTCTGAAGAGCGCATTCTTCCGGTCCTAGAAGCGCCAACCTGTGAGAATATTGCACTTTGCTTCCGAACGAGGTGTAACCAATCGGAACTTCCTTCCTCAACCTGTTCCCACGGAAATTCTCACGAATGCAAATCATTTATCGGCTTCTGAGAATTTTATGGATTCTGCAATATAACTGTCGTTGATTTATAATTTCAGATCCGCGTTTTTTCAAAATTCTACATGATAGTGAATAATGCAGTATGCAATTGATGATATTAACCTACATGTGTGTAGTGACTGGAATAATTGATAGTGTCATGATTAAATCTGATTTATTTGATTGTTTTCAGAGTTCTGGAAATAATCGCCACAATTGCCGCTCTTTTTTGAGGGTGCGATGGATGTTGCGCGCGCAGCATCCCTGAATCCGGGGAATCCACCCTGAAACGGGGAAAAAAAATTGATATTACTGGGCATGAATAAGAAAAATGCATTTTTATTGATCAGCTGTAGAGAATTTTCTAGGTTCTGCAAAACGAATATATATGCAAAAATAATAACAAAATAATAATAATATGTAATATTTACAAATATGTATACGTGTCATATGGACCCGGTATGGTTCTGAGATGCATATATATCTATAGGTTCATTGATTCGTTATTTTTCTTCTACGTTTTTGAAAAATTCGATGTAATAGTATGTTTTCCAGTACGCAATTGATAAGATTATTATACGCCCGCTGGTAATCAAGCCAAATCATATAGTCACGATCAAATCTTTCTTATTTAATCGTTTTTTAAACCTCTGAAAGTAACCGCCACAAATCCCGCTCTTTTCCGCCGACACGCTGCGAGTTGCGCGCGTAGCATCCCCTGAATCCCGCGAATCCAGCCTGAACCAAGAAAAACAATTCACATTACTCAACATAAATAAAAATACATTCTAATCGACGAACAAACGAACGAACAAAAATTTTCACGTTAATAAAAAAGAAATGTAATCGTAATATTGTCGAGCTAATAAAACAACTTTCGGTCCATCTTCGTGCAACATAACCTCACTCACGCACGTTCAGTTGTAAACAGCGGCGTGCTTGTGCTGTTTAAGTCGTCGAAAAGGTCGTGATCGACGAAAAACCAACGATTGACGGAAGATATGGGTGACAAGCAGAAAGTTTTGATATGCGGAGACGTTGATGGAAACTTCAAGTTTCTTTTCAACAAAGTCGACACGATAAACAAAAAAAATGGTCCTTTCGACTTTCTCCTGTGCGTTGGAAATTTCTATGGCTCCGACAACATAGAATTGGAGCCTTTCAAGAACGGCATGAAAAATATATCAATACCGACGTACATCATCGGTCCGAACCGAGAAGAAGACGTAGAAAACTATCCGGACATGGACGGCTGCGAGATATGCCAGAATCTGACTTATCTCGGCAAGCGCGGTTTGTACACGGCCAGTTCGGGTCTCAAGATCGCTTACCTGAGCGGCGACGATCAAAATCCGTCAAAGTCAATGTGCAGCTTCGACGAGAGCGACGTAACGGCGATAAGAAATTCTTGTTTGAAAGGCCAGCCTAGCTTCAGAGGCGTCGATATTCTCATGACTTCGCCATGGCCGAAAGGAATTACTAATTTAGATCCCAATCGGCCGACCTTCGAGTACCGAGGCTCCGATCTTGTCGCGTGGCTGGCTGCGCAGATCAAGCCGAGATATCACGTCTGCGCGATGGAGGGAATTCACTACGAAAGACCGCCTTACAGGTAAAATTTTATCGCCCTGAGAGATTTTGAGATATCAATCGATTATATCAATCGATATTTATTCTTATATTTATGGTTCGAATATTATATTCATTTGAACAATTTTTCGTTAACAATCGATCCGTTGTTCCAGAAATCAGAGCCAAAACGACGACAGCATAGAAATCGCATCCCGATTCATAGCTCTAGCTTCGGCGAACAATTCTCAAAAAAGAAAATGGTTGTACGCGTTGAATCTAACGCCGGTGGATCGTTCTAGACTCTCAGAATTGGTCCAACGAACCACGGACGAAACCGGAAGCCCGTATCCAAAAACCATGCTGGGCGCTCAGCCTTCCGGCCAAAACCCCGAAATGAAGAACACCCAATTTTTCTACGACATGGAGACGAAAAACGACAAACGAGGAGGACGAAACAACGACAAAACTAACAAAAAACAAAAAATGGAATTCGATCAAGCCAAATGTTGGTTCTGTCTGTCGAGTCCGGAAGTTTCCAAACACTTGGTCATTTCCGTGGGAACCGACGTCTACGTGGCTCTGGCACGTGGCGGATTGGTCGAAGATCATTTTCTCATTCTACCCGTCACTCATCATCAAAGCTTGTCCATTTTACCCGACAACGTCGCCAAAGAAATGGAATTGTACAAAAATGCCATAAAAAAATATTACGCCAGTACGGATAAAGTTCCAGTTTATTTCGAAAGAAATTACAAAAGTTCGCACTGCCAATTGCAATCCGTGCCGGTTCACAAGAATCAAGCCGACGATCTTAGACAGATGTTTCAAGAAATGGCGAGTTGCAACAATTTCGAACTCGACGAAATTCCCAAACACTCGGAATTACGACAAATCGCGCAACCCGGAGTTATTTATTTCTACGTCGAATTGCCGAATGGAGAAATGCTTTATCATCGTATAAAAAAAGATTTTCCGTTGCAATTCGGACGCGAAGTACTGGCTAGCGATCGAATACTCGATATAACGGATCGTGCCGATTGGCGCGAGTGCCAAATGGACAAAGACGAGGAAACGGAACTAGCGAAAAAGATACGACAAAAGTTTCAACCTTTCGATATCGATTCGTAAAAAAAATTTCGATCAACGATGTTAAAAAAAATTTAAAAAAAAAAAAAAAAAACATTCTCGTTGTAGAGAAATTTGTAAATGAGAAAAAAAATGTTCGTCCGTCTACTGGACAGGAAAATCTGTATTTTCTTGGAGGAAGACCAAGAAGTGTGATGAATTTATGTACAAATTCTACGATGCAAAGAATTGTAAGGAAAATTGGAGACTTCATAAAAATTAATTATTTTTTACATTCTCGTTTTGGAACTTTAATTCGTATTCCTGTGGCGTCGACGACGGATTTATCCCACTCTGCTTCATTTGCACGGCTATGTCGAAGAGATAGTCGTAACATTCGGTCCTGAAAGAAAGAAAAAAGAGAATCAATTTTTTTCGGCACAATTTTTGTTTTGCCATTGGGGGATTTTTTTTTATTGTTGAATTTTTATCTAACATCGTTTTTGCTTGTTGCCAAGAATCGCCCCAGACATAAACTCCGTGTCTTCGGACCAGTATTGCGCAGGTGGCCGGATATTTTGCGATTATCTCGGCCATGCGATCTCTCAGATCTTCCTCGAAAGGCGTATTCTCTATTATTGGCACCACGAGTTCCTCGTCGTATCTGTACGATCTATTTAATTCTTGATTCCGTATGCCTGGAAAAGTAAATCAAATTAGTCAAACTTCAGTCAATTATTGCGCAAATTACAAATGACAGACTTCATGAGGCTGTAAATGTGCGCAAAATTTGAGCTATAACTTGAACCGTTCTTGAGTTAAAGACGTTTAAATTTTTTCTGCAAATTGACATCAGAATCACATTTAAAATTTTTTTAGATCGTCACAAAGAGGACCTCCAGAAGAAAGCGAAAAGAAATAAAATGAAGCAACGCGAGTAGTTCTGTTGCGCGATGTTTTGTTTCTATCGCAAGAATTTTATCTCATACAAAGCCATAATTGAGAAAAAGTCGCAGCAGACCTTTGATCATCTCCAAATGCGTAACTCGGAACTCGGTCCCCGGCCAGAGAAGCGTAACCATCACGGCAAACTTGGAATGCGTGTGGATAACAGCTCCGGCATTGCGCGCCGTGTATGCGCACATGAACAGCGGAGTGCATTGAGATTTTTTCAGTTTTTTCTCAGCCGGAGGCAATTCCAAATCTTTTCCCCCTATGTCTTGCACGAACATGTCTTCGGGGCATATACGCTCCTTCTGCACTCCGGACGGTGCTATGTATATGTCCTGCCTGTTGCATATAAATTGAACTGATATAATCCAATCAATTATTCCAATTGAATTTCGTTTATTAAATTTTTTTTTCAAATTATTGACGAATTTATGTATTGAATAATATTTATCAATGATAAATATTTGTGTTATTGAAAAAAAACATTCGAAACGAAATCAAATTAAAATAATCGAAAAATGGCACTGGCTGATGTAGCAGAATTATCTAATTTGGTCCAGATTTTATTTATTTGTGCATTCAATCGTTCTAGAAGCGTTCTTAAGCATGAAAACTTCAAAATGACCGTATATGGGGACACCCTAATTTACATACGCGGAAACAATGTCGACATTGGTCAAAAGTTTGTAAAATCACCCGTGCTTGATAGATATTCCTCCCCCGGTGCCGGTGACCCATCCCAAATGATAAAACTGCCTGCACAGTTCGGGAATAAGATTCCTCGGATGTTCCTGACAATCAACAAAGTTGTTCAAAATGTTTCACGAGTATAAATCTTGCCGTCAAAATACCTTCGGAAACTTGTCATCGTAATACGTAGCCATGGTTCATCAAGAACTGCAGAGAAATCGCTTTTTCATGTGGTCTAAATTGGTACAAATTACAAGCCTTCGCACTTTACCGAAGATAAGAGGATTACATGGAACCGCATCCGCAGGTCCAGTGTTATCATTGACATTTATGCATAACGATATTAGTGCGTGTTAGGATTTGGCGCGTGAAATTCAGTGCTATGTTGTGCCAGTAGATGGCGTACGGTTACATGGTCTGCTGTCGTCGCGCTCTTAAGCCGCGTTTCTATGTCGCAGCAGACGGCTATCAATGCCCAATCGTCCAAAAACGCGATGGCTCACATCTTTGGGTTTGTGTGCCAGATGCTAGTTATTTTATTTAATTATTTATTTTAATATATTGCAAAAAGAAAATCAATCTTTGTCTGTATTCCCTTTTCTTCATCATCCTCAAGACGACGCGATACGTCGACTACCCGCAATGCCTGCGAGGGAGATAGAACCATCGGCGATTACGCTGGAGCAAGAGAAAACGACAATGGAATGTAGCGATTTATCTTAAAAATTGTCCAGAATAAGTACGATCAATGTTTCAACGGAAATGAGACGGTATAGATCTACCTAAGAGAGGCTCTCTCTCGAGTCTGCCTTCAGGTGGTCATCGTTCGGATCAAGATAATCGTCAGCATCCGGTCGAGATAAATTTGAAGTTTTCCCAGTCGGCAACTGCGACAGTGGGTAATTGGATGATCCGACATTTTGTATTAACGTGTCAGGTCGATAGTACAGATCCTCACGTACCGAGCAATGGCGTGAGATCGGCTACGTGTTTTAATTCTCCGTCGGTCAAGCAGATAACGCTGCCCCCTATAGGATATTGCTGCAAGTTGTTAGCTGTATCTTGCGTTCTACATTGCCGACGGCGTTTGTATAGGATCTCCGATGAGGCACCAACGGAGTCAAGTTCTTTGATAGTTGGCATTATAACCGTAGGGCGCTCGTATCTAAAACCGCGACAAACTTCTAATTGAACAAATGGCCGCCAATTTGGCAACTAACGCGAACGTGAATCCGAAAAAGTTGCAGTAATTGGTTGTACTTGTGAAACCCAGATTATATAATTTATCCCATTGAGGTGCTTTATATTCTCAAAATAGTAATAAATTTCGAAAACTCGAAAGCGCCGAATTTGCTTAGAATAATTACAAGGTAATTATGTTCGATTTTTTTTCCTCAACATCGATCGATCGCAAAATGCAGATATATCGTTTGAATATTTTTATTCTGTTTTGTTCAAATTTCCGCTTCGAGTTACGAAATAATTTCTTGTAACGCCGAATTATCCACGATTCACCCGTCAGTGTAGTAATTACCGCGAAATTAATGTTTGAACGATCAGTCTGTTGGAAAATGGTATTCAAACATGCCCGTGTAGATTTATCAAATTACTATTTAATTTATTACACTCGTGGTTGACCAACAGACATTATTACGATATACCAAAACATATTGTCCGCTAACCCACTGAAGGTCCTAAATACATACCACTATATACCTATAACAATTATAATGATAGAAAAATAATATCAAATAAATATAAATATATATACACAATATAATATAAATAAAAGAATTATAAAAGAGAAAAAAATATAATCGACGAATCAAAAAAATAGTTAATAATCCCGAAATCACAAAGTGACAATTCGAATATCTCGCGAATCTATCGAAACGGTCGAATGAACTCGCAAGCCATTTGTAGTGGCAATAATCGGAAGGTACGAATTTATTACCACCGGAATCGTCCGGGAATCCGTCGACCCCCGCGTGATTTTCAACGAGAGAACCATTCCCCAATCCCCCTCCCCCCTCCTCCTCTCCCCGTTCCGCCGATCTCTCCTCGGTCCGTCTGAAAACCTTGCTCTTTTACGCAATTTTAGCGTTTATTAAAGTTTGCTCGCAAATGAAACGAAGCCCATATAACCTACCTAATTTAGCGAGTAGCATTTTCGAGTGGGGACCACTCCAAGAGCCGGAACGCGGTAGAGTGAGGGAACTGCCGGGAGTGAGATGCGAAGCGCGAGAGAGCCCAGGGGGTTCTATTGACAGCGGTTATTGCCTAACTGCGTACCTCCACCTAATATGCCCGCTCGCGGGATCCGCATACACGGTACCGCTCGAACGAAAACTGCGAACACGGTCGCTCGAATCTTTAATTCACGGCGGCGAACGAGGCTCGAGCTAGGCACACAAGCCTCATCCTCCTGCCTCATCCACCCCCGTCGACTCCCCCACGACCCCCGTGGCCCTGTGCCGTGCCATTTCACGACCACGAAGCGCCGCACCGACACACAGCGTACTTTCATAATGACTCTTCTCAATGCTCGGTACGCTCCCGGGTTTCAACCCTCACGGACCATTTTTCACCGTCCATTCGCGCTAATCCTTTTCTCGCTCTTGATATCTTTCTCATCTTCTCTCTTCCCTCCGGGGTGACCTGGCGCGGGATAATAATATAAATGTACCGCGTTTTGCGTACTCCACCGCTCGTTTTGTGATATTGCTGAGTTCTTTGGGGGGTCTTGAAATAATTTTCAATTTTCCCCGTACGATCGGACAAAGAGCTTGAGGGCTTAGGGGTGGGTTTTGGGAAATCGCCGAAATTATTGAAAATTTGAGGATTGATGGTTCTTGATTGAATAATGATGCATGAATTGTTTCGCAATTCTTTACTGCATCAATTAGTAGTTGTAAATTCCTGAATTTAACACGATTGCTTATGGGAAAACAACTGTGGACGCTAATGGTTGTAAAACGAATGGAACTAAACGAATGAACTCGAATAAAGGACATCATTGGTCCATCACGATTTCAACGTTCTTTCGATCTCATTGATGCTCAAATCATTGTCGAAATAACTCCGAATTTCATTCAATATCGGAATTTTTCTTCGTCCCACGTTTGACAGGCCACACGCGATGTGACAAGGCCAACGTCAAACCCTCGATCAAGCAACGTCGACACGTTGATTGGGTTGAATTTAGAACTCCGTTATAACCGGGGGAAGATTAGCTCTCTCGAGCAAGATTAATCCCATTGTGGGAGTCTCGTTGAAAATGATGGCATCATTATTAAATTGCCGTCGTAGTTTACGGAAATTGATTAAACTATCAAATTAGCTCAACCAATATTAACACATTGACGTCGAAACTCGATGGTGGCTGGCGGATGACTGGTCTTGGGAAACGGTGGAGGCTTCGAGTTTTCGAGCATATTGCCATTCAAACTCCCCCGCGCGCGTCTATGTACGCAAACCGGGTACGGTAAACAGGTACATAGATTACGGCAACGTGCGCGAACACGCTTCCGAGTTTACGTGGGTTCAACCGGGTTGTGTTATAGTCCTCGACGATCGACGTTACCGTTCAGCATTTTGATTATTCCCCAAAGGGTCTCCGCGTACGTTCGCGACAGCTTTGTTTCCGATAGTTTTGCCATTACCCGTTGACGGGATACTGGCAAACAGCCGTTTTCCTCTATCATTACCGTGCCCCAACGCGAATGTTCGAACCAACTAATTTGGGGTGGAAAAAGTTAAGGGCGCGAGTTACTGTAACGAGCTGACGAGAGTAAGCTACGTTTGGAATTTGCAAGCCAAGAGAGTTATCAATCGGGTCTTGCTAGAGTATTTATCGAAGTTCGTTGATGTAAGTGCAAGATGAGGGGATGTATTGTTGAGAAATAAATATTTAGCGAGAAATGATGATTTTGGTGGTTTTTTTCCGCCCAGCCTCCGTCCTTGGGATTGCCAAAAAAAAATTCTTCATCTGGTTGACAGTACTGGACCTGTTTGGTCCACCCGAAACGATAAAATGGGGGAGTTTCATGATTTTTTCATCAGTGGATATAGCACCACGTACGGCAATGTTTTTAGCTAGAAAAAAAAAACAAAATGGCGAACCTCAAATGTTTCTCCCTTATTTTTGCTTTTTTCGATTGATGGAGAGAAAGAGAGGGGGAGAGAAATAGAGCCCAAATGATGAAATAACGAAACCGAGTCTGGGTATGAAACAAATGGTCGAATAATAGCGTCTAGCTTGCAATTACAGTAAGCTCCGCAATTAAAAAGATGGCACGCCGAGAGTCGTGGTTACAACCGTAAACTACCATCCCGAGTTCGGAGCAGAGTTCGAGTTTCGGGTTCTCCACACCGCTCGCGCATATCCCACTCTTCTTATTCCCCCGAGTTCGCGACTTGCATCGTGTATTGCGACATGAGCGCGCGGGTATATCGTGCGGTCGTACAAAACGCGTGATTTACGAAAGCTCCTCGGTGCTTGCTACCACTGCGGATACTGCACCGAGGCAGGAACTACGGAGCGTCGCACGTAGACAGTAATGTCAAGGGAAGCGAGAACAATTTCGCACATGGTGTCGAGAGAGGGGGTTCGTAATATCGAGATAGCTATGCGCTCACCTACGTCCGCTCCCCCCCTCGGCCCCTATCTCCCCGTCATCCCCCTTGGCGACGACGACAGCATAATTATTGGAGGCCGTTTGAAACTAACTGTTTCCTTCATTAGCAGTCTCAGTTCGGCATGTTCGTTCGCTCTTCTCCTTTCTCCGTTGAATTTTGTGCGGAATTACCCGCTATTATCATAATTGCACCCATTACCGATAATATCTGCGCGAATCTCAGTCTCTCGATCCCAAATTCTCATCCCACCTTATATGTCACCAGGCTCCATCCGCGCCCGCAACTCGTACCGATGCTCTCTAATAACTCGCTCGAGGTAATTCTCACACATGTTTCGCGACGGAGTATTACGCGAGCACACCCCCCGACCCGGAATTATCCCTCGGACACCCTTTCTCGTCCTATTCGGTGCATGATATAAAAAAAAAAAAATAGTTGTGTTGATAAAATAAAGTAAATCAAAGGATTTTGCGGGGGACGAGGATCTTCGTGGATGCGTTGAAGACTCGACAGCTGTTATCGATACTTATTTTCCACGATTGCAATTAGGGCGGAGCCGACGGGAGGTCGCGCTGCGCCGGTGACCTGTGCCTGACAGTTTTTAGTGGGGGTCTCGGGGCGAATAATGGATTCGAGGGCTACCTCAAACCCACAAATGAATTTTACTCCCGTTGTAGCTTATTACACGGCCCTTGGGCTTATCGAATTGCCACAAACCTCGTATATTCAATCCTGTTGCAGCTATAGACATCGCAAACTTTATTAATTTTTATATTATCAGATATCTTCATTAACTAATTTCATTTTATCAATTTATCTTCATTGATCAATAAGAATTATTAAAAATCATAGCAATTCTATTTCCACGTCGATATTGCGGAAACAAAAGTAAATGTCTTTTAATCCATCAACAAGTCATGAAATTATAGATCAATAGGGCTGGGTATAACATACATATAGATGGATTCATTTTCTCGTAAACTGATGAAAACACAATTAAACGGTGGGACTTTATCTCGTTACGGAGGGCAGGCTGATGCTTTCATAGCATCGTTTTGCTGTCTGCTCACCGTACTTCGGCAACGTAGTATTATCGTCGGTTCAGCCGAGCGCCGGGTAATTAGGAATATTAATTTCGTTCCGAGGAAAAGACCTGTCAAGGGGAGTGCTGCGTGCAGATGCCAACCTATTATCATCCCCGCCGCGACAACGGCGGTGTATACGCGATATAACCAATATATATACATGTGTATATGTATACGTTCGCCAGAATGGATGCGACATTTTTGCTCTCCCCGTTGTACAACATTGTCCTCCCTCATCCCTTGCGTCGAAGATCTTCGCGTTTCATCGCAAAGTTAACGATGTTACGGTGTCCCTCGTTGAATAGCTCAGCAGTATCATTATAAACGCGTCGTTGGCAGCAAGCGATTTCACACAGGTATAGTCTGGGAACCGATACCTACGCTTTTGATAGTGAAAAGCTCGTGGGTAAAGTCGTTCGACGAATCAATAAGATTCATTCGAACATGTGCGAAACTTCGTCACGTTTGAGCAATAAAACGGCATTGGCGGTTGATAGGGTCTCCGTTGCAGCTTTTACGAGGGATATTACACGTGGTAACAGAGCCAATAAAAGAGGAAACACGCGAGTGCAACAGAGATTGCAACAATTATTTTTTAATTGAACAAGCAATTTTGTTATAACGAATATCCGATTTTTAGTTTCGGTTCCGGGGGTTTTTTTTTTTTTACGAGAGGCCCGATCGTTTGGATCTTTTTCTTTGAATTGAAGCCCATGGGCATTTATTTAGATACAGCATGAGAACCTCAAAAATGCAGAAACGAATTACAAACCTATGGGCTTCTTATCGGGAAAATCGTTGAGAGTCGCCGATGGTCGGTCTTCGTTCGCAGAGAAAAACAGATTAAGAGTTCGAGATGCAAAGATTGCAATACATATTCGAATGGATCGAACAAAATCCTTCCCCCTCCTCCGGGTGAAAGTGAATGAAAAAGAAGCGAACAACGACGATATCCGGCGGGGTTAGAAGAGGCTCGATAAAATGACGAGACGAAAGAAAGAAAGGGCATTTAATAAAAAAGTACGAATATTCCCAATAACTTACGGTCTCGGTGGTGGTAGTCGTCGTCGCCCGGCTCGAATAATTTCCACTCTATCGGAAAATAATTATACTTTATCGCGGTGGATAGCGAAGCTTCCCACTCGTCTATTCCCTCTTCCTTCATCTTCTTCGCTTCATCGTTCTCAAATCGCTCAATTATACTTTCCCCTTTCGCCATTTCTCCGCCGGGTTCATATACCACACCGACTATATACATACAGGGTGTCCCCAAAATTACCGTCGCGAACAAAAACGATCTGCGTTTTTTCTGAATAATAAATCAAAACTCAAAAAATCGTGTTCAATAATAAATTGCAAGAAAACCTTTAGCCGGGTAGGAAAAAATGGTGGGACAAGTTTTAACGGTTATAAGTTCTTGTCTCAATAAAAAATAATCCATAAGAATCGGTCGTAGTTCAGCAAAGATATCAAAATCATAAAAATCGTTATAACTCTCAACCGAAGCAGAAAGAAAAAAATCACCCCCAAATTTTTTCGACTCAAGCTGACCTCAAGTACCCCTGGCTTTCGTTTGCGGCGGTGATTTTGGATCACCCTGTATGTAACGTGCGCATTGTCTTTCTCGGTTGCCCATCTCATGAGCGCACCGTCCTTTCATCTTTGTCGTTCTCAATCTGTTTCTTTCCTTTACACTGTCTAGCGACACGGGGGATCACTCGTCGTTCTGCCTCCGCTCACTTCCAGCCTCCCGTCTTCCCAATCCCTCTCACGGAATTGCAGACTTTTCATCCCCTCACCCTAAAATCGTTCGTGGTCTCAATCCGCGCTACTTCGTATTTCCCACAGATGCCTCGCTCTGTCTTCTTTTTTTCGTGTTGCTCCGTCTCCAGCACTCGTTCTCCATGTCCAATTAATTACACCGCTGGACCAGTTTTACGAATTAATTCTTGCGGTATGATGAAGGGAATGCCGGGCGTCAATCGCGATTTGGGAGGTCAATTGACTGTGACGAGAGCAATACAATGTTGTGTTTATTAAGAGCGCTTGACACCAGCCTTATACACTCCACCAAGGTGAACGTCATGACTGCGATAAACTTCCCGGATCGTCGCCACGTGGCGGACAGCCTGAGCTTGTGAAACTGCGTCCTTTCTCTAGAAGCTCAGTATAGAAACGCATAGTGCTGGGTCACAACTGCTGCAATGATCGGAGTTTGCTTCCATCGCAACTTAACTCTGGAACACCTCGACCACTTGTCATCTTGACCCAATGGCGAGATGATGCGCCATCTACCCGCATTTTATTTTAATATAAATGTCGTCATCATTCGTTCTACGACGTTGCTCGGATCAAGACGCAAAGCGGTGTTGAATGGTGCGCAATTTCAGCATCAGGGTCAAGACGAAAAATGGTCAAACTGTCCCAGAAACAAGCGGGCAAACTGCGACCATCCCCAAACCACGCTCAGAAGAGTAAAAGAAGCAACATATATCAATAACACGCAATCCCAACGAAAAAAAACAGAACCCGAGAGATTCCTAGTCCTGGAAAGGTCGAAATTACTCAAAGATTCTACGGTAAACGTCGACGACGACGAGGGGCAAGACGAACGATTTGCCAAATCGGCTCGAGAGTGCGAGGGCGAGACCGGGGTTTTGACCAGAGCCGGTAGGGACGAAGTATCGCGTCTCTCAAATAGAACCGACGAGTGCGAAGAACGGCGGAAAGACAGAAACGGGGCGAGAGTCACCCCCCGTCCTATGACTCTCACTCGATCCTCGAACTACCGACTTCCTCTCGATTCCGCTTCATCCCCTCCCTCCGCCCCTTTTGGCATTAATGCTCGAGGGATCGCAACGGCACGCGTGAATGCGCCTTTATAAAGAGTGCGACCGCGCCGTTGAATTGATATAAGTGAGCGGTTATTTCGCGATCATTTGGAATTGCCCGGTCGGGAGGGCTGTGAGAGCGTTTTCCCCGGCTTTGCCCGGCTTCCTCTTCACTCGTGTCGTCACCCTCCATCGCTGTATTCAATGACGCGATTGCCATTCTATTTCGACGAATACACGTAGGTATACGACGAATATATTCGCGTCCAATGGAAGCACGGATATGTTCTCGCTACCTATACTCGATACGCGCGTCCACATCAAAGCCGTTGCTTCTTTTCTCCTTCTTCCTCGTCGATTTTCTTCATGTTCTTTTCGATGAAAAATTCTTCTTCGTGCTATTTTCAATGAAAAATGGCTTCACGGTGAATCATAGTAAGAGAGAGATTCTTTGTTTATTTCTTATTTCGAGTACGTCGATAATGGCACATCGGTTGGATATGGATTCCTGATACAGGTTGAATCTTCACGATTGGTGGCGAAGATTCCGAGTACGAAGTTATTGAATTAATATGAGCCGATATTTTCTGGAGAGTGTACAAAGTAGCGGAAACTAATGGCAATCACAACAGACGAGTGGCTCTGGTAGAGTTGAAGCGATTCTGATGATATGACGTGGAAGAGTTTTCGAAGAAAGTTCGACAACGAGCGGAAATTAGGATCAAGCGCGGGTGCAGCATCGATCGTTCTCGAGGACGTGAAGTATCGAGGTTCTAGATACGAGACAACGGAGTGACACCGTTTTTGTACGGCGTTGAAGGGTTCTGTGTAGTTGACTGAAATTACCGAACTTTAAGTGCGAATAGGTCGACCGATTCTCGTTTAAGGCCACCAAGTTAGAACATCTTTGTCATTATACGAGACGATCTAACTACCATCTCAACGGTAGCTTTTATTTTCGACAAACCCCATGTAATAGATATTCATCGTGTCTGGTTGAATGATCCTGGTTTGAAAGTATTCGTTGACTTGATCTCTAATTTTGAATTCTTCAGCAATATGATTTTTCAAAATAAGATCCCGGTCAATTTGATTCTAGTTCTTCACGTTCTTGGGAAAAGGTTTTAGGTTCTCTCTATGTTCTTTAGGTTGAGGTCTTCGGTTGTTTATTTTTCATCAATTCACTATGCACTATTATAGTGAACCAATGATTGCAATCGGTGGCGAGGATCTCTCCATTGCAGATTATTTTGTTTGAAGGTCAATTCGTTATGGAATCTTTTCGGACGATCATTTTTTCGCGGATAATTTGACAGAGAAACCCACATTGACATGTGGCTACCCAGAGACTCCAAAGATCCTATATTCATTCCCATCCATCCCCCCCTCGGTGGACCTTCCCTCGTGAATTAGTTCGCGGTACCGGAAGCAAGCCCGTTGTCATCACCCTCCGTAGCCCCGGGCGTACCCGGACCATCCCCTTGCCGAAAAAAAAGAAAATAGAAATAAACCGAGTCACAAACACAATAATTACTATCCCCTCGTTTGACCCGTTTCTCGGATACTGCAATACCGTCCGTTTTTTTTCCCCCCGTCCGTGTGTGTATACTTCTGGGACCCCGTCGGTCCTTCTTTTCCCGATGAACAGCGTAGGTGATGCTCCGATGGTCGCGAATTCCACGATGGTGCTCGCGTCTACGTGGAGTCGGATGAGTAACCAGCACCGGACGCTCCGCGCGACGCGCACACACGGTGCCGGGAGAATAGAAAAGCCCGTGGGGGGATGGGAATGGGACACCACCACCGGTTAGCTGCCAATAGTTGCTGAAGCAACGGGTGTAGGCGCCGGGCGCTTCGGTTGTACAGAAGTTAATAAAATCCCGGCAGCCAGCAACCACCGCCACAACGCCCTCCATTTCTCTCTCTCTCTCTCTCTCGGTCGCTCTACGTTTCAACCCCCTCTCTTCCACACCCCCTCAACGCCGCCGGGTGGTAGTTTATTTAGCAGAGGCGTAGCCACCTCGTTCATTCCATTTCGTTCGTACTCGTTCCCGTTTGTTCGTTCCCAAATGTATAAACGTTATATATATATGTATACCTTTCATCCGTCTTTCTCACATTTGTCCGTTTGTTCAGTAGTCTTTGGCCACCCGTTTATCCCATAAAAGTCACCGTGGTTCTTCTCTCGTAGCGAAGGGGGAATGAATTTATCGTTCCGTCTCTCTTCGCACGATCCGTTTTTCTCGCACCCTCCGTCCTCGGATTCCCCGTGCTTTTTCACTCTTTCGATCGCTTCGTCCACAGCTCTCGCACCCAGACACAACAATGGCGTGGCCTCGGGGGCCAATAACGACGCACCCCCTACCGCACCCGTCCTCTCACCTCTCATCGTCGCGGTTCCGTCCTTCGGTGTCGTCAACACGCGCGCGTGCTGCTTCTGCTGTTGGAGCTTCCGCAACCTTCGCAATCCCCAATTTTACCACAATGTGGGAAAGAAATCGAATCGTCGATTGATATAACACTTGCCAATCGTTCACCGTTGTCCGGCACTCGAGGGCTTGACGTTTGTATCCGTCGGGCAATGGCAGAGAGGAAAAAAAAAGAAAATCAAATACGCGGTAAATCCGTGAATTTATTCGTTCGTGTAAATAAATGCATAAACATATGAGTGAATAAATGACCGAATAAATAGGAGCATCAGTGAATCATTCTTTGGACAATGATTGGACCTTTATTGTCCGATAAAACGAATAACCATATTTCGACGTACAACGCAAAGCTGGTATTTAAACAATAAAATTGTATTACCATCGCAAACGCGATTGCGTATCAAACAGAGGTGCCGAAATGTACTTAAGCCCCTTTGGTACGTAATGTACATAATCGTTGACGATAAAGAGGTAAAAATCCACGCGGCGTTTCGCAAATTTGTAATCGCTGAAGTAGTGAATTTCATAAGCGACGATTCACGAGTTTATTGCTTCAGATTCAATTTCTTCATTGTGACAGCGTTATTATGATACGTGTACGAGTCGTCTCGACGGATAGCGTATATATAGTAAACGTTGGACAATCGTCGTTCGGCGACAACGGGGCCGCGAGAACGACGATCGAGAAACGAGTGAATTCGCGACAGGACGAAAGACAGCGAAGACGGGAGATCGCCAGTAGTCCGAGGGAGCAAAACGAAGTCGTTTGATCTTTCAACCGGTTCATCGAACCTATTGTCAATTGTATCTGCTTCCCTTACGCCTCTTCACCCTCCCTTCCATCCACTTTATCCGTTCGTATCTCAATTTCTTCATCCCGCCCCGCTTTGGGTCTCGCTCGTTCTCTTTTTTTTTATTTCGTCTTCTTCTTCTTCTTCTTTTTCTTGGCTTTCAACCCCCTCGGCGACGCTTCTTCAACAGCCACTCCTTTCGTACGTCCCGACGGGGTTCGACGATTCCGTGCCTCGGTTGCTCTTTCATTCGCTCAACACGCTCGATATTTTCCGTCTTTTTTCCAGATTTAATGTCGTTCATTCTCGGTACCGCGACCGGGCGAGGGCGAACCAATTTGCACGCCTCGTCACGCCTTGCACCGTTGCCCGTCTCAATGGCTCTGCTCGATCGTGCGCGATACGATGCAACAATTACGTTTGCGTTATCGGACTATAGACCTATCTACAGATACCACCATGATGTTTATAATTTTGTCACGTCATTAATATTTCGTTCTAATAATTCTGCTTTTGTATAGAATTTGAATAAAAAGCAAAAATAATTTCGCTTTTTCTCCGTGTTTTTTAACGATCGTACGGGTTTGAATGACCAACCTCACGCGGGGGCCAATTTCAATTAGTCGTGGAGCTCAACATTTTTTTTTTCGTCATTCGAGCTATCTACACATGGCTTACATTCGTTCGATTCGAACGAAGCTCCGGCCAAAGTACTCTGCCATTTTATTCGTTGACCAAAATTACCATTCGTCCGTTTATTTTCAATTTTTCGTGGGAAAAAAAATGAAAAAAAAATCTTCAACTAGAGCGAGATTAATTCGCGGTTTGGGAGGTTTCGAAATTAATAATTTCCATCTCTAAAAATATGAAGGAGATTGCCACCACGATTATTCATCAGTAGAAAAAATAATGATAATATTTTCAAGCTTTTCAATTGCTGATTAATCGAAATAATGTTGTCTCCGGTTTTTGAAAAATTCTTGAATAAATATATGACGAAAATTGTCGGAGTAAATTTGTTCTGAGTTATCTGTTAGGATAATCATTTCGATATTGAAGAGATGGAAAAATGTGACCGAGTTGTTGGGATTTCCCGGATCCACCAAGGCGAGGGAGGGTATTCCGAAAGATCTTGCACTAATGCTAATAAATCCTCGGTACTAACGATAATCGGTATTAGCACCCCCATCTGGAGTCTCGGAGGAATTACGAATTAACCGAACGCTTAAAATCAAAAATGTATTTCTGTGTAGGTCGTTAATATGTTTCTACCCGGCTCAGAGAGGATGCCCGTGCCGGTTACAAATGCGAGTGGCACTCGAAACGTCGATGTGACGGCGAACGGGATACGGCGACGCCGGTAAAACACAACGCGCCCTTGAGGAAATTAAGCGCAAAACGGGCTGCTAATTGAACTGATTACGAACGCTTGCGTCGCGTTACGTTCAATAGCAGAATATTTTGCAGAGAAATTCAGGGATAAAAATATATATATTTTAGAGATTTTATGTATATTTTTCTAAACTTGTATTTTTTTCTCCGGTGAGAATAATTTAAACATTGAATAGAGCTTGGAGCGAGATCCGAATATTTTTAGTTGAAGAAAAAAAGTCGATTCATACAAATACAATGATAGAAAAATTCGGCCCATCGCGAGTTAGTTTCGCCTTCAGAGGATTTTGTATTATATTTTAAATAGTTAATTTTTAGAAATCTATGAGACCTAGCATTTTTGTCATAATTTTTCTGTAATCCTTCAAGTTTTTCAAGTAAGCCATTAGATTCCCTGATTTTTAAATATTTTTAGGCCCAGTAGTTTCGACAATAAGAGGGGGTAATTTTCGCAAATTATGAAACATTGACGATTAATATTAGAACATTATTCGTGGTTTTGGAAATGATATTCGTTATCGGAAAATATTTCGAGACTCGATAACATTTTCACGAACTCTCCGATCGATCACGTACGAAGACCATTATAATTTGTCAATCGTCACGCCTTTCGCGCGTACCACGCAGTCGCGCGTACCTCCATGAAAGGATGCGGTTGTGTATGTGGCTCGCGCAAATGCGTACCGAATATCCTGGAGGGGGGGGGGGGGGGGGGCGTCCTCGTATCATTTTCATTTCGTTTCTATGAAGAAGCTTATGTCACATTTCATCCGTTACCGGTTGAATGCGATGACGATTTTCAATGTAGACCAAAGCCGATTATCGTAAACTGCGATATTACGCCGATACGTCGACATTTTCCAATTCCATCGAAATTCGCGTTTGTTCGAATTCACTTTTTTTTTATCCAAACATTTTTTAATTGAGGAAATGTAAAATTCAGCGTTGATGAATTTTTTACAAATGGGGTAGCAATTTGTCGTCATAGCAGAGAAAATATCGCAAAGCTTGCTCGGAATGATAATTAATCGACGGGAGAATGAAAATTCGCTCGACAGAAATTGCCGAATCAAATTTGGTCGTGGAATATTTTGACCCTGCAATTTTCATGTCAACAAATTTATTCACAAAAAAGTTGTTTGTTTTATGAATTCATTATGCATATAGATAATTTCATTCGCACTTTTCATTGATGTCAATCGATTTTCAAATGTTCAAAGTATATTTGAGAATTTTTTCAACCCAATCGCACGGGTCGATTAAAAATGGCGGGTAGTCAAAGTTTGTGCAGGGTCAAATTGACCCTGTGTCCGGCGATTGATCGAAAAAATCAGGTGCGTGGTATAATCGTTAATCCGAACGATGATTAGCCATTAGCGAATGGCGTCCGGTAAACACGTGGCAAACGAGTAATGCACCACCAGTACGAGCAATATTTCGTGGCACAACATCGAACAATCGACGAATTTGTGACGGTACGATCGGTACCGAAGTGTCGTAAATTATCGTCGGCTCGCTGTGTGGTGTCCGACCCTCCCCCCGGCTCGTCTACGCGCCGACCGCACGGGTTTTCCGGCTCTTTCTTCACCTAAGTGGATTATCATTAGCGACCATAATCGAAGTTCTTCAACCACTTAAATCCCATTGGTGGCTTTTACGACCCGGAAATTGGCGAGAATTTCTTTTTTTTTGTCTCGCACGCGTGGCTCTGTGTAACGAAATTGACACCCATATTCGGTGTCAATTATTCGACTTATATTTCAATATTAGATTATTCATTGCAGCCTATAATTTGCACTTTAAAAAATCTCAATATCGCCCGTAATTTAGTCATTCATGCGATCTAAACAATTTCGTATTTGCACATCTATTATTATCATTATTTCCCTGACCTCACCGAAAATCCGTCAGCGTATTCCCTGCCAAAACTCAACGCGACGAGACGTTAATGCTCGAAGGAAAAATATAAAAAAAAAAAAAAAATCTATTTCCAACGAAAAATCGTCGTCGCACCAAATCGGACACGAAGGGTTAAACACCGAGTACCCGAAAAATAATACACTTTAATGCGACAATTGTTGCAAGTTGGTTTTTCCTGATTCGTTTTAAATTCGTAAACGCGTTGCGGTGTCCGTGCGGTAGAAACGGTAGCATTTCTGGCCGATGGATTAGAAGAACCCGGCGTCGGCCACTGGGGCGCGCGTAAGAAGACCGCGCGACACGAAAGGCGTTCACGTCAAAGGCGTTGTCTTAGAATAAGCACGAAGGATAAGCGGGTGTAAGCGAATTTTCCGAGCTGCCGTCGTCGGGGCTGCAAAGGAAGGGGATGCGTCAACGGGGGGATCGCAGGGGGTTTGCTCGAATATGGTTGGAAAAATGAGGGTACAGTTTGTTCGTGTATATACCGCGCGGAACCCAAACACGTGTTAAACAGTGAAAAATTGTTCCAACTGTCGAAAAGGACGAACGCTCGACGTTCGAAATAAGTCCAATTCGACCTTGTTTTTCGCAATTATCTCGAGAACCACCGGGGTTCCAACGTTCCATATTTTTCCCCGGGGTTACCTGCGATTTCCTTCGTTCCAGGACTCGACCCCAGCGTGCGCCCCGGGATCGGGATTGTCATCAAGCGTTCGACCGCGTTTTCGGGACTGTGGCAATTCGTTTCACGAATTAGTCCAATGCCGCAATGAATTTGGACGAAACCACGGTAACCCGATGGTTCGTTCTCTAATGCGTCTCGTTATTGTAACGGAAAAGATTACTTTCACGGCGAGAAATGGTTTGGATTCGGTTGACGGGCGTAGCTCACGACCGTTTGTGGTTGGATGAACTTAGCTTCGGTCGGTAGGGGGGCTGAGACAATTTGGAAATTGGAGCAGTCTCGGAGAGACCATTTCTGGACTAAATTTTTAAGGGACGAACCCTTGGGAATATTCACGTATTTTTGTTTTTCATTTTGTATACAATTTTTCTTATGCTAGTAATTTTGTTGTTTTTTTGAAAGTTTCATTTGATCTGGGATGTGTGGGAGGAAATTAATATGAGGACAAAACGAAATAAATGTGGGTGTATGTAGCTAGTCCGGTGGTTATGATTTGAATTGCACTTAAATTGGTGGTGAGAGGAATATGGTATTTTTTGTGTGTTTTTTCTGCGGTCTTCTGGTGGTTCAGAATTCAGCGTAAAAAAATGGTAGGTCCTTTCTATAATAAGAATGAATATCGAAAGAAATAAATAAGTATAGGTCCTTCCGTGTGACGAGCCGTAAACTAGCCTAAAGAAGGAAAAAAAATTGCGGGTAAATCGTGGTCGACCGATACCGGTTGCGAAATTCCAAATCACGTCGCGATCCTTAACTCGCCCGGAAGCGATTCCCTGCAATTTTATTCACGACAAAATCATCCATGCGTTAGTTTCATATATAGCCAAAAAAAAAATTATTACGCATGACTCTCAAGGGCAACGACATACCGATTGAATTTAATATCGTGGAATTAATAATCCTTCGACGTCAAGATCGAAGGACATCGACGATGCCCAAAGAATAATTTCTCGTTCGTGTTCTCTCATCCGGGGTGATCTTTATGAAGCCGAATATCCGGAATATTAAATATCGAAGAAGATAAAACGATTCGTCGAGGATTCTGAAAAATGTTCATGGTGCCACAGGTTTCGAAGGATTCGAAATTGCGAAACGAGGCGCGGGCGAGATGGAGAATTGAAAAGATTGGAGCGACGCGGTGGTAATGGAGATCGCTTGAGGGCTTGAAAGGAGATAATGAGAGGATGCGCGAAGTGGGAGGGGGTGGAGGTGGGATGTGACCGCGCGAGTTAGCGGGAACCGGATCCGAAGGGCTGCTATTGGTACCGGACGGGTACGAGCGATCGCACAGATCGTTTTGTCGGCGAATATTTTCTTTTGTGGTTCTCCCTGTAATGTCTTCAGGTCGTACGTACTTCAAGTCGCCTCTATACAGTCACGAGAGTGACTATACGAAATGCGACAGAGATCAATCAAATTAAAAATAATTTATCATCATTTACCATATACTTAGAATAATAATTATAATAATTATTGTTGGGATTATTTTTCACTATTTATTTGTCTACCTTTTTTTCGATAATATAGCTGTCTCGTAAAATTGTGCTCCCAAAAAATTCAATGAAACGTAAATTGCAATTGAAAGCCTCCCAAGTACTAAAATTCAAAAAAAATTCCATATTAATTTCAATCCACACCACAGAGACTTTTCCACCCCTCAATAAGGTTGGAAAAAAATAATAAAAATACAAAGATATTGGCTGTCGTGATCCGGGTCGTTCGATTCCGACGATAAAACGCGAGAGTTTCGTATATCGGGGAGTAAGTGATATAGTCGAGGGTGGTTAGACAGATGAGAAAGTCGTAGGTGAGGAGGAGAACGTGGCGAAGGTGGAGTAGGAGGGAAAGAGGGTGGATCGGCGGTTGAGCGTTGAAAAAAAGGCAGATTTACGCGGAAGAGTAAAATATTCCCCGCCCAGGAATCATTCGACGAGTGAAAAGTGGGGAGGCTTGCGTAAAGCCGCCCCGTTCGGATTGGTCGAGTGGCTAATATGGCGGTGTTGGGGGTTGCAAGGTGGGGCGAGTGTACGCGATATTAAGGGCTGGCCCGAGTCTCACCGTGGGTAGTTGGTGTTGCGCCGTCGATTCACGCATTCGAACGACGACCACGAGAACGACGACGACGACGACGAGGTCGACGTCGACGAGAGTACGATCGCTGTTTGGTACACGTCACCCTTAGTGAATACCTTACCACGGGGTACGAATCATCGGGGATTATCGTTGTTTTTGTTGTTGTTGTTATTTTTTTTTTATTATTTATTCTATCGTGCGATGAACAATATAATTTTGTTTGTCGATCGATCCTCGTGAGATTTAGGGGTGAATTATCGAAGAGTGAATTTGTTTTCGTGGATTATTGTCGTTCGTTGTTCGAAAACAACAGACTGTTGGTGGAAAGAAGATGGCTCAGACGCTCAGAGGCACGTGCAATCAAAAAAGAAACGTTTACAGCATCGATGAGATATTGGGCCATGCTGCCAAAGAAGCGAGTAAGTTTTTCTTTTTTTTTTCTCTTCTGTTTAACTTTTATTCTGTTGTACTGCTTGTCGGTAAAATGTTGATAGTATTTTTGATTGGTGAAAAAAAATTCGGAACTCGATTGTCCTTATTTTTCGTAATTAGAAAAAATATAATTTTTCAAAATTTCTTACACATCACTTATCATTACTTATCGTCGGTTATTATCAACCGGAAGTCATAGACGATGAGGGCAAATTGGCGATAAAAATTAGTGCACTGCATTTTTATCGCTCATTTAATAATTAAATTCGAGAAAAATGAAAAATTATTTTTGAAAATCAGGGACTGAAGGTCTTTGCTCGATGGCCCATTAGAAATAGACAATCCATGGCATATCATTTTACAAAATCGTAAGCGTGAAACCTGTCGAGTATTGTCAATAAATATACTACTACTATACATTTTTTATTACATATAAACCAACAATGACCAAATAACCAAGGATGAGTCAAATTATCAAGAAATAAGTCAGAATTATTTTGTTCTTTTGAGTTAAATGCAAAAAAAATGCGTATATCCGGTAAAAATTGATCCGAAAGTTTGTAAACTATTCAGAACGGATATATCGATGTGTATATATTAATATTGCTCGATTGCACATTATCGGTCCTTCCATTCCATACCGCCGGTATCACAGCACAAAATAATTAATCAAATTTCGTGGCAAATTCCTGGACCGACTACAGCTTGATATAATCCGACTTGGTTCGGCGCTTCTCGTCAAACCGTCATCGAATCTGCATCATCGCCGATCAACGTTTAATAAACTAGTCTTCACCATCCCTGCAACCATCAGATATTAATACTCGAGCTCTGATCGTGGAGGATATAATCCGGTAGATTATAATCGCCGATGATGATGCGTATCGTAAGGTTTCCCGTAGCAATTCGTCAAATCTGCAATTATACACGAGATGTCGAATCTCTGTGTCAAATCGCAATCCCCGTTGATAATTTATATACGAAAATAAAAAACAAATACATATTTTTATACAGTACAGTTCTTATCAGCTAGAACATCTTTTCCATTCGCGTAAAAAAAATTATGGCTCGCGGAAGAAAAATGTTAATAAAAAAATGAACACTTAATTAATTAAAGGGTAAAAAAGATAACCGTAGAAAAAAATCAAGGTTATTCAAAACCTTTTCTTCCAAATGTAAATGACCAATCAATCCACGCCAAATTCCCAATGATCGGTAAAAAGAAATTAACAAGATCCAAAAAAAAAAAAAAAAACGGAATCCAGATTTTTTCGGGTGACCGCAAATTTCGTCCAACTGGATTTTTTTAAACGATCGGACAATAATCAGCGCAAAACTCGATCATGGCAAGTTCGCATATCGAGCGCGAGTCCTCCCAGATTTAATAAAAACCATCGTGGAGTTTAGCATCAAGTGGGGTACCCAATTGTGTCCCGAGCGCATAAAAACATTAAAATCTCTCCATTCAGAACGGATTAGCCGGGTCCATTCGCTCGGTCTCGGTCGAATTCGGTGTGCGTTCGTGATCGGACTCGGTCCGGGTATCTGTGTCGGTGCGATTACTTTATGCGAAACGTAATATGACTGCAGCTTGATGCCGACGAGCTTGTCAATGGTTGGCTGGCTGGTCGTCCATACATACGTACATCTCTCTCTTCTTCTCTCGGTGTGCTCGAAATAGGTACGAGAGAAAAGTTTGTCGAAGAGGAGGGCGAGGGGCACGCTTTCGGGCCCGCGCGGGCGCGAGAGCTTTTTTCACTCGGCCCCTGCAGCCACCGTCGTTCGTGCGGGAAACCCACCCCAACACCGAAGAGCACACATAAGCTATCACAACTGCTGAGCGAGCGAGATCGAAAACGTTCCGCGTTGATATCAGCTTCTGGAAGAGGCTTAACATTATTAACTACGGGATACTATAAACGTCAGCCTAATTAGTTGAACCCCCGCTGCCCCCTCGCTACTCCTTCTCCACCCCCTATTTCTACCATCCCGACCGAGAGATTACCGTTCGGTAGAATGTGTACGCTCGTGCTTTTGCCATACCGTACCTGTGCAACGTGTGCCGATGATTATTATTCACTCGGCAACACGAGGCGGAGTCGAGAGCCAGCCCGAACGCGCCGTTTGCACGTAATTAATTCGCATCGTCATGACCGGAGGTCGCGCGGTTTAACCCTCTTCCACCAATTTCCCGAAAACTAATCAGTCGCTTTATATATTAACGTCTACATACACGTGTGTCATCTTGCACGAGCGCATATCGAAGGCTCGAGAGTGCGGGTGGGGGTCAATTTGCAGATATCGTGTACGACGTCCCGGACGTGGCTGCATCGCTGAAGAAAGACAGACAGGGTTTGACATTTCGGACTAATCAAGATTCGCATCCAACGCAAATTATAACCTCGATTTTTCTTCCCGGTCCATAATTCTCACCCTTTCCACGACACTCGATAGAATTTGTACAGAATTTGTAAAAATCGAACTTTTACGATACCTACAGAATCCATAGTTCGATGATACCCTTCTCCATATTGATGTACACGTGTACCAGATGGTTGAGAGACTCAACATGGGGGCGAAGGCTTATAATATACTGTCCGTATGAGAGCTTTTTATTTATTTTTTTTTATTCTTTCGATAATACATTTGCTCGTCCCGCCGTGCAGTGTTGTTGAGATAAAGTTGAAGGGTTTGTATACCCCTGCCGGGAATTCCCGATATTTGCTAATCACTAAGAGTCCGAACCTCGGTAGGTTTATGCATCGTTCTGTTCGCCTCGATGGCTCGATATATGTATTTCCAATCGATTGTGCAGTAAACGTATGACGCGTCGGGGTGCTTACCACACACGCACTACGTTGCGACGTATCGTTGGCCATGAATACCCGGCCAGGGGGTTGAGGGTCGGGGGAGGAGGGGGTGGATATATATCGTGTAGGGTGTCTCGAACATCAACTTCGTGTAGTGTTGCACGACGAGGGGGTTTGGATTGGAATGAGAATAAAATGCTCGGGAGGCTTAAAAATTGGCAAATCCGTCGGTCAGACGTCATCGATGCACGAATATCGTTTTCGATACTTCTGGACCCCGTTTCAACGTCGGTTATATCTATGTAGCACGTACCGGAGAGTCAATGTTGCGAGGCTTTATCAGACAAGGGCGGGGGAAGAGAGGTGGTGCTCCCGATTTGGATGGGAAAATCGCAACCCCGACGATTTTATTTTTATGCACAGGGGATTAAAAATAAAAATTCCCATGTTCCTATAATATTGACGATGGATAGGTCGTAACGTTCTTTGTTTTTTTTTTATTTATTTTCTGTTTTTATTTTATTTCACTATTTAACGAAATACCTCTTCGATCTGGGTAGCACAGCGAACTCGAGCGTCTGTAGAGCTTTGGAGGATTTTCTCTGCTCCCAAGAGCTCGGGCAGCAATGAAACATCGAAAATAATATTTTATCAAATTCTAAATACATATTTCATTGATCGTAACTCCAATTATTGTCGTGTAATTATTAATATTTTTAAATTGACAGTTTCAAAATTTCCCTGATGCAGTTGTAATAATTTTCGTGGATTCTTTTGGAAACGTTTCAGGTCCACTTATCGGACGAGTTTCGGATTGTCCAAGACCCAGCGAGGAGGGTGGTGACGTCGTCAAAACGAGTAGCATGTCGGATCTGAACGACCACAACGATCTGCTGGACCACAACGAATCCGACAGACCGAGGAAAGTCCGAAGATCCCGAACGACCTTTACCACTCATCAGCTTCACGAGCTCGAGAGAGCTTTCGAGAAAACCCAGTATCCCGATGTGTGTTACAGAGAAGCCCTTGCTCTCCGATTATCCCTCTCCGAAGCTCGAGTACAGGTTAGTACAACGATGAAAATAATATTATCTTCCATCGAAACAAAAACATCTATTTTTGAAATTTTTTAACGAACACCACGGGACAACTTGACCCTGCACAAACTTTGCCCGCCATTTTTAATTGACCCGTGCGATCGCGTTGAAAAAATTCCCAAAGATACTTCAAACATTGTCAAATCAATTGATATCAATGAAAAGTACAATTTAAATTGTTTCCATGTAGAAAAAAAAATTCATGCGACAAAAAAATTTTTTTTTAAAGTTTGCTGACAAGAAAATATCAGGGTCCAAATGACCCCGCGCGTAAGGGTTAAAAAATTAAATTATTCGGTATCCTCTCAATCATCTTTTTCTCATTGTTTTTCCATCGATCGCGTTTCGTTCTGTCTAAAACCCTTCGACAAATCCGCCTCTTCTGAGAACAACGAAAAAAAAAAAGAATGGCAACAGAGTACCTTCGTTATTAACGTCATTCTTGTGCAAGCGTACGTCGAGAGGTGCTCACTCCTCGACGGAGGAGCGGATCTCTCTTGGCCACGACGGTGGTGCAAGTGCTCTCGGCGAAGGTTCTCTCGCTCGCTCGGGGCTCGATCCCCCCACCCGCGCCCCTTCGTCCACGCGGGGCCACTTAACTAATTACCGGCCATTGTTCAGCAAATCTGGTTGGGCGTCGTCGTGACTTATGCTCTGTCTCGCCTGCAACGTTTCATTAATTTCTCGTTGTTTCGCAATCCCGGCGCCGAAACGAGATTTCAACATTTATCTCTCTGCGCTATTAACCACGAAAAATTCATGTCATAATGTATCCAGTGTCTTTATTTTTTCATTTATTCTATCACAATAAGAGTGATACAAAAATTCGTACGTTTTTATTTCGGTAGATTCCGGAAAAAAACAAAATTAAAAATTAATTTTCAAAAATTGCTACGCATTTCGCTTAAAAAGAAAATTTGAAAAATATATTCCTGTCAATATAGGTCCAATTTTTTTTCAATTCTGGCACAAACAGCGAGAAGGGGGTATACAAAAATTCGTACCAATTTATTCCTGCGAACTTTCACAAAAATCTCGATAAAACGTAAATTTGATAAATTCCTACGTATTTAACCAAAAAAGTAAAAAAAAAAAAAAGCAAACAAATAAATATAGTTCGCCCCACATCCCCGATCTCCGTGATTAAACGTGCAATTTCCCACCAATGAGTTTTTTCTCGAATTTTTCCACGGCGTACGAAGCGTGGCGGTAAACTGTACGAATGGTTGACTCTATAGGGCTCATACGATAGGCTCGATGGACAATCAAAGGGAGCGTCGATTTTCCAACGGGACTGCAGCCGGACGGGTTCTCTTTATACGCTAGCGTCAGACCCGAATTGAATGCGAGCCGGAGTTGAATTCGTTGGCACGTACACTCGATAGACAGCAATACCGTCATATTTATATACATACGTATATATCGACATATACAAACCCATCCCTGGGTGTACAGTTCGAGCTCCGTTGAAATGACTTTTCTATTGCTGCAAAATTGGTTACTCGATTAGCGTAACTATCCGACACCCCAGCGGCGTGGTTCGGCAGTTGCGGCGACGGGGGCGAGTGGAATGCAACGGGATGGATATTCGAAGGGGTTGCAGGGGCGAACGGAAGGGGGGGTTGGAAGAGCGAGGGAGTCGGTACGCGGTCCGCGTGCCGTGTTCGTTGGGAGAATCACGAGCCTCGTACGAGCTCTTGATATCTCCATCTATATATCTATATACGCGTACACCCGTGCATATACACACGTAGAGATATATAATATAAGGTTATACGAAGCAAAGCCGGTACATACAGCGTTGAACGCAAAGGTTTCGCCGCGAATTGAGGAAGGGGAGGTTGAACGTTAGGGGAGGGTTGCGCTCTCACTCGCGACAGATCCGTTGTGGAAAAGAGAGAACCGGAGAATTCCCCGATTGGCCCATTGTGGTACAGCGAAGCGACAATGCCGGCAATTGGCCGTCGCTCGACAAAACCGCTAAATGATCCGCCGTCGCAGTGGTGCCACGGCCACTTTATTTCAATCTCGGCGTGGCCCTCTTCCCATCCCTTCGATGTTCGATGGAATATCACACACATACGCGTGTATGCGTGTGTGTTGTATTCCGTTTATCCGTGAACCTTCTACGAGCCTCGCGGTTGAGGCATCGCCGCGAGGTTGCATTTTCACTGTCGCGAGGGTGGTAATTTTTCGTTTTTATATTTGACCGCCCTGTGTGGGGTGGGTGGAAATCGGTATCGCGCGAGCGGTTGGCGGTTCTTCGGAGTATTCGAGAGGTTCCCTTTGTTCGCGATTTTGGTTGCAAAGGTGGCTGGAACGGAGGATCTTGCACGGGCGAGTCGTTGAATCTGCTCGAGGGTGATTCGGCGAACGGTTCTTGATCGCGGTCATTCGGGAGGGATTGAATCGTTGACGGTAATTATGGCAGCCGATTGCGATCGGGCAAGTGTTTCCGGGCCATTTTCTACGTCCATTGACGTACTAATTTCATTGTCAAATCTGTCTCACGAAGACAGAAGAAACTAATGATTTTTGGATCTCAAAAACCAGCGAAAAAGAACACATTGATATTCGTATTAAGGTGCAAAGAGAGAAGAAGAAGGATTTCGATCTTTCGGGACATTGACAGTCGGAGCCATGCCGATTAGGAACGTTTATTTCCCGAACATTTTAATTAGATTTATCGACCTGTCGGAACATTGACTACTCGATCCGCAATCGAGTGGAAGATGAGCGATACATTCGCACAATGTAGGAGGATTAGATGGTGTATAGCTTGTTGTATAGCACGGAAAAGGGTCAGGGGGTGAAGAAACGAAGGGGGTTGAGGAGGGGTTGCCAAGCCTCGTACTACTCGGGCTGGTAGGGGGTGGGACGGAGACAGGGGGCAGCAGCGAGGAAATCGGGATAATTGTTAACAATTAGCTTAATCAACCTCGAGTGAGAGTAAGAGCTTGAGCTTTTGTTGGAATATCCACGGTGGTGGTACTACACGACTAGCAGTGGCTGGTAGGTAATACGTGCGTCGTCGTGGGGTTCCCGTGTAGCGCGGGCTGCGGAAATCTTCGTCATCCCCTAGCTAAGCCACCCGGTCAGCCTCCGGCGTTATATCCTCGTCCCGATTCTTTCCGACTGCGACTCTCTCGCATGATGGTACACGATAGAATCTGGCTGTGGAACGAACCATCGTACAAATCGTGGATCACGTGACCGCAAAACTATGATAAATTATTTCATTCCCGTTATTCGGGATTGAATTTTCATGGTTGGGGGAAATTCAATGACGTTTGATTATTTAATGATGAAGAACGTACGGGATTTTTTTGTTGAGAAGATTTATGGTGTTCGTGTTCTTCGTTATTGAATTGAAACCTAGGAGATTTTCAACGGCAATAAGTTTTTTCGGGAATAATATTTATTATAATATTTTATTATTAAATTTAGTTTTTTAAATTTTTAATATTGTAACAATAAAAAAGTATGAGATAAAAAATTATAAATATGTGAGATAAATAAGGGACAAATAATAATTGTAAGGCAAGAATTATTTATAATATTAATTTCCGTCCAGAATGACACTATTTGGAAAACAAAATCCAAAACATACGCCCAGATAGGCCTATATCTTCCTCCAACGAAAAAACTCGCTTCCAATTAAATAACCTCATCATTCAAGTATAAAAATTAATCCCCAACAAAATAGAAAAAATTGAGATTCATGTTAAAAATAAAATGTTCATTGTTTTTATTTTTCAGGTGTGGTTTCAAAATCGTCGTGCCAAATGGCGAAAGAAGGAGAAGTCTCTGGGCAGGGACACGACCAACTACATACACGTGGATCAAGGAGGTCAGTCGTTGATTCACACAAAAATATATTCACAAACCCATATATTTCCACACACATTTATATACATGTATCTACCGCACGAATCTGTCTCCGATGTATTATCGTACCGCCGTTGAAGCCATCGATCATGCGTCCGGATAATTAGAAAGTGTCACGAATCGAGGCGATGAGCCACCTGTGAACCACTGATAATTTCACTCGCTCGTGACTGGTACACAAACCTCTCCACCCCCCCGCGTTCGTTCGTAATGTACAATGTATTCTCTCGGACGGCGGTGGCACGATTCACGTAAATACATCGGTGAATCGTCGGTGTCGCACACTTCTAAAGGTTACGTGACGGTTCGACGGGCTGTAATCGCGTCCATTTCCATCGCTTATCGATGGTTACCATCGCCACTATTATCCGAACCACCGACGTTTCAATATATACGTGTATATACCCCAACCCGAACGATTCTTCGCGTCTCTGCTACAATGCTTTCCATTCGATTCCCGTTACAACTACTTTTGTCGTACATTTTTCATTTATTTCTCATTCTTCGTATATTTTTATTTTATTTTTTTTCCATCGTGATCGATGAATAAAAAGAGATTAAAAGTCGTTTGGTATCTTCTCGATAGTACTACATAAAATTCAGAGGGTTCGCCACCCCCCCCCCCCCCCCCCAAATAGACGTTCTTTTCAACCTCTCCCCCCCCCCCCCCTCCCCGCCCTTCCCCCAATTCTGCCTCTCATACTGTTTACCCCGAGAGCACAACTACTTCTCGATATTTAAGCGATTCCATTCAAAGCGAGCTTTTTCGCCTTCTTTTTTTTTTTTTCTTCACTCGTTCCCTTTTTCTGTTTTCTTCTCCCTCCCATCGGTTTTTCGCTATTCGTTCGCTCGGTTGGCTCTCTTCATCGCCGTTGAATCGAGCCGGCAAGTCAATCGACCGATCGTCGAGCACGACCGTAGCGGGACAGAGACATCGGGGCTCGGGGGGTGCTCTTCTCGAGAGGCTGAACAAACATTGGAATACATTATTGGCAAGCGAAAAGGCGAGACGAGAGGCCCATATGCGTCTACGACTGTCCTCTTATTTAATAATCCGTTCATCTTTCCAACCCTTCCGAATAAAAATTGAACAATATATATTTGCCCGTTGTTCGATGCGTCGTAATGGATTTTTTTTTCATCGTGTTGCGGTCAAAAAATCGTCGATCCAAATTTTTGTGTATTGATATAAAATAAATAAATTGATTAATCGGGGGGAAAAAAAAGATTAAAAAATAATTTAAATGTTTTTTATCTGTCAAAGTAATAAAATACATCAAAATATGTCAGTTGAAAACAATTTCGTGATTATGTGGAATAAGTTAATCACGAATACGTCGAAAAATGAATTTTTTTTTTCTGTATCTCCCACAGGTGGCATGGATCCTTTCATGCCAGATCCAACGGTACCGGCGACAGGTGCATTTCCATGGTACATGCCGTCGGTATTTCTCCCACCCTGGAGCGCGAACAATCAAAAAGTATTGCCGTTTCACGCTCTCATATCGCAATACATGAGTCTGCCGTTTCCGGAAAATTTTGCATCGTTGAGTTCGATCTTACCGGCCGTCGGATTCAATCCAACCACGGGTTTCAATCATCGCGATCTCGGAGCCGGTGGAGCTCATCATACCCTCAGATCGTCCCAACAGCAACAACCGCAGCAACAACAGCAGCATAACGTTCATCCCTTGAATCTCGGAATGCAAAATTTGCCGCAAAATTTGAGTTCCAAATGCGGCGAATCTCGAGATTCGGACGATTCGGGTTCGGGTTCGGAGGACGGAATGAGAAGACAAAGCGCCGAAGTTTTGAGAGTCAAGGCACAAGAGGTATTGCGCAAAACCGATAATTGAACACTCGATTCGTCGTCGTGGTGAAAAAAAAAAAAAATAACAAACCAAAACCGTGATTTTTGTAAATAAATATATTTATTTCGGAAACAGGACATCGACGTGAATTATCGATGCACTGAACTGAGCAAACAAAAAAAAAAAAAAGAGAAAAGTGTAGTGATGAAAACAAATGAACTGAGAAAACGATAATTTAGGTGCATGACAATCCTGGTGGGCGACAAAGTTTAACAGTGTCATCGTCAAAGTTGTATAAAACCGTCGAATGTCAACCAAAAAAAAAAAACTATCGGACAAATTCGACGAAAAATATCAACGCGACTGTTTAATTTGTTCAAACGACAGATTTGAAAAAAATTCTGATCTAATTCCAAAAAGAAAATTGACGAAATAAAAAACGTGATAAATTCGTGATCTTCGAATTTCCTTAGAACTTTGCGATATTCGAGTGTCCCATGTAGAACTCCGAGTAAAACTTTTTTCGTGAGACGAAAAAAGGAAAATAAAAATAAAATTTCCAAAAAAAATTCTGCGGACGAAAAAAAAAAAAAAAAAAAAAATGATGAAAAATTGAATAAAATTGCAAAAAACTTTGGGGATGATTAGTTCGTTGATGAGCGATTGAGCGTCACTGACGATCGTGGAGCAACACGTCGAACATTGGGACGACGTTGGTCGAAGAGGTTTCGATTCGGTTCAAATGTAACGGGGGAGCTCACAGTTGAAATTCCCGTTTCAATTCCAAAGCACTTTCAACCCCCGTTAAACCCCTTCAACCGTCGGCCTTTCGGGTTGTGACGAGTCTGGCCACCTTCGTCCCCCTTTTCGAGGCTCGAGCTGTATAAACGCGAATTTCTCTCGTCGGCCCGAGCTCTCGCCCTACCTGCAGTCAATTATTTATCAATTCTCAACACACGGTGCCCGTCGGGGGCGACGTTGCGCGAGTCCGCGTGCAACCACGCGCGGACGTTGCTCTCGAGGAGCTTCATGTGCCCCCACGACAGGTGTTTTTCCGTTCGAAAACTTTGCTCGAAACTTCGTGGTTAAATTCTAGATGTTTCGTACCGTCGCAATCTCGCATATTTTTTTTTTTTTTTGTTTATCGTTTTTTATTTATTTATACGTTCTACGATTATTTTTATTCGAATTGTTGAACGTAGTCCGGACGTTGCCTGGGTAGCGTCGGATCCGTTTCTGAAAAAACGTCGTTGAAAAGGACTTCGTGAAAAAAAAAAATCTGCGTCGAAAAAATTCTAAATTAGTCTCTAAAGAAAAAAAATCTAGACGAAAATGGTTTAATTGGAAATGATTTCTGTACGAGACGACTCATCAACATTAATGCCAGGAAGATGACCAGAGAAATTACGATCTTGTGGAAAATAACAGAATCGCATCAATAATGTGTGCAAGAAATTTAATTAATATGCACCGTAGCAAAAATGTAATCCACAATAATTCTAAAGGATCTAAACGTAGACCTGAAGAGTCTAATTTGACACAAAATGTCTTTATACAAATTTTTTCGACCAGGTTTTTTTTACGCAAATTCTTTAGACGTGGTCCCGTAGCGTCTGACGTCCGTCATCGATGAATTCCCTCGGGAACAGCGCACGCGAATTCAAACAAAGCCGAATTATTCTCGAAGTTATTCTATAAATATGAATGTAGATATAAATAACTATATATATATATCTATATGTATATATATATGAATTTATTTCGAACTGTATTATATGCTGTATGATAAAAAAATAATTTTACGTTCGTGTAAATATGTAGTTAAAAGATTATTATTATTATTATTAATATTATTATCCATTATCATCGTCATTATCATAAATTCTGATAAGGAGCAATGAACAATATACGAGAGTGAAATAAAAAAACACCCCGCATTCGTCATTTAATCATCCCCTCGAACCAACCCCGACACAAAAAACGTGGAAACACCATTGATCATCAAAAAATCGTTGCACACCATCAGCTTTCTTTTTTTAACCCTTCACCGTCACACCACCGAATAATATCATCGCCGTCACACGGTGTGGATTCCACCCAGTCAGTTGTCAAAAAAAGATCGTGAGCAAACTATACCTCCAAAGTGGTTAAAAAAAATTACAAAATATTCTTTGATCATTCCATGCGAAGTACGAAAAGTTTATTTAGAAAAATTAACTCGGCAACATGTTAAAAAAAAATAATAGAGAGATGAAAACAGAACCGAAAACCACCGGTCGTCGGTTAATCGACAGCCGGATTCCACTCAGTGTGAAGGTGGAGGGTTAAATTCGATACGTCACCGTCGCTCTCTCCCCAACGCCTATGATAAAAGCAAATTGACAGAATCAACAAAATTTTCACCCGAGAAATCCGAATCCCATCGATTTCGAATTTACCGAATAAAATGCGTCACCGAATAACGATCATCTCGATTTTCCCACGAGCTTAAGTATACAACATACAACCGTAAACAAAGTTTCCCTTACCGATGTTTCTGCGCGTCCCCTTTGGCCAGTCTCGTGTCCCTTCGGATTTCCGTTGAAATCGTGCAATACGAGAACGAGCCTCGTTGCTCGCCACGATGCACTCGTTCGGGCGTTATATTTTTCACGAGTGTGCGAACCGAATACCAACCGCACGAACACCCACATACATAGATTCATATAGATCGGTGTACATCAACCTATTGTTTATCACACGTGTACAGAGTCGTTGGTCCGAACGGTTCGCTTATGCCGACGACACGCACAACGTCAATTACAATCGTACCAATTTATTTACGCTATCGCGGTCTATCGTTGCCGGCCGGGGCTGCGGCATCGGAGGGACACCGAGCGGTCAGATACCACTCGGGGGGAGGGGTGGTCGGACGCTTCCGAACCACCCCCGTGGCATTTCGGCGATCGGAAGTCGTAATTACTGGTCGCGGGGTTGCTCGCTTCGTCGTGCTGCAATTACCGTAGCTGGCACCTGCGATTCCACGATACACGTACGTATATATAGCGTACGCGGTGTATAGCTGTAGTCAACAACTGAATTATATCAAAGGACGAACCATTTTCGGACGACCCGCGTCGGGTTTCCGTAATTTCTCGTTGTCATTGGGAAATAATGACAATGATAATCGAAAAGTACGATAGTGAATATGTACCTATTTATACGAGTAGAGTCGAAGAACGATTTGATGAAATTAACGGTGTTGAAGAATTCCCATCGAGTGTTGGAATTTTTATTTATTCATCGACGACTTGTATTAAAATTGAATTTATTAAAATAAAATAATTTTCTTCGAATTTTTTTTTTACCAATATTTCCCAAAATTCTTGTATAATCTCAAAGTTGTTAAAAAATTAATCAATAAAAGAATATAATTCTTCAAATTTCATATCGTCAGCCACCAGTTGTTGACATAGAGCTTAAGGTGTTAAATCTCGGTTCAAAATCCCCCACACCCGCCACCGGCATCGAAAAAAAAGTTATTAAAAAAAAAAAAACATACACAAAAAACGGAAAAAATTCTCTAATCCATCACATTTTTCAAACAAATTTTTCAGGTGCGATTGTCGATAACGAGTTGAGATTATGGAATGAGAACCGTCGTGTCGTGCCGGTTGCACGTTCGAGATGCCGTTAGCTGTGCGGTGCAGCGCGGGGGTGGGTTTATACGACGAGAAGGACAATTAGATTAAAAGCAGCGCCTCTCGCGGCGGCTTGAGATCCATTAGTGCCCATTGTACCACCCCATTTGTACCCCGTTACCGACCCCCGCTACCAACCGGCCTCCCTCGGCCTCCCCCGTGCTCCGTGGCACGGTATTTCGTTCCGGCCGGTACAGCCCGCGGTGAAGCCGACCCTCTGGCAACTGATGTAGCCAGTCTCGTGTATAGCAACGGCTCCATGTACGTCTGTGCACAGCCAAGCAACAGCAGCAGCAGCAGCAGCAGCATCAGCAGCAGCAGCAGTAGCAGCCCCCATCTCGAAGCTCAGGTACTTATTCTCAATAGTAATATGCTCACTTCATACTTGCCACGTTCTCTTAAGTCCCTTTGCCTCCCTCTCCCTTCTTTCTCACGGGGTTCTTTCCCTTTCTGGATCAGACTTGGCTCCTTCTCTCTCGCCCTCGGCCTCCACCCCCACTCTCCGCGCGTCGCACACGCACCCCCGCAAATTTCTTCACAATCTCGTACGTGTGTGCGAGGTACTGAGGGTTGCATCGGTGGTAACGCGTCAAAAAAATCCGCGGATCTCGCCGAAGTGGCAACCGTCGGCCTGAAAAGATTTGTCTCTGCCGCAACTGCATCGCGGATTCATCAGCAACCCCTTTTCCATCCCCCGGTCTTCTCCCGACGTTCGGGATAATTGGAGGGGGTTAGTGGCGGCTCATCATGTGGGCTATCTCTGAAGCTCCGCGCTAACGACACCCCGAGCTGAATGACATCAATTAGTCCATACACGCTTCCACGAACGTCGGGTGGATTATTGCCAACATCTCGGAATCCGCCCGCCCACCCCACCGTCGCTTCCTCCTCCGCACCCTCCGCGAACTCGTATGCCCGACAATCGTCTTTTTTTCCACTCGCTCGGCTTTACGAGCGTTTTTCATGAACGCGACTTTTTTCTTTCATCCAACCTCCTTGGATTTCCATGCAGATGGATAATCATTGCTTCGAGATTATTATTATCATTATTGTTATCATTAATTATTTTTACAATTAGAATAATTTCTATCGCATTGTTAAATATAACAAAAAATATAAGATTAAATTCGGAAAAAATTGAATTAAAAAAATATGATAACAAATAAATTATGGCTTAATAATAAAAAATAATTAACTAGTCATCCAGCACTTGAGAACATTTCTCTTACATTATTTTCGATTTGAATTCCGAAACGTTCTTTCTCTTCCTTTTTTTTTTCTTATTTTTATTAATCGATTCAAAGATTTGATCCGGCTGGTTAAATTCCGTGGGTCCGTGAGCCAGCGACGAATCTTTGAGAACTTTTTAACGCTGGTTGTTTACAACGTTCATGTAATTTTTTTGTTCGAAGCGTTCGCACGTTGTTAAGCTGAGTGTACGGTTATGCTTAAAAATTAGTGTCATTATACGTAGCGACATAGCGAGGCCCGGGCCTGTTAATACCATAGACAGGGTGTACACACTTCATTAAGACCATTAGGAAGCATCTGGGTATTGTGGCTCGCGCTGCGAGAACCCGCCACGCTGTTCACGTGAACCTTAATATGGGGCGCGAGAACGTTCGAACGGGGGGAGAGGGAGGGACCGATAGGTGCCCCGCACCACCCTGGAATCTCTCGCCACGACGGTTTGCACCACCAGTCGATCGACGATTTATGTATTTCACGTGCAACGTGTTACCACCATTAGGGGGTCGATTCGAATAATCCATCTATTTTACTTTCCCACCAAATTTCTCGGCATCGCCTGCGTTAACAAAATTCGACGAGCTATTTTATCGAATCAAGAGAAAAACATTTTTCCCACAATTTACTTCGTGGATGAAAATAAATGATGGATGAAAAGTCGGCTATCGAAGTTACCCTATTTTCATTTGTGCCTAGGAAAAATTTTGATAATTAATTATTGGGCTATAGTTTTTTTTGATCGCGTGAATAAATTTAATTTGCAATTGATCGATGAGCTCGTCCATATCGATAAAGCCCTATTATAAATTTTATCGATCATTACAGGTGAAAGATACCGATTTAATTCCACGATACGCTCGACCCTAATCATAGTCACCACATAAACCCCCATCAAAATTAATAATCTAGATATTTTGCAAATTTCAACGCAAATAATATAATTTCACGATGATCCATCCGCCGTCTAACCCATAAACACCATAACTCCTCAAATCTTTATCAATCGATAAGCTTATCAGTACGAACTCGGCCCCATTAAAAAATTTTATTGGTCAGTACAGGTGAAAGATACCGAATAAACTCCACGATACGTCCAACCCCGATCATAGTTGCTTGTATTCACTGGTCCATACATACATCCATATATGTACCCGTGGCACATAAAGGCTACCAACGTTCTCAGCCCCGTGTAATGACGGCGAATAACGGGGATGATGTCTGCGCACCTCGATTGAAAAGATCAAAAGCATCCGGTGTAGCGAAAGCATTTGAGAAATTCGTTCCTCCGGTAATACCTGTACTCCCTCCTCTCATAATGGCACATATATCATCGTCTTTCGACGTGTATTATACATACATATACGTATAAACACATATATGCGTACGGTTTAGTATATTATAGAGGAAAAATATAAAGGGACCTTTTTTGCTCGATCGATTCGAGCGAATGGCCGGCGTTTAACGGGTGATAAAAGGTGCGTCAAGGCATGCGTGTGACGGGCGGTGGGGAATTTTAAGGAGGCAGGGGGGTAGGCTGGTGAACGGAACGAGGAGTCGCGAGGCACCGCGGGGGTTCGTCTCACCCCGTGGCACACTCGCCTTACGCCTATTCACGAGCTCGCCGCGACAATGTCCTCCGCGAGCGTAATACGAGCCAATCTATCTCGCTCAAAGTCTCGTCGATGAATAATAATGAAAAAATTCGGTATAACACCGTGTACGCGCACAAGGACATTATACCGGTGCTGCTAATACCCGGACTTGAAATCCAACCGGAATCGCGTCCACGCGCTATCGTGATCCCATGTTGGAACACTTTTTTTTTGTTTTGAATCGTGAAAAATTAATTCCCTCGTCATAAAGTACGCAACGAGATCAACTCGTCTGGATACAGTAGAATGATAAATGAAAACTTGATGTCTGATCGGGGATGGCATGTATGGACAATTTCGTGTCGAACACGTCTCGACGAGACTTTTTTATTATGTTAAGATAGTAAGTTTATACGAATTTATTTATACAAATAATTTATATTTATACTAATTATTGAGATATTGTTTTGAGAATTTAGGTATTTTCCGTCGTTGCGAATTTTTCAATTTATTTAAACGTTTACATGTGCATGAAACGACCGATACATTATCCAGACTCTTGTGAAATATATACTGCGATAATAGACCGAGATAATGAGAGCTAACCGTAATCTAATGGGGCTCTTGTGGTTCGCGTTTATCGATGCCTCACCCGTGGAAACAGCTTGGCGACTCTCACGCGTTATTGGAATAATTTTTCTTACTCCCGTCAAAGCTCCGGCTCTGCTTTTTTCCCCTCAGCCCGGACAAAAATCCGATTTCAACGTTCCGGAGAGCATAGATCAAAGTTTCGAATGTTTATTGTTATCACCCGAAATGGCTACTCACGAAACAACTATTCACCCCCAAAATCATCGAAAAATCCTCGAAAATCGAACACAAACACTCGACTAAATCTCAAGCAGATTAACAGAGCGAAACATTTTATTTTCATTCTCTTTTCACTCAATCACCGAAAATAGCACTGTAGTGTATACGTAAGTGCAAACATTCGAACACAATCACCTACCACAGGGCTAGGAAGGAAAAGGGGGGGGGGTTGGGTGACGTACAATGAGATTCGTAGAGTGGATACCGACCTCGGAATCGATTTTCTAAGTACAGTAACAAGATCTCTCTCAGTGCTGACCGCCGCCGCCGCGTCAATGGGAAAGCACGGTTGTGAGCCGAGTGCCATTATATAGGAAGCACCGTGCGGCCCCATCCCCCCCGTAAACGCGACAAAATTCTACAGTGGCCGTATTACGAGCACGGACGAGAAACTACGGAAGAGAACCAGAAAAAAAAAAAAAGAATAAGAAGAAAATAAAAAGAAGGAATCATAGCAAACTAAAACCGCGCGTCGGCACCTCTCGAGTGCACCGCGGGAGTCTCGGTAAGTACATCTACGTGCTTACTAAACGCCCGTCGACGACAAGTTTTTTCACCGGTCGAAATATTAGATGCGCGCGAGAAAATCCGCATAGAGGAGGAGACCTCGTGTCCCCTTTCACGTATATAGAGACCAAATGTATTACAATAAAAGATACTTCTGTGGCCAAACACGGGCCAACGGTGTATACAATAATCATACCGGGTGTCCGCATCTGTCCCGGTCCGCGACGGGAGGTCCCCCCTCTGACGAACCTGAGGGCCCGTGGCTCCGGTGAGCGAGCGACCCCGGCTTCAATGAGAATCGAACGGCCTAATACGAGTCGAGCGAGAGGAAACCGAGGGTGCTCCGCGAGAGTTTTCGATCGTCGGGGTGTAATGCGTTTCGGTCATTGATCGAGACATCAACGTTTTAGCCTCACGTACGTGCCAACGACCAATCGGCATTCATCTTCGGTTGCGGCTTGAGACATCTACGAGCACCTGGTTTATTGATTTTTATTGTTATGGTTTGCAATCAAGTGTGATTTTGTTGACTTGTTGTCTTTATCGTGTCTTATTTTTTTATTTACAGCAATGAATCGGTACAAGTAGAAAAAAGTATTAAATGGGTATTATCTTTATTAGATTTCTTCAGTCAATATTTAATATTTGGACCTGAATAACCTAAATAATATGTAGAATAATAATAATGATAATAATCCCCATAACAATGATATTTTTATTATTATTATTATTATTATAATTATTATAAAATCAATTATGTATACCATTTTTTTACTCATTATTCATTTATTTGTATTTCTTTCGCTCCAGACTCCGTTAAAAAACGAAAATGTTGCTAGCAACACATAGGGTGCTACGATTTAACGTATATTAGCTCGAACGGTGTTGTGCGTGTATCATTAGCGAACAGCACGCCCACCGTGTGAGCCAATTTTTCATTCGTGACTGTGAAAGAAGAAGCTGCGCGTTAGAGCCCGTTGGGGACGGGTCACGGGGAAAGCTTCCGGTTGGCCAAGTCCCACGAGGACCAGGTTGAGAAGAAAAAAAAAACGAGTGCGAATACGCGCGAGGAGCCGGCGAGAAGGAATGAAGGAGATGGGAAATCGACCGCGCGCGAGTAATCGTGTAACCGAGCCTCTTTGTGTAAAAAGGCTTTCACACCGAACCCGACGCGACACCCCCCCCCCCCCCCCCCCTCTCCTGGCGAACCTTCTGTTCCGAAGACCGCAGTGACGCCGGTGCAACGCTCTCCGGTTATTTCTCTCTCCGCCGACTTGCTTTTCTCATACTTTTCTCTCGTTTTATCCATCCTCATCCATTTCCATTTTATTTTTTGAAAATATGTTTTTTTCCTTATATTTTGTCGAACAGCTTTTTTTGGTCGTTTTTCCGGGCGGCTTTTCTCAACACCCCCCTTAACCGCACAGTGCTACGTTATTAACATGGGTTATTCGCAGCTTCTAAAAGCTAATACCTTACCTCCCGCCACTTTCGTAATTACCCAACGTAAATCTTCTTAAACGGTCATTACACCACGTTTCACGTCGTCGAAGACGCCGACGCCGACGACAACGACGACGAGTATCTTTATTTTCATTCTCAACCATAGTCCGTCGCGTCTTTTGTGTCCCCGAATTTATCTCGATCTTCGCAAACGAGGGATGGACACTTGGGAGGATGGAAAATCCGGAGATGAAATCTTTACGCGGTTATCTCTCACAACTTTCTCGAGAAAACCGGCTCAACGCTTCTAGTCGCACAGACCTTCGTGTTTTCCGAGAAATAATTGGTATCGTATTAGACGACAACCGTCTAAACTGCTCTTATTTCATGACATTTTCCGTTTACATTCTAGAATCTGCATTTTTCCTGACTCGTACGGTGCGATAAAAAATTCACGCGCACAAAATTCCGGCATGAAACAAAATCGTGAAACGAGAGCGCGTCTATCGCTTCTAGGTGCGATGACTCGACGTGTAAAAACGGAAAAACAAAACGAAAACCAGAAAAAAATGAAAATTTTTAAAATCTAAAAAAAGACCGAATCGACGAAGACTCGAGTCTTTCGCATTTTATTCTTTCTTCTCATTTCCTTCGGTACTTTCTCCCTTTTGGCTCGAAGAAAAGAGGCCAAACGCCTTACTCTTCTCTCCCCTCTCGACGCCTCGACGACCAAGTGCACTCCGTACCGGTGTAGCGTATGCCAGAGATTTTTAATGGATTCGCGAGGTCTCCAGTGCATTCGGCATTCATGCTATTAGACCCTCGAGATTTGACAATCAACCGGTACAGAGCGCTAAATACTTCGTCGCACATCGTGCTACTTACTCGCCGGGCTTTATCGCGTTTGACGACGGCTGGCCGTTGCCAATCCGGGACGTTTTAATCCAAATCTTAGCCAGGCCGGGTGCAGATCAAACTTCTGAATATTCAATATTCCGACGGGTCGATAAATCGAATTGAAATGCTCCAATTGATGTTCCGAATCGGCATGGCTCCGACTGTCAATGTCCCGAAATATCAAAATCCCGAAAACCGAACCATCGGTGGGTCAAAACTTTCACAGGCACCAATCGGACGTCTGAATAAAATAAGCTGCCCTACGCCGAGACGAAGTAAAACTATTGTCCAAATCTATCTAGCTGCCTCCGAATTGCTGCCATTTTCGCGCGGTTGAACGAGCTACGCCACACTATACCTATATATACGTTTTCGGGATTTTGATCTTTCGGGACATTGACAGTCGGAGCCATGACAGTTGGGAACATCAATTTTCGAAGCATTTTATTTCAATTTATCGACCTGTCGGAACTTTCAAATCAAATTTTCGGCACTTCGATCCGCACCCCTATTATGAATATAAGTGTAAGTACATATGTGTACGCATGTATGGCGTACACGACGATGGTCCATAGACAGGGTGTGCGGTACAACCGGACGAAGGAACCTGTGCAATTTACGGGAGAATGAAAAGTTAAGCCCGTGGCTCTGGCTTAGGGGTTGGCTCGCAGACAATAGGCTTCGGCTTTACAATCTCGACGGCAAACAAACGCGAGAAATCTCCCGTTCGCCCACCGTTGGTTCGTCAATTCGTTCGTACGCTTACGGCTCTCTTGTACGACCGTGGGCAACACAACGAGTTCGCCATCGGCTCAAAAACTTAATTGACATCTCGAGATCTGATTAATAACGTATAAATTGGACAAAGTTTCGAAATCTTGTATTAAGAGGCTTTCTCGATGGCCAACGGAAATTTCCGAATACCGTCATAAGACCCGTACAAAGGAGGTTGAACTGGTGGAGTTGCGTAATTTTATTCAAATTTGAATTGGATTTTTCAACGTGGACGTTGTTGGATTGTTATGATTTTTTCTGCAATTCCAGGAGGATTATCATTCTGGTTTGATTACATTTTTCTCAATAATTAAATTTCGTGTAGGAATGAGATTGATTATTATCTATTCCGGTATGTTTATTTACATTTGATTATGTAAAAATATGAATGAGCTGTGAAGAAGAACGTTAGTGGATTGTTGAGATCTAATGAGCATCGTATAAATCGGGCAAAGCCTCAAAACTTTGCATTACATTCCTCCTCAATAGTCGGAGAAGTAATTATCTTTTATAGTGTTTTCTCGAGCCAGTGGAATTTTATTATGTATTTTATTCTCTGAATTGGATTTTATAGTAGATTTAAGTAAATTCTTCTATATAAATATTATGGAAACATTATAATTTCTTTGCAAATCCAGGAAAATGATTATTCTGGTTAATTAACATTTTTTTCGATCACTCCATTGCATCTACTGATAAAATCAATCATCATTAACTCTCCTATACGTTCATTATATCTAATTATTATCCAATCATGTATAAACATGTATTAGCCATTACGAAAAATAGGTTATCGTACAATTTGCACCCCTCTGCAACCACTATGGGAACTCCCTCGCCATAATAATGTAACGAACCGTAAACGGTCTCGTTAATAATTCGCATTACGTTGAATCCCGTATTGGGAGTTAGATTCATCCATAGAAAACGATACAGTTGGTTTTTCAACTATGTCAGTGTAGCATTGCACGTAGACACCGGAAAATGTCCGGCTGTTGGCACGCGTCGACACGTGCACTTGTGCGAAACGCACGAAAACCTCGTAGCTTCGTCATCCCTCGTCCTCCACCCCTCGGTCACGTGGGCATACGTTTTCGTTACGTACGTGCGTGCGCGCGTTTCGTCGCCGTAGTCTTCTCGATGCCTCGTTTCACAAATTTCCACCCTTTATTTTATTAACGAATGACCCCGTCGACGAGACAGTTAATTCGACAATGAGAATGACAATTTCTATACGGCTATACCAATTGCTACTCCTCATCCGCTTCTCTCTCCCGACTCCCGACGGTCTCTCGTCTGCCATCGAGTTGTTCGATTGCGCGGAATAACCGATCGTCCCATCCGGATGGCGAATTACAGAAATTATTATAATTGCATGATCTGAGAGGAATTTTAATGGAGAAGTGGAAATTCTTTATGGGTTTTTTTTGCCGAGGTACCGGGTTGTTATTATGAGAGCCCCAACCAAATTCAGCCTATGCAGTTATTACAATTTGTCTTTTATTTTTCTCATATGTTTATTATTTTTTGAGATACGGTCGCAATGTTTGGAATAAAAGTAATCTCATATTAATCAAATAAATATTATTTCAAAATAAACCAGTACGCGTGACAAAGCCCATGGGCTTCTATTTAGGTACGCCATTAGAACGTTAAGCATACAAAAATGAATAACGAGCCCATGGGTTTTGGTTCTTTTTTGGACAAATAATTTTCTTGGTAAATAACGAAATAAGACAATAATTTCTCAAAGAAATAATTTCAGAGAAATTTGTTAAACATTCCCGAGAAGTTCGTCAAATGAAAATTGTCGATGCACATTTTCCAAATCAATGGCATTTTTCTGAAAGACCGGATTACATATTTGCGCCGAATGAATTTCCACGAAAAAGAAATTTCATCTCCGCACACGTTGGCGTAGTCGACTGTAAAAAAAAATGAGCAGCAGCAATGATCCATGCGGGAGAGCGATTATACAGTAAACAGAAAGAACGAACAAAAAATGTGCCATCGATTTTTTGCAAATCGTATTGACGATGCTGTCGCGAGTGTTTTGACGATTGGCTATTCCCGTTGACCGTTTCCATGCACGTTTGTGAAATGATGGACGATCTTTCAATGTAATAACTATATCTGCGTCTGACGAAAAACGAGTGAAAGAGACTTTGAAGGATCCTGCATTCAATTTTGATCTATCGTTGCTTTATGTTTTTCTTTCTTTTTTCGATTTGACATTTTTCTGAATAAAAAATTGCATAAATATGTGCGTTTGTATCGTCAATAGAACGACTCAGGTGCGTATGAGCGGTCGCAGCGAAAGCCCCTGAAGGCCATGTCAACGAAAGCTGTATGCTTGGAACGTGTGTTATCGATATTTCACGGGTATGTCTCGTAATTATTGACGAAAACGCATCCATCGTTTCGATGGTCGCGATGTTTACACGGGGCATTTCCGTTCAAGTCATCGACAATTTTTTCGATAAGGAGAAGAACCCAAATAGTAACCCATGGGCTTCCTTCTGGTCATGGTACCTATGTCGTACTCTATAACGCCAAACAATTATAACCCATCTAAAACGTTCTTCGGATACCAAACATTAAGAAAAAAAAAATTATCCTCATCCAAATATGTTCTCCGGTAAATCAAGCCGCGAATTCTTTGAAATTTATCCACAAATTTAGCCTCGCACTCAAAGAAGCTCCAAAATCTCAAACCCGATCTCAAATTCTCCTCGAAATTTTAATCGATTCTTCAATTGTCAATTAATCGCGGCTTTGCAGGTCAACTCAAATTCGAAACGAAACGTTCCATACACGTATATACGCTCGAACGGGCGAGAAATTCGAATGGTTTTACCGTAACATACACGCTCGGTATCTTTCGCCCTTATCGCCATCGTATTCCCTCCCGCGGTCTCTCAATCCACTCCATACAGACTTCCGCGCGTCGCCAAAGTTCCATTCACGCATACCCACCGTCATTGCAAACAGATTCTCTCTCCCACGTTGAGTCGAATATATTGAAATAATCTCGGCAAATACGACAAGTTCGGTTATGAAATTTGCCGAAGGGCTTGTGAGCTCTCCTTCCACGCCATCGTCATCTCGCTCCGTCTCTCTTCATCTCCCCTCCGCCCTCCACGAGCTCGGTTGGTCTGCGTTTTCTCGTCTCCCTTGCACTTTCCATCTGTAACTGAGCGAACCGACGAGACACGACAGAGAAGGAGAGAGAGAGAGAGAGAATCTGCGACTATGCCGAGGCTTTGCTTCGCTCTACGACCTGCTTCGAGTGATATTTGCTCAAAATCGGTTCAATAGCAACTTGGGTACTCGGCCTGTTCCTCGCTGTCTCTTATTCGTTTCGCTACCAATCCAAGATACGTGTATAGTAGCCTCTCGCCCCATCCCTCCCCCGCCATTCCACCCCCCCCCCCCCCCCCCCAGTCGTTCATTCGTCCCGTTTACAGTCGTCCGCGACGACCAAGGGTAGAACGACTCCGGTTAGTCCTTGATCGGGGTGCTCTTCTCCCATCTCCGCTTGCGGAGAGCCTCGTGCCAAGAGCCAGAACCTCACGATGGGTCGCACGGACCAAAACGCGAGGGTGAGACTAAACCCGTTGAGTCGAACATTGCATCGCCGCAAACCACCGACCGGGACGAACTTACTTGCTTCCTGATAATATCGTTCGTCATGGCTGAGCTACTCTCCGACGACAGTTTATTTGCCGTGTTCTCCATTCGTACGTTCATCCACGTATACGTCGTCGAATGATTCTACTTCGTAAACGTAAGCGATGAAGATGAACTTGGGATACGTGTGTGCCGAGCGTACTTCGGTATTTACTACCGACAATTTCGGGCCCGTGGGAGACGCGGTAGTTGGATGATATCGCGTGGCGTGTACAAGACCCGGGAACCGCGATGGGATTGACGAAAATTATTGTGGCGGACTTGTGATCGATCTTAAGTACTGCGATAGACAAATTTTTTCGGAAAAAATTATTTACGTCGATCTGGGTATTTAACTTTTTAATTCTGCGATTGTATGATGTACGATTTTAGAAAATTGGTGGGTATTACATTTTCTTTGTGATTCTATAAAAATATTTATCAATGTGGTAATTGAATATTTATAGCCAATCTAGAACTTCTTACCCACGAGGGAGGTATCAAAAATTCGTACCTTACAAGAGAATTACAAAATTTAATAATAATAATAATCATAATAATAATAACAATAATAATAGAAATAATAATAATATCGATAATAACAATAATAATAATTGGGTGCGGCAATTCGTACTAGTTGCTTACGAAGACGTGACAAATACGTGTGTACATAAATGGACCGAGGACGATGGGGAACGATAAATAACGTGTCGGACGATCGAGCGTCCGAGGAGCGAAAACCGGCTTCATCATGAGAGTAAAAAGGAAGGAATGACAAAAGAGAGAGAGAGAGAGCGAGGCGAACGTAGCCGAGCAGAAATCGAAACCTTTGATACATCGGGGAGGAACAATTAAACGCTAAACTACCCCTCGAGGCCAGGCGCACCCCTAATGCGCTCTTTATGGCGACTTAATGCCCCTAATATTCCATGCGCAACCCTTGTTTGTACCAGTTCAGCGCTTCCCATTTTCGTGGCCTACCCGTCTCCCCCTTCCCACCCTGTTACCCTCGCACATCCCCCATGCTCGGACCCCTTAACTTCTAATTTCCACGATCGCACGATATACCTTGCAACATTTTTTTCTCGCTTCACGCCATCTCCTCTTTATCAACATTTTCGTGGCTGCGCGATATCTCGTTTTTCCAAACGACGTAAGTCAAACAACAACGAAAATGGCGTATTCGCTATAAATACAATTTACGGAAACCACAATTGCGAGTAAAATAATAAAAAATCCGCCCCTAAATCCGCAAGAATATATATCGAAAACGCTAATCTTATTTAGTCCAAATACAGTTTCTCCCTTCTCCCGTTTTCCCCGAGGCAGTGCGACTCATCGAATCCCCAAAAGGTGATATCGTCGGTTCTCCGTGATCCAAGGGTGAGATTCGTAGCGGGTGAATTGTTAGAATGTCGCATTTTGCTCGCCACCCGCCGTCCGCGTTTATTGAGGGCGATGTTGGGGCCCGTTGGGCGTAGCAGAGAGACGAGGAGTCGGATTTCGTTGCTCGTTGCAATCGGTAAGTCTATAAGGGAGACCGAAACGAGCGAGATTAAGGGGGGTTCGATCGAGAGTGTATTATACAGCGGAGTACATAACCCCCCCCCCCCCCCCCCCCCCCTGAAACCTTGGGTTTCATTGAGAACCGCTGTACACTCGAGGCAGTGACGGCGTCGATGACGGTACCGGTTGTGAAAAGGGCACATGGGAAAAGTTGATGTCGTGTTTGCACTAGAGATTCGTCAACCGAATAATGTAATGCAGACGGCTTTATTCACTCGTCTCTTATATATCTGTCACCGGGTATTGCAATCTCTTCGTTTCTCCTTTTATCCCTCTTTCTCTCGTTGGCTTCTCGAGGCGCCCTTAACCCTGGACCGTATCGTAGTCGCTGTTTGGTCAAGCCTCGGGGTCTCAGACCTGATTAAATTACCGAGTTGCGCCATTACTACCTCAGGCTTCTGGCTGTCACGAAATTTCGTTTGCGAATGAACGATTAAGCCGGAATAGCGACACGCGCCAAAGTGGCTTATTATCAACGAACCTATGCCGTTCACGTGCGCCAGAGCTCATGCCGCCGTTCGTATTATTTACCGTGTGAAGATGCTTCGAGCCAAATGCGTTTCATCATTTTTCCCAAATTTTTATTATGATGACATCGCTTTCCCTTCTTTCTTTCTTTGAGCCAGGGTTTTGCAAACAATTGCGTAGATTATATTGATATTCGTATCATTTATCAAATACGTCAGTCAATAGCCAGTCAAACGAAAAAAAAACCCATTAATCAATCAAATAAAATTCCACCCATGTCCAAGTACTTAAAAATTCAAAAAAAATGTCCATCCGCGAAACTCCGGAAGATTGAGGGAAAATTAAAAAAAAAATTCATCGTTCATCGGGTCGTCGTTTCCGACACCCGATGGTTCCGGGCTCACGCGCGCGTCGGTGGCGGTGAACTTCAAGCGTCTTTGCGACGATTTTTTTCCTCCAGAGGGTCTCATTTCTCCGTAAGCCCGTGACAATGCGGCAAATGAACCGAATTTGCGAAACTCGGAATCCTCGTGAACGACTCGAGAGCGAGAGAGACGTCTGGCTCGAGGTTGAGACGTGAAAACGTAAGTGCGAGTACCGAGGGATCGGTGTGTGCGCGGTGATGCGCGATACTCGATGGTCTTAGTGGCCCCGGGGCGGCTCGTCGTCGGTCGCGTCGTTGGGCATCAACGCGCGGCGGCCTCGGCGGTGACCGAACAAGAAGATGAAAAAAGAATGAGATGAAGAAGAAGATGCAGAAGAAGAGGACGAAGAAGAAGAATCAGCCTGGCAGGCGTTAGAACTAACACCATTCAATGTCGAGCGTGTCAAGAGAAAGAGGTTGCGGCCTCTCTTGCCGGTACCGCCGGTTTCTCTTCACGAGCGCCAGGTACCCACTCGAGAATCCATTCGAAGAGTTCATTAAGGGAATACCTGCCTGCCCGTCGTTGCATTTGTGCCGCTTGCGCGTTCACGCTCACAAGAGGATCGCACCAAACCGATCCCACGAGAACAACCTGCAATGCCATGTATATACACCCAGCTATGTCTCCATCCCGGCAATCTCTTTTTACACCCTCGACCGTTTTTCCCCCTCCCTCAGTCTTGCAATCCCGAGGAAATACAAACGTGTGTAACGAATCGAGAACCCAAAGAACCCTCGCAAACTTTCATAATCGCGCATTATCATTGTTGTTGCTTTCGTCATTGTTCATCGAATATTTATTTTATATCTCGTCGTCGACGGTAATTTATTTACCTTACAAAAAATGCAAACCTCAATTTTCCAATTTATCTCCCGGAGAGCAGAAAGAAAAGTTCAAACGCTGTTTGCAGATAGCAAATGCGATGTATTCATTGTCATTCGTCGTTGCGCAATTTACTCGCCCAACGAGAAAAATAGATGAAAAATTGAATATTGCGTACAATGAATAATAAAAGGTACGATTGAATTTGTAATTTCCGGCACGAATATTGGATATTTTTTTTCGTCGTTTTATTTTATTTTTTTTCGAATTCTTTTTTTACTTTTCCAATAACATTGCTGCGCATTTTCAATCGAATTTCGTACGAACATCGAGTAATTGCGAGCGTTCGTTAAAAATATTTACAGAGGTGAGTTCTCCGTTCAGCGAAGCCTCTCTCCATCTCTCTCGTTGTCGTTTGTCCATGCGAAAAAAAAAAAAGAATCGTCACCGAAATGTATGTACGCAATCACGACGTGTGTACCGGGTGGCCCGAATAGGGGCGGGAGAGGGGACAGACACGACGAATTCGATGAACGTTTAATGGTTGAAAATTGTCGTACAGTGTGTTGCCGTATTAATGAGTTTCATATAACGCGCCAACGAAATTTCCCGACGAAATAACGTAAGCGAATTATCCGACAGGGGGGGTGGGGGGGGGCTTCGGAACCAAAGGGGGTTAGGAGGGGTGGAACGACAAATTCAGTCACGAAATATAACGTTCAAGCTTTCACATTTGTCTCTGTCGCTCTTCAGTCCGCCATCTGCGACTGTTTTGCGGGCTGACAATGATTTCGCTTGATGAGCAAACGCGCGAACCGCACCGACCCCCGCCTTCCCCTCTCGCTCGCTCTTTCTCTCCTCATTGTCGCCCTCGTTTCTCCTCAGGGATGCTCGGCTGTACATCGAACAATTCGTCCACACAACGCGGCATACAATTCCCAAACAGTGTCGAGTAATTTCAATAACAATTTCAATCGTCTTCTTCTTCTTCTTCGTCATTCGAAAATCATTTACGATCGCGTTTTCACCCTCGAGCACCAGCTTACATTCACAAACAACCCCGCACTCGATATATCCAACGAAACATCCCACAAAAATTCAAACCCACTCCTAAAAAGTACGTTGAAAAATATTAAAAAACAGAAAAATTCGTCAAACTCGCTTCCTCAACGCGTCATCCCCTCGAATCGAATATTCGATAAAAATATACTAGAAATAAAAAAAAATAATAATAATACTCGTCGAAAACGAATGAAAAAATGAAAAAAATTGATAAAAACTACATACATGATATTCGCGAAGCGGCGATGGACGCGAAAGAACAAAAAAATATACGAAGCGAGAGAAAGATAGAGAGGGACAGGAGGTTTGCCGAATATCGAGGAGCAAGGCAACGACGACGACGACGAGAGCGGACACGAAAGGCCGTTGCTCGCTCGTGGAAAAATGATTTTTGTTTCGTACCGGTTGGTTATATACAGTTGGGGGACGATGCGGAGTGGTCGAGGGGTTGCAGGGTGCAGTTCAACGCTATATGCAGCGCCGTACACGCGGGACCGGAAGCGCACGAGCCTCGCGGTACATCGTCGACCGCACAAACACAAGCTCGCACCCACGCACACATAGGGGTTGAAAATATCTACGCATACATATATAGATTTTTTTTTTTTCATCTTTAAACTAATCCATCGACAATTTGACGGGGGCGAAAAACGCATTGCCATTTTTGTCCTCGTTCGCGTACAGAGGTGGTTTTTCTGCGCGCACTCCACCCCCGTTAGCCACCCGCCTGCCTCTTCCCACCCCTCCCATCGCGGGCACTTGCTTTCCCACACCTTTTTTTCCTCGCTTGTCTCGTTGCGTCTCTGTCGGACGAGTAGGTAAAGCTATTAAAATTCATAACGCCGGACATATACCGGAGAAAGGGTCGAGGGGGGGGGGGGGGGTGCGCTGGAAAAGCCACGGGGGCCGACGTCCCCGGCGAGTGAGGAGAGTAACGGAGCGACGGTCCGGCGGTCCTCTAGGTCTCTCCTTCAAATGAAGTAACCGAATTTGCGGACTCGACGGGCACTCCTCGACCGTCGAACGGCCCAACGAGAGCTCCAAAAACAAGGGAATCGCCCGTCGTCATCGTTGTCGCTGACGTCGTTTCACGTTTCTCTGCCTCCAGCTAAATTTTGAATATGCATTGCTTCGTTTCGTGTTTCGACGAAACGGCTTGCGAACGGTCCGCAAACCCGCGCACGCGATATTATACGCGAGGCTGGGGCTAGTTGGCTCATTGCCATCCACCGAGAGCCTGGATAGAAACGTTTCGAATAAACATTGCAGTTTTGTTGCACATTTTTATATAGAAACGAACCGAATTGCTTATTTTTCAATAGAAACATGAATGAATATTTTTGTATTCTGTGTTTTGAAGGTTCAAATTATTGTTTTTTTTTATTTTTGTCAACGGTAATCCATCGATCGCTATAACGGCCTTGAAAATGAATTCAACGATTACGGCTATATCGGAATTTGGAGAATGTGTAGATTTATGGTCCGAGAACGAACGAGATAATAATACAGTGAAAATACTCCGCCCAGCTGCCCGCCGAGCCGTCGTGAAATGTCAAAGCAATGGCGGAGTGCGAAAAGAAAATTAAAAAATTGTGTCATACAACCCCGGTGACCGTTTATGGGGGACCGGTAGGCATGTAGCGTAAACGGTTCGAGTGTGCGTCTTCGCCATGCGGAAACAATGACCAGATGGCCCGTGGCTTATTCGTTGAAGAGGCAGGGGTGGTCGAAAACAACCCCTCAACCTCGATTATAACGACCTGCTCTTTGACTCTTTCACCGAATCTCGGCTGCATAACTAACCGGACTCTTTCCCTCTCTCTCTCAGTCTCTCCCTCTCGCTCTTCATCACTTTGCCCGTCGATTCTCGTACGTATAATACTCGATTAAAGAGTTTTCTCTCTGCGTGTCCTCGTAGCGGTGGTTCGTGGCAGTGTCTCGTCCGAATTGCTCGTGCGAAACGTTATTTCACTCGGGAGAACGAAAATTCGCCTCACGGACGTCATTTTGTTGAAGCTGCGGCCGGGGTTAAATTTTGCTCAATTATGCGTGAAATTATACAAGTCTGGAACAAAAAGGACATCTTTTCTATCCGACAGTGGTTCGTGGCTTCTCGCGATAAATGAGACATAAAAATTATTTACACCTCCGGCTTTTGTCTTCGGATACAAGTACCACATTACGAGGAATTTATACAGTAGAATGTTCAAATTAAACTCAATCTTTAGTAAACCTTGAAGAGAGGATTGACTCTTTTGATGCTGGATCGTTATTCGTTTCTAAATTGTCACCTGAATTTTCAACTACAATTATTCAACAGACGATACTCGAAATATTATAAAAATCGCCAATCAAAGTAACTAATTATATTTGATAGAACAACGTATCGATTGAGTCACGAATTCCTTCTTCGTCCTGGGAATTTAGACGCGTCGGTAGAGTCCTGCCAAAAATAAAGCCGTCTTACCATCCGAGTCGGAAATCTGCCTAACCAACGGTTATCAACTCGGCACACCGCGCGTCCAACAGTTTGGACGTTGGACCGAAGCGCGGCAGCACCTATCTCGAAGTACCCCGGGGATTCCCGCGAGGATTGCTCGGTAAACCATTGGTGGTTACGTAGGAAGCACGATCCTTCATGGACGGGGGTTGCCCGATATACCGTCGGGTCTTTCATTCGCGTTTTGCACACGCGGAAACCAGCACGGTTTTCCCGCAGGATCGATAAAATTCCCCCAACCCCTGGTTTCTGCATCCCCCGCAACGACTTTGGGACGCTAGCCAACCCTCCTTCCTCCTCCCCGCCCTCCGGCCCGCGGCGACCAACGCGAAATACGAACTCGAAACGACAACGACCCATTCACGCGAACGAACGATCCATAAATTGCATTACGCGACAATGCTCGTACTCCTCGTTTCGCCCTATGTATTCGTAAAATCCGTTATAATGGCGAAGCGCGAGGAGGGTGGCGCGATAAAAGAATATTCCAAAAAAAAAAAACATAGATAAAAAAAAACATACACACACGGACACACCGACGACAACAAAAAAAATGAAAACAACAACGACGATAAATAAAACAACGATGGAAACGCGCGTCGGAGCTGATAAAGAGGATGGAATTATTATCGATGGTCGCATCGTGCCCGCACTGCGCGCGTTCTCCGCTTCGTCACATATACACGTGTACCATCTGTCGTCCTCGTTCTCATTCTCGTGGTTAGTGATTTTTTCATTTTTTTTCCTTCATAGTTTTCTTTTTCTATTTTTGCATTTTTCTCGCGTGAATTTTTTCGTTTTGGTGAACTTTTTTACGCAGCTTTTGATATACGTTGTTGTTTACGTTTTTGCCGGGTTACTTCGTTGTTGGGGGGTTGCGTTTCTTCACTTCGGTAATTATTTTCAGTCGGTACGATTTAGGGGCTCGACGGAAAATTTGTATTTTGTCGTCTCGGTCGCGCTTTTGTGTCCCACATTTACGTACATGTTTATTTAGAAATATTTAACGTATATATATGAGTTTCTATGTATAGACGTATGTATGTGTAAAGCTCACTCGGCGCTAACCGACAATTACGTACACGCGATACCTCGATTCGACCGCTTCCTGATTTTCCTCACCGCGATATCGTTCCCGACAGTGCACTGTTATAATTACGGAGTAGCAATCAATTACTACACCAATCATGCGTTGATTAAGGGCTCGATTGGAACGTAATGGGGCTGTAGGTGGTCAGTGATAATTAACGTTCGTGGAAACCGCCTCGTGGATATACGCGAATGCGTGAGTACTGCATAAAATCAAATGCCGGCCACTCCGAACCAGGAAGCGAATCCCTCGATTTGCCGCCGGTTCTCCTCGTCCGCCTCACTCGCGCTTCCAAATTTCCCTTCGTCCTGCGCCCTTGGCGGGAAAAAAAACAGAAAAAAAGGACAATTGAACGAAAATGATGTTTTAACCGATGATCGCGATGACGAGAAAGAGAATTAAAAATTTGAACGATGGACTGGGGAAAATTATTTGTGTTCTGATAATGGAGCAAATTCAATTGCAACGTGATAATGATAAATAAAAAGCCCAAGGGCATGGTTGGAACACCGATCGATATGAACTCGATATTTGTTGTATTTTTTATATTTTTTGTATTTTTGTATTCTTAGTATTTTTGGAGTTCTATGTCAAACTGCATCTGTTCGACTCTTTGACGTGAGAATCAACGGGATGGGATAGTTTTTGCGTGAACCACCATCGTCCATTTTCGCCACCAGCGACACCACGAAATAAAGTGAAAAATAAAAGAAAGTAACAACAACAGGCTGCAATTAGAGGTAAACCGTTGTATGGTCAGCGAGTGGAACACGACTGTTTGCACAGTGCTCATTTCGGGACTTCAACTGTTCTCCGTAAACCCCTCCTAGTTTTTCCGATACACGTTCGTCCGAGGGAATTTTATTTCTCACCCCCACAAGCTTTGCCACGCTCCCTTCTATCTCGCTCCGATGCAATTAACTGCTTGAAAAAAGGTATGCTTTCACGAACTCAAAATTATCTAGATTAAATTAAAGATTCCTGCGGGGGGCGTGATTTTGAAATTGAAAAATATAAAATAGAAATGAATAATATAAATTGACTAAACAAAAATTGCCCTACACGGTTAAAAGTTCGACGGTATACATAATTTCGTCGAATGCGAGTGCTTCCGGCTGTCCGGTAGTGAAACTCGCGATCAACTCAATTCCAATAAATCTGCACGCGTCCATCCGGCGGATATTCCCCCTTCAGGAATGACCAGCGCGCAATCCAGATACACAAATAAAATAACAAAAATAAACAAAATCCGTACTGCAACGTTCGAGGTAAGACGGTTATACATAGTCTCTCTCAAACGCGACAGCCTCCGGTTGTCCGGTAGTTAAATTCGCGATTAATTCAATTCCATCGAAGCTTCAAGGGTGCGCGTGGGGGATCCTCCCCCTTCATCAACGACCGGTGCGCGGTCGCGAATCCTCCCCGACAATCCCGACGAACCTTTCCACGCGAATTTTCGCGTTTCATCCGCCATTTCCGCGAATCGCAGGGCGAATTAAAAAAAACCGTTTGCCGCCCGGCGAGTCGACGGGGGGGAGGGTCGAGGAGGGAGGCTGCAACACGGGATGGGTGCACGAATGAAAAGGCTCCGTGGTTATTTTAATGAGAATCTGGCTCGTTTGTGCCCCCGCCATCGTTCTCGCAATGCGTTCTCCCGGTTTTACGTACGCCGTACCTATGGGGGGGTGCGGGGGGAGGGAGGAGGACTTCTCCTCACCGACGAGTCTCGGGCTCGGCTCGGTTCGGCCTCGCTCTCTCCGCCACCGGGGCAATCCTCTAATGAACGTCGAGCAAATATTATTTCTCCTTATGTACTCGGCAACTTAGTGTGTCTTTGGCCTTAATTAATAATGCTAAACAGCCTTTGCGGGGGTCGTTCGCTCGCTTCCACGATGGCCCACAATCCCATCATCGCAGACTACGTAGTTCGGCAACGTTGGCTACGACCGAGTTAGGCACTGCATTTAACTACCGTTTAATATACCAACTGCGGAATCCTACCCGACTAATACAGCTTGATTTCTCAGCGCGCGATCTCATCATCCGAAAGGGCAACCAGCGCTTTTACCCTGTTTCCCGGCTCCAAGCCGCTGCGTGATACGCAATTTGCGCCCGTCTGTGCGGATACACTGGTTTTGCCTGAGTTTACTTGGCTCTGCTTGCTGGTACGACTTGATTATTTTTCTTGAGGAATTATTTTTTAAAAAATATTTTATTTTTACTTAAATGTACAGAAAAATTGTTGTTTTAAATAATTTAATAGAGTGAAATAGTAATCGTACTCTGAAAAGTACTTGAATAGACGACGGAAATAGATGCGAAATATTTATTCGAATGATTAAATTTATCATTCAAAATGATAAATCTCCGGAAAACAATTTACCCGGAAAATAATTTATTAAAATATACACACGAAACAAATTCAAGCGATAACTTATCTACAAAAAATTGTCAATAATAATAATCAATTTATTCCCCCAATATTAACGGCACGCTGAACGTATAATTAGTTTAACTTGACAGACTTGACTTTGTAAAACTTTGACTGTCCGCCATTTTAAATCGACCCGTACACCCGGGTTAAAAAAATTCTCAAATATACTTCAAACATTCTTCAATCAATCGCCATTCATAAAAATCGCGGTCGGAATTATTTTTACACCCAAAAAAATTCAAGAAAAAACTCGAAGATGACCCTTTGTGTGGTGTAAGGGTTAAAATCGTCCACATGGGTATCGCGACGTCAAAAAATTACTCAAGCCCTCAAAGCTACATAGTCGATTTCATAGGTTCCGTAATATCCGGATACCTCGAAAGTCCTGCAATTGACCGTGGCGCCTACGAGAGGAAGATCGTAGGACGATCGATTCGAGCGAAGAGGATTCGACGTTTCTGGAGCCAAAGGCCGACGCGAGCCTCGTCGACCGTCGACGACGATACCGCCCTGGCCCGCGATTCTCGGCCGAATCGACCTCGCAGCTTCTTCCAAAGACGCCGCCCTCTCGCATCCCCGAACGGTCTCTTTGCTCTGTTGAGGCAATAAAGGTTAAGGCATATATAAGCCAACGAAACCCGGCAAGAGCTTCGTATCCTCGCGCCGTTAGCCACGGGCACGGGAAAATTCCACCAACCGTGAAAATTCAACGACGAATCCTCACAATCCCAACGTCTGTCCGTGTCGGGCGCACCTGTAGTCCTCGGCCGCTGCAGCAATGCCAATCTTCGTCCCACTCGGGGCTGCACCCTCTAAACAAATTTAATAAACTCCCCATTTCCGCTACAATTTCAACCCTTGAATCGTCCGACGCGGTGGCGCCTCGTTTCTCAACCTTATCTCATACTTCTGATAAACGTCTTTACCTTGTTTTTTTGTTCTCTTTGTTTATCTATTTTTCGCTATTTTTTACTTTTTTTCTGCATCGGTTTTTCTTATTCTTTTTTATTCGATCCAACGACGTGGAACTTTAACAACATCCGGAGGAGATAGAGAGAGCGATGGTGATGAAATTCTTGTAATTTTGATTGTAAACATTGTTTTCGAATGCAGAGTTGCCGAAAATTAGCTCTACGAGAAGAAATAAATGAGATCGATCTAACCAAATCCATTTTGTCGGATAAACCGAATAAGACCACCATCTTTCCGTTAAACAAACACGAAGGCTTATGTTATATTTTTTTAAAAGTTTTTTTAAAAGTTTTCTGTAGGTCAAATAATATTTCTACATTCTACAATGTTGTTCAGCTGATCTATGATTAATTGCCTTGCATCAGTAGAGACAACCAGAATTAGTCCATGATTTTAAGGCAAAAACGAATAAGTCCAACAATTTTTTTTTAATCCATAAACCATAGACTATTCGAATTTTACAGCTACCTCGAAAAGTACAAAAAATCTCATCCCACAAACGTTATCGTCGTACGCGCGACGATAATACGGTAAAACTCGAGTTATCTCAATGTCGTACGTCTTCTTCGATCGCGCGAAATTTACCGGGACTGCGCGAACTACTCCTACTCGTTCTACCGATCTTGGCAGTTGGAAGACCCCGGACGAGAAGTACGCACGGACTCGAATTTCCAGGGCCCGAAGCTCGCATGGTTAACTTCGACAAACAGGAATTACCATTTTATTGGGTGAGTTCTAGCCTGCTGGCCTCTTAAGCCGGTACGTCCCTTTCGCGTTTCCTCGTCGCACCGTCCTCTCTCACTCATCCCCAAAACGAATCTCCCACATAGATATATCTGTATATAAGTGTGTAACATATATATATATATATTTTCAAGCTACCGGCTCTTGCTCGATAGGCCATCTCTCGTTCCTCTCGATGCCACCCCGTCAGCACTTCACAGTCATCCCTCGCGCGAGTGTGGATTGGAATACCTAAACGTTCTCGCTATCATTCCGAATCTATCGTTTATATGGTATCACTTCGTCTCTCGACTATTCCGTTCTATTTTTTTTTCTTTCACATCGTTTATTTCTCACCCCGGCGCTTTGTCGTCGTCGACTTTCCACGTTTTTTGTACCAACTCGCACCTAAACTTAACCGAACGAGTCTTGAACACATTATTTCCACTGTTCCACCACGTTTCATTATTTAAACGATAGATTTTTTTAAGTCGGATCATACGATATTGACGAATTTAGGGGTATTCGAAATTATTGTTGGTATTAAGAAAACAAAACAACATTTTTTTATGGCACCGAAATATTATTATTATTATTAATAATTTTTTTAAATCGAGAAATTGATAAAAATAGTAAATCATTTGTGTCTCGGTATCCAGAAAACGAATAAAATGCATACCGGATGCATGAATATTTCATCAATCTTCCTTCGTACGGTCTCTACGGATTTTTAATTAAACCGAAAGAAGACGGTATAATCAGATGCTCGTCGGAATTTATCCTCAACGGCCTCGGCGACGTACGTTCGTACGCCAGACGAAATTAATTAAGGCTTAATTAAAACGATTCTTTGAGATGGTAATTCGTTAACAAACAAGAGCACGCCACTGGCTAGGCTTCGTGGATCGTTGGTTTTCTTTTTGCACTGCAAAATTTTCCTGCAAAGACCCGTTTCCTTTTCACGTGGCAACGATTGCGAGCCGAAGAATTTTACTCGGAAAAACTTCTTCGTCGTTTGATTGACGTTAGAAGATGGGATGGGCATTAATTCGATGGAAATGCGTTTGATATACTTTTTCGAAGAAACAACGATGATTAATTGTCATGAAACAATTGAAATCTTCGTAATTTTGCAATAATAATAAATAATTTCGATAAATTATTGTTTCACAATTGATTATAGTATTAAATGGCAATTATTATTTTAATTGAAATTATTTTGGATACATTTTTGTTTAATTAATGCCAATCTCTGATTAACAGTCGGATTTCTCGGAACACATTTTTTTATCACAATTAAATCCGATGAGTTCGGCTAAATTCACGAACAATTTATTTTATTCAACTGCAATTAAATCAAGAAAAAACTGCATGAGTACTTAATTATCTCAGAGCGAGAAAAAAAATCCCAGACATTGGAATCAGCCGAGAACTACGATAATTCCTACGATCTTTTTTTCTCCCGAGTAATTTATACAATTAAGGTGAGGTTCACATTTAATCCGTACGAATGAAAATATGTACATCGAATTTTTTATTTCATCACGATCAATTATATACAAATAGATGTGTTTCGGTTTTGGGGCGATGGTATCGGCCCTGGATTGCGCGTTTGTCATGACGTTGCATTGACGAACCCCCATTGGTCGTTTTTTCGTTCGATGAACCAAATTGAGGATCATCGAATCGCCATTTGACGATCGATCGAGATACGCGACGACGATGACACGACACGACAGACCGCACGAACGAAACATTCTTCGTCTAAACTATTATAAAACGTCTCATTTCTCAATTTTCCTCTTTTATTTCGTCTCGACAACTCAAACCCTTCGAGTCATCGCCATAACGTTTCCGTCGTCTTATATCTTATTAATACTGTAAAACTTTGTCCCTCATTCCTGCGTCCTCTAATCGTATCGGACTAATATTCTTCCGAAGTAAATGATCGCTCGCGCGTCCTTCGACTCCAACAAAAGTCCCATCTGAACGTCACACAACGAATTCTCGCCCCAATTTCGCGTCTATCTACGCCGATCTCAACACTTCAAACTACCCTCTACATACAAATTTATATATTTATATATATATATATATTTATTTATTTATTTATTTATATTTATATATTTATATTCATTCATTTATTTATACTCGATCGATATAGCACTCGGTCCTACGACGATTAAATCGGACATGTTTATTTCTTTCCCCCCTCCTAAAGTTCTCATACCGATGAAATACCACCGCGATGACATTGATCGACCTATCACCGTCACCGAATTTGTCCCGACCGCGCACTTCGAGTACATTGCACTTAGATCGACGAATCACCGATCACCGAAGGTCATTCGGGTCGTTTGGAGATTTTTTTTCCCCCCAGTTGCGTCGTTGACCTTGGAATCGAAGGTCACGAACGATTGGATTTTTTTAAAGTTTCGTCGATGAGATTCCAATGGCGTCGGGTGGTGCTCGATTTTGCGGATTATCGTCGAGAAGTCGGAGCGCCATCGCGGTTCAGACCATTTGCAGACCCTTGGTTATGCTCTCGACGTGCTCTTTGGCCCGCATTCGGAGGGCTTGGATGCTCGTCGTGCGAGGATCGTGACCCGGCGGGCTCGGCGAAGACTGAACGTGACCACCGCTGCTGCTGCTCATTACGGGGAGTCCCCCGTTCAACGTCCCTAAGGCGCGTAGAAACAGACTGTCATTACTAAGTGATTGTACTGTGTACCTGACCGATTGCGATTTATTACAACCCTTTAGCGTCCTGATAACGAATAATGTGACGGCGGTCGTACTGGGTGGATTCTACCCGGGCGGTTTTTCAAAAATGATTGTGGGGAAACTATCCGTCCGAAGTGGTTGGAAAAATTCTAGAACATGCTTTGAATGATTTAGATGATTCATGGGAAGTTTATTTATTGAAAAGAGAATTGCAACGTGTGAAGAAAAATTCGTAAAGCGATGAAAACATATGCCATGTTATCTTTTTTTACGATGAACTACAGCAGGGTCAATTTGGCCCTGAGCAAACTTTGACCGCCCGCCATTTTAAATCGATCCATGCGATTGGGTTGAAAAAATTCTCAAATATACTTCGAACATTGTTGAAACGATTGATGCTAATGGAAGGTGCAATGGAATTATTGACATGCTTGAGAAAATTTATAAAACGAAAAACTTTTTTTGAACAAAGTTTTCTCATGAGAAAATCATAGGGTCGAAATGATTCTCATCAGAAAATGATAGGGTTGAATAGAGAAATCACCAAACGGGTAATGGGCTACCAACAACTTTTATTTAACTTTTTTTCGATTCAAGAAAAATTTGCAACGCGGAAGGACCTCGGTCTCTTGTATTGCCGATAAACACTCTTCGCAAAACGACTAAAATTTGTTGAGAGTATGTGTGTTTCTCACCTGGAATACCATTGGCGACGGAACCGAGTTTTGTCGGTGAGGGCAACCGTCTGGGTGATGTCAAATAGCTCGGATATCCGGTGTGGGCCGCGGGCAAAAATCCTGGAAGGGCGCTCAAAAGTCCAGGCGGCGCGAGCCAAGGATCACCCGGCAAACCTAGCGCCGGTCCACCGACGTGTCTGCAAAAAATCATCGATACATTCGTGTTATCGAATTTTTTTTCAATTTTTTTGGTTGTAAAATATAAACAATTGTTGAGAAAGTACTATCGAACATACGAAATTATTGAATTTGCGTCTCGGTGCTCAGAAAGAGACGAAACGTCATTCCAACTCGGATAAACAGTGGTTTGTAAGTACCTCATGCTTCCCGGATGATGATATTCCGAGATACCGAGTTTCGCGGCCTCCATTTTCTCTTGCCTGCGCCATTTGGCTCGTCGATTTTGAAACCAGACCTGAAACGATCGATAAAAAACAAACATCAGACAATCTGTCGAATATATAAATCCACACTTCTTTATCGTTTATTCATATCATATAAACATAATCGAATTCCGTGGCCGATAAAACGTCTTGATTATTGTAGAGAAAAACATTTTTTTTCTAATGAAATAAAATAAAACGGTTCTGTACGACGAGACATAACTGTCGTGACTCGCAGTAGGTGGCGCTACCGTACTACGCGCTGAGGCGGCTTGTAACCTCGAATTATCTTAATACGCGCGGCGGCTCCTATCTGCATGACAATCTATTTCTCCTATCCGCTAATTATCGGTCTTTGGAACCACTTTTCAACCATTGCCACCGCGCATCTGTAATCGGTTGTCCGGTGGGGAATTCATGACCTATACTTAACAACGAATACCGCTCAAAAAGAGTCCCCGAGGCGTGGAATATAATTAGCTCGTGACGGAGGCGCCGACTTAGGGAAAAAAAGTTTCCATTAGTGATAGCGAGGTTCAGATGATTTCCATATTTTTTTTCTTCACTGACTTTGTGTGTTACTGTGGGGGCGAATTTCGTGATTGCAATACTTCGTCGATATTCATTACCATTGACGATCAATTGCCGGAAATTTACATTGAAAAAATAGAACTCGGACATGTCGGCTTAGGCGGGGAGAATCAATTTTTGAGGTGATTTCATCAGAGGATCATTTTAAAAGGAACTAATAATTAATCGGGGAAAACACGTCTGTGAGAATTACAGCGAATTGATAAGATGGCGTCGATTAATTACCCTCCAACTTGCCGTCCGCGTGTCGGATCGACGTGAATTTGAAAAAGTAGCAGAACCAAAGCGAATTATAAGTAGCGTAGCTACTAAAACGCTGTTGGAGCATGTGGAAGAGAGAAGTTGGCGCATTGTCGGAGATGGAAGGGTCGCGAGGGTTGGGTAAATCGAGTTCTTTTTGCGTGGCGCAAACAGCATAGGGTCGATCGGCAGTGGAAGCGATGGGAGCTGGGGTGAGATGTCTGAGACAGAGAAAAGAGGGTGAGAAAGTGCAATAAGAATGCTGTTGGAAGGCGTGCGAGAGGGAGGAGGTTGAACGTGGAGAAAACGAGAGAAAAAAGAGGCGAGAGAGAGAAAGAGAGAGAGAGAGAGAGAGGGAGAGAGAGAGAGAGGTGAGAAGGGCGGAGCGGTCCACCCCAGAACTAGCTTGTAAGAAAGGCGAGGGGGCTGTCGGAGGTCCACCCTTCTTGCTCAGCATCAAGAGGGTAACAAGCTCGAGGGTGAAATCGAAAGTGAATGCGAGGACGTTGGAAGAGCGAGTAAGCGGGTAAGAATGAGGCGTCAGAGTCGGATGAAGCGAGATGGAACGAAGAAGCGAGGAGCGTCTCGGCGGAGAGAGCACCTCGGGGCGAGACCCGAGAGCTCGAGCGCGGCCATGTTGATTTCTTTATTGTAACATGGCTGCTGTTGGCAGCCCGGTAAACTCTGTCGCATCATAAACCGATGTACAAACTCCATGGCGATGGGATTGGTACACACGAACCGAGTTTACGCTGGTGTTGCGCCTTAAATAATATCGACAACGACGGACCGTCATGGCGAAGGAGGGGAAAATCATTTTTTATCTTTATTTATTTGCTTTTTCGTACGTAACGATGCACCTTAAAAATGTGCACAACGCATGACTGTGGTAAAAGATGAATAAAAATGTATTTTTCATTTTATTTTTATTTGTTTATTTATTTGTATTTTACGACACGTCTTGTTATCGATGAAATCGGCTCTGGTATTGCAGCATCCGGGGGACTTGGTTAGCTCGGGCGACAAAGCTCCGCGAGCTTCCGAGCTTTGTGTAAGAGGATTACATTTATTGGTAAATGAAAGTCGAATTAGCGAGGAACCTGTTATTGACTTTTTTCCCTCTTTTACTCTGACAATCGGGATTCGACGTCCCGTCATCGTTCGACATTTTTCCTGATAAAGTCAATAACCCCGAGTTAAATAAATCCTCTTTCAGTGATAAAATTAATTTTCGCGAATTTTCCCATCGATTTGGACTTCTCCACTCAGATTTTAAAACTCACTGAATTGAACATTGGCTGAACTCGAGTTATTTATATACAGAAATATATATCACTCTCATAAAAAAATATTTATCCAGCAGAATCTATTTACAGCACCGACTTCGCGAAAATTAACTCGCGTTTCAACCCAAAACTACCGTACAGTCCTTCGAACTAAAATCCCAGCGACCTCAACGAGTAGCTACTCACGAGTTATAAACCTAAGAGGATTATCTTTATTACGAAACGTTAGGAAAATTAATAAAGAGCCTGTTAGCTCATTCCCCGGTCTTTCATCTTTCCATTCAATCCCCATCTTTCTCGTCTAGTCTCGTCGCCCATGTACCCACGAAATTGTCCAACGTCTCTCGTTTCTCGGCATTCGTTCGCCAAGTACGGAAAACTCTATGTGTACCATTATTGCAAGCAGGCAAGAGACGTGAAATTTAGGAGCTTCGTAAGGACGATATTTCTGCTGTTTATTACGAGAGGCAATTTTCTTTCGCGTTTGTTCGTTTTGTTGCCGAGTAGATAACCGTCGGGGGCCACCGTTAGACCGAGCGTCGGGATAAAGACGTGCCCGGGGGCGAGTAGGGGGGGCTATGAAGGGGGGATGTGCAAGATGCCACGTCGAAATGATGGGAAAATAAGCGAATTTCGCTTCGCCCTCTTATCTGCGACGAGGAAGGACTTGTCCGACGTAGAAACGAGAAACGAGCCGGTGGAACGTTATCGGGAGACGGTTTTTCACGGTGCTGGTTCACGGTTCGTCGACGAATGGCGGGAAAAGGGGGGGGGGGGACGGCACGCGCGAGCGGCAGTGAAAACGGTGAGAGGCAGAGAGGTAAGAGCGAAACGTCGTTCGCCTCCTCGCGGAAATATAAAGAACAGGACTAACGCGGCTTAACCTTTTTACGTCGTAAATCTATTAGAGTAGGTACTTCCAACCTACTACGGTACCCTCTTTCACGGCCCCATCGCGCCGTTTTGCCTCACCCCCCCCCCCCCCCCCCTCCCCCAGCCGGCCCTGCGGACGATGACGAGACGAGGATGACGAGACACACCGGTGTGCCCTCCTCGAGCAATGATATTGCGAGATAAACTCGTTTAGACGGCTTTAACTCCGGCGAGAATTGATGCAAAATGAAAATTAGAGTCGGAAAGCTTCGAGGGGGAGGGTGGGTGGAAGAAGAGCGAAACGAAAGTGAATTTCGGATTTATATTACGGGGTAATGAGGTGGGGGGCACATCGAACGTTGTCTCATCATCGCTTGACAATTTTTTTTTCTTTTTTGAGGATAGAGGGTGAACATTTCGTGACTGTCGTGTTGTTCTTTTTATTGTTCTTTCTATTACAACATCCTTATTATTCTTTTTATTACAACATCTCAATTTACCATATTAAGCAACACCGTAATACATAAATTGAAAAAGAAAAAAAATTCACAAATTTTTTCCTTGGGCGATGGATAAAGTGACAAGCTGCAACGCAATGCACTCGAAAAAAACAATGTCCGAACAATGGAACATCTCGGTTGTCGCAGTTGCCGATATTATCGCGAGAAAAATCGGTTTCACTCTCGTTCTCGTGAATACGCCATCGCCTCGTGAAAAAAAGCGTCCGAAGAAGCGGCCTATTCGCGAGCCATAAGTGCAAGGGGCTCGAGTATGAGTCGGCGCGCGTGTGTACCGATGCGTGTGCCAGGTCTTTCAACGTCGTGCACTCTCGCGCAATGTGAGACAGTGGACTTGGGGACCACGTTTTTTTTTTTTTTTTTTTTTATGCGCTTCGACGATCGTGGCGCGTCGAATTTGGATTACCGACCGTAAAAGGTATTCGGAGAGATCACGCAGCTACGAGCACATTGTCGTTTCCCCGTCGTATTAAAAGATTTTCATCATTGTTCCTCGGTCCACCGGTACTGTGGTGGACTACAATGACGCATGACTGATACGTACGTGTACACTTACGTACTCGAGCGGAGCAACGGTAGGCAAAAAAATTTTAACATGAAATTGTTAGCACAAAATAGTTTAATTAATTTTTCGGCACGATTTTCAGAATTTTGAAAATGTTTCTCTGAAAATATTTCGAAATGGCCGGTAGAATAAATTTAGAAGATAAATTTGGAAAGGAATTTGAAAAATTAATTACGAACATTTCATTGAAAAATGAATTTCTAAATTAATTTAGAAAATGAATTTCAATAATTAATTTGAAGAGTAAATTTCGAATATGAATTGGCAAATGAATCAAGAAAATTAACTTACAAAACAAACAATAAAAACATACCTAACAAGACCGCTTCTGACGCCTGGAATATTCAATTCATTGTGTGCATGTGGAAGGGGCTTTCGACCGCGGGGTGCGTGGGTGTAAAATATCCGAGCGTTGTAAACACTGCAACGCGACGGTAATGAATGAACGATTCGAGGATCGATTGACTGCTTCGCGTCGAAGCGGTATACAAACGATTTGGTATTCGGGGGATGGTGCGAGATACACACGGTACCCCGAACGGGCGTCCATTAAAGAGCTATCAGTGTAATCGTAGGGGTCGGATCGTAGAATAAGCTTAGATAAACTGAAGAGGGTGACGGTAAGAGCGAGAAGGATGGAGACAGAGGGATGGCGCTCGTACCGGTCGAAAGGGTCATGGACGGAGATGGCGCGAGTCGCAGCTTCGGCCCACGAGGCTCGTGCGGTATGGGACCCCCGATCGAAGGGCGATGTTTTCGAGAGGGTTCCCGGAGTCTATTATTCACCGCGCTTTTTATATACACTCCTCGCCCCACCGGTGCCATCGTCACCGCCACCACCGCCGCCACTGGCCCTGTCAAACCGTCGAGCAAATTCAATCCCAGCCAGTCGTTCTCAATCCCAGCCATTTGTCTCGTGTGTTTGAAAAATTTGATAAATCATAGTTCGTAAAAGTCGGGATCTCGGGGTTTTTCGAGATAAGAGGCCCACCTGATGACAGGCCCATGTGGCCTGGAATTAAATTTTGTTCTTTAGACTGAGTATGTATTCTGGGGCAATGACAATTATTCTGGAACTAATTCGGATTGCTTCTGAATGAAAATTACTGTTATAAATGATTCTCGCCTTGCAATTATTATTTGTCTTTTATTTCTCTCATATATTTATAATTTTTTAAGATGATAAGAATCATTTTTTATTTCTATACTGTTCTATTGTTTCAATATTTGAAATAAATATAATCTCACATTGATCAAACAAATATTATTTCAAAATAAACGTGTTCCCATTAAGCAGACCATAGGCTTCTATTTAGATACGTCATGAGACCTTTGAAAAATGCAAAAACGAATGCAAGCCCATAGGTCTCTCATCGAAAAAAACCCGGATACTCGTAACGATTGAATTAATCACCGACGAGTATTCAATCGAAGGAAAATCGTTTGACATCCGTGAATAAAAACGAATGTCGATGGTCACATGAGAAAATGACCATTCGATAAATTGCCTGCATGTGTTTTTTCCCCTTCTTGTCTTTGTCCGATGCCGCAGCGAATTACGGGAGAGACATATGGATCTAGTGAACATTGTGCAGTGGACGAGAAAAGAGAGAACGATGGAAGAACGAGAAGAAAATTCAGGGGGATGATTTTATCTCTCGCACGAGCGTCCGTTACCGCCTCGTGAATCTTCGTGGGACAGTTCTCTGATAGTTCCGAGGGCGTAATCGGATCGCGTTCTCGTCGTCGCGCAGGACTCACCTACGAATGGCACTCAGTTGGAAGTAAATGGTTTCTTTTTATGGCTTTTGGGTACTGAAATAAATATATACAGATTTTACGCCATTTTAACAACCGTCGTAGTACCCCAAGTACATAAAAATAATTTTTTATTTATTTATTGTACGACCGTCTATTTTTTTTTACCTTGTCAACGTTATTTTTATCGTTACAATACTGTCAAGGATCATGAATAGGGTCCATGTCTAAAAATACTTCGTTAAAACAACTCCGACCAAAAAATTTCTGCCAAAAAGATTTATATCGCAAACGACTTCGTCCTAGAACAACTCATCAACATTATTAACGCCACTAAAAAAATTAACCTGAAGCACATGAACCCAAACCTAAACATGAAGAGCCTATACGCAAGCCCGCACCTGAAGAACCTCAACCTGAACCTAAACTTGAAGAATGTTCCGGCAGAAGTGGCTTCAACACAGCAAAGGTTGACGGTACCTAAATGTGAAGGGTATACTATGACGGAAGTTGTCATCAAAAGATTTTGTTTTATCAGTTTATTTCTTACGCAAGTTCTTCAAACGTTTCATGAGTAAAATTTCACGTTTTTTCAACGACTGGATAATTTTTGCTAGACCACGCGAATACGAACAAACCGTCAGTGAGCACCCCTGATAGACTCCTCCAATAAAGCCACCCCTGTCGTTGCGTGTAATCACCCTTAAACACTCCAACGCCCCGAGTCTGTGCTTCCAGCTCCGTGTCTCCCTTTTGGTACGTGTCTCGTACGATTCCCCCCTCCCCCCCTCTCTCTTTCCCTTTGGCCCGGCGACACAATACTAATGTGCTACAAATAACATCCCAAACAAGACGCGACTTCACTTTTACAATGAGTCGCACCGTTGCTCAGTCGTATGCGAACGCGTTGCAGAATGCCCGAGAGCGCGAGGGACAGGAACCAAGTGAACCGGGCAACGGGAATTTCGAGAGCAAAAGGATCATCGCTCGAATGTTTGCCGACGGGTGCATCGCGCACGCTTCAGCTTTCCGTCGAATCATGCTCTCACGCTACCCTTCAACATTTTTTCCGTCGTTGGATCCACTTGGAAATCAAATGACAGCACCGAGTTACGATAAAATCAACGATTCGGGAAGAAATAATTCAAGTCTCGACAATTGCTGTAATTCTTACGATAAATGTTGATCAATGTCGAGACAAAAATTGTTCCTAAAAAAGATTGTTATTACAGTAACTGTGAAATTTGAAGAAAAAACATCCGCCCACGTTATCGTTGATTGATTCGAAGGAGAGAGAGAAAAAAACGTTTTTTATCTCACGCGAATTCAGATTGCATAGGGGAGAAGTAAGAGAAGGTCATGCAGCGTGTTCGAGTTTGGGGGACGAGAGGGAGAGTATGAAAAGAAAGAACGAGCAGAAAGAGTCGAAAACGATACGAAAAACGGTGGTCCGATTAATTCGCCAAATTAGCCTTATGGCCCTCGTGTATTTTGACACCGCTCGCGCGCATTGTCTTAATTCTGCGGTGGCGTTTCTCATCTCTTCCACTCCCGATGGACCCCCGGCACAAGCGCGCTTCAATGCACCCTTTGTTCGCGTGAGCGCAGGTATATCACGAGGCAATATGTTTGTTCCGGAGCGTATGCGACAAATGCGCGTCGAGAGAAACGCGGGGGCTCGACGAAGATAGAGGTTGTTAAAGAGAAAAAATAGAGAACATTGCGAATTGCGCCAGGGTGCGTATCATATCGGCGAACCAGGCGAAAAGGGCGGGTGCTACGCGTTGATTCAAAGGAGGGGGGACGGGGATCCAAGGTCACGAGATCAGTAAGTAGGCCTCGGTAGGGTAAAAAAATATAAATGTTCTATCTCGATTGTCGCCTGAATAAATCGCGAACGAGTTACAACGATTTACCAGGTCCATGTAAGAAAACTACACCAAAAAACGTTGTCACAACAGCTTCATCAACAAGTAAACCTGATTTTGAATATGCTCCGACGAAAACATCATCATCCCAATCAATTTTATCCCAAGAAATTACAATTTTGAGAGAACCAACAAAACACATTAACAGTGTATGAAATAAATTGAATGCCATCGCCTGAAACAGTCTTCTAATAACAGTCTTCTTTGACAAGACCTGTCTCTGAACAACTTCTTTTACCACTATTTTATGACGCAAATTATTCAACCGCACTCCCTCTTTCCCGAACAAACGTTTCTTCCCCGAAACTCGTCGAAAACATTTCGAAAACACACCGACAACCCGAAACAGTCGCAATAAAGAACGCAAACATTTCGTTGAATCGTCGCGCGGTAGCAAAAGCGCAGTGATTTCGGTCCATGGGGGGTGGAAAATAAAAGCCGTGGCTCTATTAGCGATGTTTTTCCGAGTGTACTAGGTGCCAGTCACTCGGAAATCCGAGGAGATGCAACGTCGCTGTAATAACTCGTAATAAAGCCCAGTGGAGTCATATTAGCGTCAGAAGCACGCGTGGCGGGCGCGCGAGAGACCCTTTGTGCAAGGGCCGCGCCGTGCGGCCGTCCGCCCTCGGCAAACACTGTGACTTTTGATGATTATTAACTTCACAGGACGAAAGCGGCCCCGTCGGGCGAGCGGAACGTAGCGAACGACAGAAGAACCGTGGCTACGTTCACGTCCACCGGGGGCACGCATATACAGGCCCCGCAGACAGTAATCTGTTGGCCCGGAGGCGAATACCACCGCCGATTTCCCCTCTCCTCCTGGGAACCAAATTAATAGTTACCGACCCGTTGGATATCTTCGGTTATTTGCTGTTTCCTCGTTCGCTCGAATCGCCACCGTATTACGCAACGTACATATAATAACTATACGTTTCGATAATACCCAGACGTATCATTCGTGACAACGTGGGGGCGTTACGTCTATATGCGTAATCTGTTTTTGACAACTTATGACAGTTTTGTTCGGACGATCTTGCAATCCATGGTTCCGAGGCTCGATGAATTATTATTTACATTATATATATTATTTATCTATCAGTGTGTTTCGCGCAATTTTTTTTTGGGTAGTCAACTCAACGACCGAAAAGCGCGGGAAAGTGTCGAAGGTTCGCCGCGGAAGTTTTCGCACGACCCAAACCGCCCATTTGATGTCCGACACCGCGGCCTGCTACTACACGAGCGAGTACCATACCCTCGAGAACCGTACCGCCCGAAAAATGTCGAGAAGCTTGTGAAACGGATATATTTTCACCGAGTGACATTCATCCGGCGCAGGGGATTGAGGATGGAAAGGTAGAAAGTGAGATGCTCGTTGCAGCACACGGCCTCCTCTCCCTGCCTTTGTAAGAGATCCTTGGGGGTTGCATTTTGCATCCAGTCGTCGTTTGGATGTACCAAAAGCTGCTCGCACGATGAAATTGACCGGCTCCAAGAAACGTTCGTCCAGGTTGTCGCGCTCAGAACGTCGCCCTTCGTAGGTCGGCTTCACCGTGGGCTGTTTCGTGGCTTCCAGGTAGGTATCTGTCGGCTCCGTGGCCTCCGGTGAATGTGCGCGATACAACCCCGGCGTGTATATACGTAAGGACGGTCGCGCGCGGCTAGAAACTCGATCCGAGGTCGAGGACGCGCGGCGTTTTCACTGCCCCGGTAAGACGAGGAATATACATCGTCGTCGTCATCGTCCTCGTCGTCGTCGAAGATGAAGACCGGGAGATGGAAAGATGAAGAAAGAAAGAAATAAAGAGGCGGATCTCGAAACGAGCCGAACGGAACTGAATACGTTTGTACCTGGTACCGACAATGGACCGCGTAATTCGATTACAAGGACCGCCGGCTAATTGTTAATTGCCGGTCTCGCCGACAAAGCCGCGATCTGCCTTGTTCGCTTGCCCATCCCAGCCCCCGGCGAATTTGCTATAGTTTAAGTATACCACCGTCTTGTATGTATATGCGTATATCACGGAGGTTATGAACGTTTGTGCAACCTGGTTCGGGTTATGTCCACGTGGAATATTGAAATATGGAGACGGTGAGTCGGCCATTCGGGTACACGAATTTTTTCGGCCCGGGTCCACGTGAAAAAATTATATATGGTTGATATTGGGCATATGTAGGCTTTAGATGTACTATGTATGCCCAATCCCGTATATGATTTATGTTTAGAATTTATATGCGTATAGAATTTATATATAGAATTTTTTACTTGGGGGAGAATATTCTTCTTCTGAATATTAACATTCCAAGTAAAAGAATTATAGACAGTCGATACATAAATTATACACGAAATTGGTCACATATAGTCTACACACTAACGATATATAATTTTTCACTTAGGTCCACTTCTCCATAATAAAATTCTCCATAATCTTTCCTACCGCCTATCGCGAGAAATAATATCTATTTTCATTGATATTCGCGGCTCCCATGAAACTCAATCAATTTTCCTTACATCTATCAATGACGCTTGAACCATTGTCATCATCGCGGTCAACACATTTTCGTAATTAACTTTTTTCCCCCAATTTAATCGTAAACAATGACACGCCGTTGATATTTCATGACAGTAGACCTCTCGATAGTAGCCGACGGGAGTTCTTTCGACTTAAGAAGGGCTGGCGGAAGAAGCGAGAGGCGTCGTTGAGTCCCTCTTGCCTCGGGGGCGCTTGATGACACGTGTACCATATACTCGGTACATCCAAGTATACGTTATAGAGGCCCGGTGTTTAACAGCTAATCTGCCAAATGAAGTGTTTTTGTGTTTGAGCACAACACTTCGTCTCAATGGAGAGTAAAACCGCCCTCGGTAAAGGGTTGCTGCCGACATGATTGATGCTCGAGGGGTTCGTTCTGTCTCGCCTGAGCTCTTTCCGTCTCTCTCTCACTCGCTCGCTAACTCTCCGAGCACGGCTGCTGCCACTGCCAACGTTGCTTCGACGGATAAGAGAGACAAGCGACTCCGAAACCCTTTGTAGGCAACCCCCAGTTCCCCCCGCGCTAAACGCGGTACTTGATTGAGCCACAGACCTTACGGAAAAAGATCGACGGACAGCTAATCTTCCGGCGTGTATCCCCGCAACGTCCAGCACTCTCCTGATGGACTTCTTTCCTACGTTGCTTTTCTCATCGTCTTCGCTCTCGATGTACAACCCTGATCCTCGGCTAACTTGATCTTTGCTACGAAGACGTTAACCCACGCAGATGGAAACCGTCGGGTTACGAAATAAACTCCCTTTGCAAAGGGAAAAGCGGAAGAAGGTTGAGAAAATTACTTATTTTTGGTGTGTGGATGTTGCATCGTAATTGATTCGAGGCCGGCGATAATTGCGCCATTGCCACGACCGGGAAGGGAAATTAAGGAACGTTTGTGCGTAAATATAGAGTTGAAATATATTAATATAAATACAATTACGTCAATAAATATATCCTATTATCTATACAGGACACAAAATATACAAAATCGAAGAGAACAAAAATCGAGTGCCTAATTTTCCCCCGCTCCAATTCTCATACGAATATTATCAACCGTTAACTAGTGTAAAACATGTGGGCTGATAAGGATATACCACCATGCCAAATTTCAAGCTCCCACATCTCTAGATTCACAACAAAGTCGCGGATTTTATAGCACGTTCTCTCAAACGTCGTTAATCAAAAGGAAAATCACGTGAATAACATCTATGGAAGACAATGGACCCCCGTAGACACCAAGAATCTCGACGGTCAAAAGTTACGTAGCACCATGGACGGCCAGCCAGCCGATGGTCTCCGCGCCGTACCACCATCGGGAGTCCGGACCTTCGTACATTCATCCAGACAAGTTTCGCGGTGCTCTTCCGTAACGGCGTTAACATCCTTACGCCCACGTCTAACCGCTCCGAAGAGAAATAACGCGCGTATACCTGTACCTACAAACAGCCGCCATTCTCCCCCGGACTCGATCCGACTCGCTCGCACCCTCGCGATCGTCTCTCCCGTAGCCTTCCTCCCTTCCTCCCGCTCCGTAGCAGGGGTGGTTAGTTGCACGAAAGGACGAACACTGTCCGTAATGGAGTTTCCAAATATTCGGGGAGCCCTCGCTCAATTTCGAACAATTTGCATTTAGGGTGAAGCGCAATTAATAGGAGCGGGGTGTGGTGCAAGCGTCGCTTCCTATACCCCGCACGCACACCGTTTTGCCCCGGCCATGTGAGCGGCTAGATATATATATATACATATATGTGTGTATGCGCGCATGTATATACGTATATATTCGCGCCTTATCGCACCACACGTGCTCTCTCGCTCGGTCGAGCCGGGTGTTGTCCCGCCCGCCATTCCAAGCCTATTAACGCTATATTCCGCCGAGTTTAGCATATCGAGGGGGCAATATTGAGTTACGCGACAGTAATTATAATACTCGTTAGACGCGGCGCGCTCAGCCCCGAAACTTTCAACCCCCCGAACCTGGCCGTGCCTTCGAACGGCCGAGAGTCGCGCGTCTATGAACGTGGAAGGTTTTACGCAAAATCGTCGTGGAAACGGAAGTGTGAATTGTATCGGGAAGATGTGCATGATCGTCTCGGAAGGATTCGCGACGGAATAAACAATGAAATATGTGCCGGATCGAATTGACGAATTATCGAAGCGTGTGATAAGCTATTGTGTTTTATTTTGCATGCTTTTTTCACAGCAATTTGTTTAATTTTTTTTTTTTGACTCTGTGTATTGTGACGTGTGGTTGCAATTTGTTTGCTTTTTGATTGGGGTAGCATCGATTTTTGGATTATTTGATTTCAGCTAATTTTAATAATAGTTCTAATTGTTAAACAAACTTTGAAATAAAGAAAGCGTAGAAACTTATTGAGCAACTGAATATTTTATCGTGAGCTTCGGATTATTGTTTACCACGATTGGTTATCATTTACCATAAATATAGTAATCGCAGATCAAATATATGGCGGACTGTGGGATCTATTAGATTGTGAGTGGCAATTTAGGATTTGAAATTGTGAAGATCGTTGCTACCGCGGGTGAAGCTGAGTATCCTTCGGTAAGGACGCGCACCATCGCCGGGGAGAGAGAGAGAGACTTTCCTCATCTTGCGGGTCACCTCGAACGGTATCGACACGGCCGCTGCTTCATCTCTCAGCCTCATTATCTTCGGTAATGAGAATTTCAGCCGATTGTATCGTTGTAATTACAACAACAATAATTGAATTCCACTGAATTTCACGTCAGTCTTCGGAGAATATAAAAAATATTCCGTAAAGCCTTACTCAAAGCTTATAACAAAATTATAACGAAATTCCTAGACTCAAACACTCCTAAAAATCAATCATAAAGAATATTATACGACGCCTTTATAATATCGGTCAAACCCCTAATCTATCCACTGCACTCATCTCATCCGCGGGCGTCGTTCCTCGATTTCACGGAGAAGTTCTCCGTAAATTCCTCCCTCCCAAGTCCCCCGCAATTCCTCGTCGAATATCAAATTGCGCTTTTCCTTTTATTCATTTTTTTCTTCTTATATTTTTTCATCCCTTTTTTTTTTGTTCCATCTCCTTCCCGTCGTTATCACATATTTCTCGGTGCCGCACCCTCCGACGTACGCAGCGACAGGTGAAGCCCGTCCCACGGTCTTTGCTATTTCTTTCGCGTAGCGCCCTTTTTTTCGCCCTCGGTCTCGCTCTCTCGCACACCCACGCGTTACGCCGACGCGTCAGGGATCGCGCGCGCGCGCCTTTTGCCCCGGCCATTATCTCATTTTCCGCTCGAAAACATCGCGGTCCCGCGGAAGAAAAACGATCTCGCGCGAGAGCGAACACCAGCGACAGGGTAGCGAAGCGTCGGTTAGCTACTCGTCTGTGTGTGTGTGTGTGTTTGTGTGTTTTTGTGCGGGCGTGTATGTCTGTAGGTGTCGCAGTCGAGCGCAAGGACCAAAGGGCGTTGAATCGCGAGAGATGCTTTCACTTCTCAAAGAACAGCTTCAATTCCCTTTATCCATTGCCTCGCAGCGTTTGCGTTTCACTTATTTTATACCGTAGTCTTTCAACAGCTACGACAAAAAGATTATTATCAAATTGTCATCGCGGTGGATGAATTAATTCGACAAGGGCTCGAATTTTTATCCCAAAACTCGGTGTTGTGTTAACTGTTTTATTGTTGATACCGAATAGTCGACAGTTTTGACGAAATTTGTTATTATGGATTTCTTAGATGATAAATGAACTTTTAAAATGTTTATGGAAACAAATGTGATAATTTTTTTTAAAGACATTTTTCTGAAAATATTTCATTGGTAAAATAAAATTAAATAAAATAACCTAAATAAAACCGAATAAGTCCAAAAGTTTTTTTTAATCTATAAATTACAGAATTCGAAAATGTTATAGACTGCAACCTTCAATAGTACCAAAAACGAAGTACAAATAATGATAATCATTATTTTCAAAATTGATTTATAAATGCGCGTTCGCAACGTCAAATCTATGCCATGTAAAATATATGCGAAGCCGTGAAATCGAGAATGGCAAATAAAATCGACGGCGAATGTTTTCTGCAGCACGCTCTGATGGATTCATTCGTGGTAGTCTCAACGAACACCGATTACCCAATTCAGAGGCAAACACGGAAGAGAAATACACAGGTTCATGGCGATAATAACGCCAAAGGGGGAGTTCAGTGGACGTTAATAATTCTCGTATCTATGACGTACCAATAATAGCTTTGAACATTAATTTGATTTATATATCAAACAAATGACACACGAGCATTCGGACGACGATGACGACGACTTGTCGTTTTGTCGTATGGGGGTCACGATGATTTCCCGTTCCCGCTTCCCGAGCACTCCCTCCCCCTCTTCCATCCCCCTCTTGTCGTCTCCTACAAAAGTCCTGCGAATGTTCCATGCGCCGGAACCGAGTGTCAGAATTCACACCAATTTATCCACGGTAAACGGATTAACGATATATATATTTTTATATACGAGAATACTTCTGACACGGTGAGAAAATACGCAACACAATGGAAATATTGTATATCCGTGTCGTCTATCGCGATTATTACTCGTGTTATATGGAACTTATGGTCCACGACGGCGTTGTTCGATTTAGATATACTAACGATTCGACGTCAGCTGGGTCGTATCGGATTCTTTTTTTAAGGACCCCATTGGTTTGTATTTGTTTTTGCATATTTAAGATACTCGTGTTTTCCTTGAATAAAATCCAATAGGGTTTTTGAGAAAAACGGGTTTATTTTGAAATGATATTTATTTGATTAACGAGGGGTTACTTTTGTATCGAATATTGTGTCGTACGTAATACGTTGTTGTAATACGACGCCCCAATTAATTTAGACGTCAAAAAATAGGGTGGCTTTCCCAAGTCAGAATGCCTCGTGTACATAAGCTGCTGAAATATGTGCCGCGAACATGTATCTGCGGGGAGTCTGCGGCGGTAGGGTGGGGGGTCTCATTGCGAGCAATGGATTACAAGCGACAAAACGCAGAAAATCCTCTGGCACAGTAGAACTGAGGAGATTATTCTCGAATCAGCCAATTCCCAAGGCAATTCCAATTTATGTAACCATCGCGGTACCTACATACTTACTCCCTCGAGAACAACTTTTTTTTTTCTCACAGTGGATTATTATTTTTCGTTTGCCCAATAGTGATCTGATTTCAGTTCAGGGAAATACACATTTTTTAATGGGAAATAAATTGATATTATTGTTTAGGTTAGTTTAGATTTTTAATGTGAATAGTAAGGCTAATTAGGTTATTAAATAAAATGATCATTATTATTATTCTCAAATATTCCAGTATTCATTCACGGCTGATCAAATTAAATCGGACGATGATTAAATAAAATTCAGTGATAATTTGCTCGATCAATGATTATATGATTGAATTTTTTCTGATTTAAATATGTTCTCCGCTATTTTCTCTGTTTTCAAACTAAAAAGTTTTAAATTTCTTTCCTTATTCAAATCTTTCGTCAATAAAAAAAAGTAATTCAACGATGAAAGAGTTGGGACGACAAAAAAGTTTAATGTATCATAATTTGCCGTGCGCCATACTTCTACAAGAAAGAATTTCAGTGAAAATGCATCGGAGATAAATTGTACAAACTCGTGCATGAACAAATGTCAACGGTAAAATTATTCTCGTATAAAGTGCACTGCGCGATTTTGCACGAGTATCGTCACACGGCAATCGTTGTTTTTACTTGAACTAATTGGCGCAGTGCGTGAGCTTGGCTCGGACTCGACGCAGTGCCATATTCGTTTCGTACACGTTTCGTGTCCTTTCCTACGGTCGGTTACCCTGCCAACCAACAGGTAAATAACATCAAACGCGATTCTCGCAACAAACTCGAGCGGATTCGGAGGGTGCGATCGACCGATTGCCCTGCTAGAACGGAATATTATATTACCGCTCGAAAATCTTGACAATTTATTACTTAAAACAAATGTTATCGCGTTGAAATGATCTCGTTGTGAATGGGAAATAAATTATTCGCTGCGTTAAAAGCACGCTGGCGATATTTATACATGCCACGTGACTTTTAATTGGATTGAATCAAAGTTAAAGTTTTTTTTCATTGATTTTACGATTTTTTGATGAAACATTCTTCCGCTCATTTTTTTAGGGTTCGTTGACTTGATATTTAGTGTAGTAATACGTCTTATTAATCCAGACTTTTGCATTAATTGGCACTCAAAAAAATAAATTTGAGAATTAAGCGGCGTGCTAATTGAGTTATCAAATTTTTTTTCCGGATTTTACTTATCATGTGGGGTATCATTCAAAAGAGCTCGGTATGTGGCCGACAAAAATATGTTTAAAATAATTTTAAATAGTATATATCGAAAGATACTGCGAAAAATATATGAAAATAAAACATTCCCCCTTCTTTACAAAACTACTGAATCTAAAATAAAAAATAAAATAAATCTGGGAATATCATACCTTAGTCAAAGCTTACGGGAAAATTATCAGAGAAGTCCTAAGCCTTAAAAACCTCCAGAAATGAATTATTTAAAAATATTGCACGAAACCCTCGTCTAAAAAAATTCTAAAATAAAGCGACGACTCTCTTCGAACTCGGAAGGAAACGAAGAAATTCCAGCGTTAACGTGAAAATCCCACATTGGAGATGAAAAGTCTGGTAATGGTAGTCCGTGAATAGGCGAGCGATGGAAGAACGAACGGTAGAAGCATCGCCAACTGTCCTCGCAGCGCGTCTGCACGTCGACAATTGAACTGGAAATTAGCAGTGGCACCGCGAAAAATCAATTTCCTTTTTCGGCTGGCACACGACTCGCCCCTTTCGCCGTCCCTGTCATTGCCAATTTCAATCGGCGGTCAGCCTGAAAATAGTTTGACGGTGCCGGGTGCAACGGGCGCGATATGCATGCGAGAGTCACCCAACCGCCCCCCCTTTCAACGTCACCGCTGACGAAACTCTTTTTATTGTTATTATTTTTATTTCATTTTTTCACTCTCGAGAAATTGTTCGACGAATGTTTCTGCCCCAACAATATTTCACGTTTATTCTTCACGTTGTGTCCACTTTCGTTAGTTTTCCCGAGTCGACCTCAGGTTTCGATTTTTCGAGAAAATTCAAAAATAGAGACTGCATGTCACAACCTCTCATTCTCACGATTATATATTTATTGAGATGAAATTTGGTATACGGACGTAGATCGATGACGTAAGAATAGAAATACTGAGATTTTAGACAAAGTAATTTTTTGGACCACTCCATAGATTGAAAAAAAGCTTCAATTTTCTTTCCACTCATCTTATTGTAGAATATCCTAAAATAGGTTTTCCAAAAGGCAACAAGAAATATTTTACGACCTTCTAATTTTGAAAGAAAGATATTTGCTTTCAAAATCATTATCACACCCTCCGCCTCCTCTAATTTCTAAACGATCTATCCCAAAAATTTCAAAATATTTATAAAAAACTCTTCTCCAAAACCAAACAAATGTGTCAAGGTAAAATAACTCCCACAGGGTATCACAAAAATACCTCCAAAAAAATTCTCAAAGCCCACCCCACCGATACTCGGCCGGTTTCCTTATTTCTATAAAAAAACCTTCGATCTCAACCAGACGAAAAATAGATATATGAGTCGTTATAGTAGATTCCTCAACCATAGACGTTGCGTCGCTTTTCTCAGACCGAACAGAGGACATCGAATAATCGCTCGAGTGTCGAGTTTCGAGATTTGTGTTGGCCTGACAATAGTCGGGGGTGTATCGATTTCGTTCGAAACGCCCGGGCGTACATAACTCACCCGTGGGTTCACGTGTGTAAGCACATTACGGTGTAACGTTATAGCCGGGGCTCGCGCGAGCTTCAAAATCGTCGAATTAGCCGCGTTACAACTATCCTTTTATTTGTCGGTCGGTTCGGAGCGTGGAGAAAGGTGGCGAACGTAGCGATCGCGTGACAGGAAGGTAATACGGCGCCCTCGCGGCAACTACAGTACCTACCCCGGAATAATATAACGGATAGCTCGGGCGACACACCATCGAGCACACCGAAGTGGAAGCCCGACGCGCTCGAGTTATCCTCGGTACCCCCTCGAGCTGCACACAATTAACCAACACTATTGCGCGAATACTACGTTAAAAATGTGTCACTGTGTATATGGACGTTTTTTTTTAATTTTTTGTTTTTGTTTCTTTATGTACGACGTTAATTCTGACAGGATGGAGAAAAGCGAGGTCTTTTGTTTGAAACAAATTCGTACAACCGTGAAAATAATCGTATGTCGCTTCAGTGATTTTCATTGTTTATTGTTATCAGGTGTTTTATTTTAGCGTAGATTGGATTGAAGAATAAAGAGAATGGATTTAAAAGGTTGCCTTGCAGTGTTATCGGTGCAGGGGGGCGAAAGGTAATTGCGGAGACAATTTTTCGGTGTGCTGGATTTAGGGTGACTGTAATACTTGCGAGGTGATTCGCGTATCTGTCCGGCTGTCATGGTAATACATTTTATTGAACGACATATTTTGCACTCGTTAACAATTTAAAAAAATTTGTACGAGGATTAAAGAGTTGGCAAATTACGTACTCGAAAAATGTTTCGTCGAATTTTATATATCATTTGGGGTATCATTTGAGAGGTTTTTTATGTGGAATACAAAATTATTATTTTCATAATTTTTATTAACATATTAAAAAAAAATTCTGATAAATATACAAAAAATAGAGATTCTCCCCCTTCTCAATTACAAAACAACTTCACCTAAAATTGTGAAAAAAAAAATCAAAGAATATAACGTTTTCCTTGAAGCTTATAAAATTATAACAAAAGTCCTAGATCTTACAGACCTCTCTGAATTAATTCCCAAAAACATGAAAATCTCTCATTATCCGCCTGTCAAAAATACTCTTTCCTTCCATCATCTCATTCAGCAAATGATAATTAAAAAATCCATTTTCAAAACAAACAATTGAACAAAATTTCACGATCCCACTCGTTAACCCGTTAACGACGCGTGATACATTGTAACACGAGGGCATTTGTCGCGTACAGAAGAGCGAACGACAATATTATGTGCAACAATAGTGGACAAGGTACATTGTTCATTGCCGGGATAAAATTAGATCCCGTTGAGGTTTGTCGCTGGCTCGGCTAGTCCCTTCGTTGAAAATAAATTAGCCGGGCACGCGAGCCGTTGCGGCCCGGGGGCCCAGCGTTTCGCGGAGATACGCACACGCAGCGCGGATAGGGCGGTACAGACGCGTACAGACGCGCACAGAGGGATGATGCGGGACGACGCTGCCGAAAGGGGTGGGCCGGGGGTGTGCGGGGTTGCAAACCGGATGACGGGCCACGGTCGTGCGTTGCACGCTGCAGCTGCGTACGGCGAGAGGAGTCATCGATAACCAATGCGATCATTGAGCTACGTTCAACGTAAACAGCGGCTCGCTCGATTCGCTTCCGCGGCTCGATCCTAATCATTGAATTATCCCTACCGCTTCCACCGCCGCTTCGTCTATTTCAATATTGTCCAATGAGGCTATTACATCCACTGGCACCGCGACGTTCGTACGGATAAATTTATCTCTCCTCAGGAATTGAGAAACATGAATTTCATTGACTTGATAGAATATTATTTCTTTTTCATCATATTGATATACACAATGAGAAAGAAAAAAAATAATGAAATCAATGAAATTAATTATTTTTATTTAAAATTCTTCGGAATTTAATTAAAATGAAATTGTTTTAATATTCTTCTGTGTCGTTATTGTTCATTTGCAATCGTAAAAATTGCAATTTGACAAATAACATTCATGCAAGAACATTCAACGAAAATCAAATAAAAACGAAGATCGATAAAATTAATTATTCTTATTTGTATAATCTGTACGGTTCAATGGAAAACCGTGATCGTTTTGTTTTGTCCTCATAAAAGTCGATCAAAACCAGTCGTTGATTAATTGCAGAAAAAAAATGGCAAAGGTCATATGTGGCCTGCGGCGGGTTTGAACCTTTTCTCTCCCCGCTCCGTGCGTCCAACCTCATCCCCGTATTGCGCTCGGTTTCCGCGTCATCCCCTCCGGGCGCGACGTGCGCGCGTTCCGCGAATAAATCCGACAGACGAGATTGGCGCGCGTTGCCAATTAAAAATGATGAAATCAGGAGGGCAGCAGATCGGCTACACCATCCTCCACTGCGTGCTTCGCCTCTGTGGCCAATGGACAATTTGAGCGAGAAGCGTGGGAGGGAGACGCGGGAGTGCGGACGGGGCGAGGAGGGACGATGCAGTGGAATCACCCCTACACCAGGGTCGCAATAACGTGGATAAACGCAGAATGCTGTGCGCCTGCGCACCTCATCTTTCTCAGTTAGCGAGTAATGAGCTTAAAGAATTAGCGGGACGCGCTCGTGTTAAGCTCTCGGCAAGAGTATTTAAGTCTCTTTGAGATTTTGTGGGAGATTCAACCGTGAAAAATAATATACAAACGCCTATTTTATCAGCCATGGTTTTATTAATCGTTCGCAATTATTATTTACGCGGTGATAATATTTATTCGACTAAGAAGCAATTTTACCGAGGACGAAAAAAAATCAACGTAAAGATTGTCGAATCATGAATCTATTGACAATATTTTTTTATTTATTCAATAATTATCGATATTAATATCTAATATCAATAATAATTATATTATCAATTATTATTATTATTTTTGTTATTGATTTACCATGAATTTCATTTTTTATCGTCATCTAATAATTATCAATATCAACATTGATCATTATTATAAATAATTATTAATTTTTTTGTCGTTGATTAATTATAATAATTATTATATCTGAAGTAAAATTTAATCAGACTCGAGATTAAAATTTTTCCGACCCTCTGACAAAATTATAAATATAATATAATGTCAACTCGAATGTACAATCTAATTTTCCAGCTGTCAATATTGCTGTTTACATCCAACCTCATCATCGGACCATGTATGTACAACAGCTTTCGTCCGGTGTTCAGTAACGAGGCTCGTACTCTCCCGGACGACGAAATTCGTTATCACTTTCGGAAAATACGCTTCGGAAGTGTCGTCAGCTTCGCTCTTACATATTAACCCGTGAATTTCCATCTCGCGGTGTTGATGCTAACTCTCGAATGTACCGAACGAAATAAATGGGTCAACTCGTCGACTCGTGCGCGAAAATTAGAAAAAGTCTGGACCGAAATGAACGAGAGGGTTGGAGGGGGATGCAAGGGTTTGGCTACCGACGGAAGCAAACGGGGGAGAAAGAGACGTAGATACGAAAAAGGGATGCGACGGAAGAACTGAAAAACGTGGGAGGGAAAGGACGCGGTGGAGTACCGGAGCCCGGAAAAAGAATGAAACACCGGCGGCAGGTTTAAAACGCAATTAAAATTTTTAATTACAATTTTGTGCCGGCGCACGGTAACCGTCGCTATCACCCCGTGAACGGACCACGGATTCGACTTCGATCTTCCCTCCGAACGTGGATGCGCACACTCACGTCCACAACCACCCTCTCGTTTCACATTCGAACTTCGTACGCACATATGGTCCAACATTTTTTTAATTTTTTTTCTTCACTCTCTTGCAGACCTTTGGAACAATTTTACCCGAGATAATTATCGTCCGCTGCAAGAAACGTGCTAAGTAGAGGCCGACGGCTAATAATTATAGTTTTATGTGAATTTGTGATATTTTGTGTGTTTCTAAGTAATAGCAAACGCTACCAGTTTATTTTTATCAGCAACCCATAAAACAGATTTATTTCGAAATATTATTAATGTGATTGATAAGTATAAAATAAAAAATCCACAAATAATTTAACGAGTATAGAATTTAAAAAAGCGTATAGAGTATGAATGAAAAAACGATTTTGATTATCCTAAAAAATTATAAGTATACAAGACAGATAAGAGGTCGATAATAATCGGAAGGCGAGAATAATTTATAGTTGTAATTTTCATATTTTCCCAAATAAAGACCCATGGGTTCCAATTTGAAAAACAAAATCAAGATATAGGCCCAAAAGAGCCTGAATTCAACTTGGCCCCTCATCGAAAAATAACTCACTGCAGCGTATCCGAATAAATTGCAACCCCGCGAAAATTTGCAGGGCGAAAGCTCGTCCGGTACCACACTTACCCCGGTGAGCACCTCTGAGACCGTACCGCCCGAGGGACCAAGGGGTCGGTGGGGGCGACGAGCGCGGGACGCGGGGCATAATCGATAAACCCGTAGCACGCGACTGCGTGCTTTTATCGCTGTCACGCACATAATTAATCTAATTTAGTTTAATAAAACCCGGGCGTGATCAAGAGAGCCGGCATCAAGGGAAAACGAAAGTTGAGCAACCGACACTTATCGTAAAAATCTATCTATCTCGAGATAAAGAAAAAGAATGAAATAATAATTGTGGCCACAGATTTGGTTTTTAATTATTTTTTTTTAAATCGTTCTTTTTAATTGTCTCGTGAGTTATGACGTGTAACTGACCTGTACTCGAACTTCCGGTAGATTGACCTTCATCGCGAGTTCTTCCCTCGAGTAAACGTCCGGATAGTGAGACTTCTCGAAAGCTCGTTCGAGCTCGTGAAGCTGGTAAGTAGTGAAGGTAGTTCGGTTGCGACGATGTTTTTTCTTGCCGGTGTTGCTGTTTGCATCGTCACCGCATCCCGTTCCTGGCTCTTCGTCGCTTCCCGGAGAATTGCAGCTATTTTCACCTGAAATAATTAAAAGATTTATCGTCAATCATAAATAAAAAAAAAATTTTCACATAAATGGTAAAGAAAATACGTGAGATCATTATTTTTATTTACTTTTTTCTCACGTTATGGAAAAGTGTATTATTTTTTTTGTATAGGAATCGGTTATCAAAATTCGCCCTCGTTTCAAAGTTTTCTATGGACCGAAAAAATAGGGGTGAATCCGTTCGGTAATGTGAACAGCAAAGCTTCGTCGTCGTATAACCGCAGCAACGGGCTTAATAACCCGGGGTTGCTCGTTGATTGACGCCTCTGTACGGACTAATTATCAACTACAATCAATAATCGGTTACGCGCGGTGGGGCAACGTGCCCCGAGGGGAATCGAATCGCGGTACGGCGAATCGAGGGGGCGAAAGGAGGTTTTCAGTGGCGTCGACAAGCCCATGCAGTTTCTCCCGAGATCTTATGACCACCGGAAAAAATGGATATATGGATAAATGGATATATCACCAACCACATAAATTAGTGTAACAAATCATTACAACGGCCAAAGCAAACCAAGAAGTAACAAATCATCATCAATATTTTTCAACGAAAATATTTGTATGGCGTCGAGACTTCACGAATGATTAACTGGTAATAAAATCAGGCATAACTAGTTCATACCGATCAAAGACATAATCAATATCTATCGATGAATGATATAATCAATTCACATCGATAAAGTCGACAAAGTAAAACAACTTTCATCTCCTATTTCTGACATCTACCCCATTCTCTCTACCCACGTACAAAGTCCACCTCGATTCAAACCCACAACACATCGAATTAAATTACTCTTATCGTCATTGCATTCTCGTTTCCGGTAAATTCATCGAGTCCAAAGTCACAAGAGGCGGAGAACGGCTAACAGGACTCGTTGAAAAATCAGCTTCTGTCGATCGCGTTTAACTCTCAACCGCTATAAGATCCTGACAGAGTCAACGCAACGTCAGTAGATGGGAGGGGATTGGGACGAAGTGGCAGATCGTATCGAGCGTGGCAGCACGGTGTAAAGGGGTCCTAGTTCGTTCTAGCTACTTAAGAGATTGACACGACAAGATAGCATAATGGACTGAGCGAACCGGTGGTATTGCCAAGTATACCGACGTCGAGACTCGGCTACCGCATTTATACCCACACACGTACGATGTCCGAGAACGTCTGACGAGGATGAGGAGGGAGGAGAGCAGAGGGGGGGGGAGGGAACACAACGATCCTCGATAAATTCTATCCGAATGGCCGGAGGCGATGCACGGCAAATGGCAAACGTTCATTCCTCTGTTACGATTAATCGAGTTAAACTACGAACTCACGTATGCTTGTATACCTATTGAACTTGTCCCCGCAATTCGAGAACCAATCCGATGCGATCCATGACCGTATCGACACAATTTACGCCATTGCACGGCATTACACGTACCGACGCGGTAGTCGACAAAATGGTCGGCATCGCACGGGCCATTCTACTTCAAGCCACGCGCTAAATTCTTGATTTGTCGAGAGGCCCTTGAAGGTAGACAATGGGGGATCATGAGAACTGAGTTTTCAAAAATTGTGACAATTTTTGAGAAATTGGTTTTCGTTTTTTCAAATAATATAAGCACGTCTCTGCAGAACGGCTTTTGTAGTGTTTCCTCGAAAATTATATTTTAATTATAACATTAATATAATAATATATTATTAATAATCAATATTATATATATAGATATATAGACAGATATAGATATATATTATTATTCCATCAATTGTATGACACAATAGTATACGACACGTAATTATATTAATGTATTGAATTTATAATTGATATATAATTTTCGAGAAAATTTTATATGCCTATATTATTTCTATAATTATGTATAATTCCATTTACAATTTTCTCAAAATTCTATTTTTGTTATAGTTATATTTTTCCATGAATCTCTGTAAATTATACATCACAATTCATCATTATCAATAATTATAAAGAGATATAGTTATATTATCAAAATCGAAAGAATAAACAAAGATCTTAAATAAGGTAGCATTCGAAACGTTTAATCAGAGTCATTTAACATTCATCGGTAGTTCAAACACACACAGGATTTAATTTATTTTTTTCTTTTCCCGTCGTTTCTCATTTATGGCATACAAGTTAAACTGCTCGGAACTGCCCTTTTCGCTCGGGGTCTAATCGAATAACGACGCCGACGAGAGCCCGAGCTGGGAGGTGCACGCAACGCAACGTTGCAACAATCTCGGCCCGGGATCGACGGCCAAAGCGGGGGCTTGCCCCCCCCCCCCCCCGCCCGTTCGCTTTTGCATCTTCGTGGTTCGGACGTTATACCACGTCTTTCAGACGTGCTCACGATCTCGGGTCTGAGCGTCTTAATTCGTCGTTCACCGACGTGGACTTCTCCTCGCTTCTTTTCCTTTCTCGCCGACGACTGACAGTTCGTAATCCTCATAATGCCCACGATATTGACGTGAAAGCCTCTCTCGCTACGCTCGGTTGTGGCCCACTCGAACGATTTATTTATTTATTTTTATTTTTATTTAATTTTTTTGTCAATCGAACGAACCTCGGTCGAAACATATTAATAATCGAGACAAACTCGTTTCGGAGACCTCGGATTTGTAAATAACTTTCCATTTGGGCAAACGGATTCTATCGATTTTTCGATCGATAACCGAAAATCAAATGAGAGTCTGAGGTGGTCGGGGCGTATTGTCGCATGTTGGGAATATTCACGAACTATTCGCGGGACGTTTTGGGTTGACTTTAGGTTGAGTTGGGTTTATTCACTCTTTTGGAATTGTCTTAGTGAATGTTCACTTAAAAATTGCCAAAAAAAATCACTGAGGTCAATAGTTGCAAAACGAATGGAACTGAATCGACGTAAATTGTAAAAAAAATTATATCGTTATGATTTAGGATCGACAGATTGATTGTGCTTAGTTCCAAATTAATCGACTGAGTAATTGTCGAGAAATTAATCAAAATAATGAGGAGTATCGTCAGTGGTGCAAAACGTCAGTCAACCACACGCCAATATCGTCGAATTTGTCTTCAATTATTATTAAAAGTGGTAAATTAACGTTGCTAAGTATTAATTCATCATTAGTTCACCTATTTGTAAGGCTAAATGATATGACGCTTGATTCGACGATTTTTGCCATAACTATTTGCCCGACGATCTATCCTGTGAGACTTTAAAATTAAAACGAGATCATTTCGGGTCCCGTAGAGGTTCCCATTTTCCTAACAACGTTCCCGGTTAATCAGTAAGCACCGGGCGTTATAATCAAGACATTGAATCACCGTGAATAGCCGGCTAATACCTCAACGCCTCTATGTACCGTACATACATACACATTACGTATACATATGTACATGAATTATATACAGTTCAGGTGAGAACGTCGCACAGCAGCTTATGACGCGGTGGAGGCGACTATGTACCAACGATCACGTGCAGGACGTGAAAAGGAGGAATTTGGTTGGTGCACCGAGCAAGTTTGCGCCTGCGAGTTAAAACGGATTAAGCTTCACTCGCAAGCTCTCTAACTCTGGACCGCGCGGCTTATCAATTGATGGATAATTGATGGTTCGTTAGTCAACGACCAAACATCCGTGTTTGTAAATCCTCAACCTCGCACGTTTTTCGCTTTTGTTTTTTTGTGCTTGTGCCCCTCGATAAGTCATCACACTTATCGGTTTGCTTTACGACAATATGTTTTTCGCCCGTAATATTTATGAAAAACTATCGAGAAAAATCTGAATCCTCTCAGAAAAAGTAGAGTAATCAAATAAATAAATTGATTAGTAGAATCAAAAACATAAAATAAAATAAAATAATAATAATAATAATAATAAACTTATAATAATAATAATAAAATGATAAAAATAATAATAATAATAATAATAATAATAATAATAATAATAATAATAATAATAATAATAATAATAATAATAATAATAATAATAATAATAATAATAATAATAATAATAATAATAATAATAATAATAATAATAATAATAATAATAATAATAATAATAATAATAATAATAATAATAATAATAATAATAATAATAATAATAATAATAATAATAGTAATAATAATAATAATAATAATAATAAAATTCCATGATCCTAAATCTCCGCGATTACGGTATGTACAATTTTTCGATTGCTGCGATGTAAAATTTTATGTCAACCATCAAGGATAGAAACGCGACACGTGAGAGAAAAAATCGACCCAGAGCAAAATGGAAATGGAGACAAGAAGGAAGACGGACTAAATGGGGCCCGCGAAGAGCAAACTAGGAAGGAGTGGTGGATCCGCTGGTTATAGCGAGAGAGTCGCCGCCAAACAGAGAGCTCGCCGACCAAAGAGGATTACGGAATTTCGGTCGGTTCGGCCCGTAGTCGAGAAACCTCTCGCGTCTGCTTCCACTGCATATATACATGTATCTACGTTATTCCATCATGTGGACTACTCAACTATGGTTCTCTCCGCTGGTTATCCAATGGTTCTTTGGCTCCTCGTTCGCAAATCGATTCAATGTTTCCTCCACTCTGTCGATCCAAGAGTTCAAGACGTCCTGATCTCAAATACCTCAACAAATTGTTACCCTACTATTGCTAGAAAATTTTACGCTTACAGAATCGAACCGTCGTCAGTCGATTCAATTATTTTCTTCTTATCACAGTGGTAAAAACACGTATTGCAACGACTTTGGCATCAACGCCGACCCATTCGATACCGTTCTTCGTTGCGTTAAAAATAAAAACGCTCGCGAAAAGGCTCTTAAACTGTCATCAGGTTTTCGCCCGCGTGCTCCGAACGGTGGATAGAGTTACAACCCTAACTCCAAAGCATCCTACTCAGACCTACACTAACGATATCATCGTTTCTCGAGCCAAAAGCCGAGCTACAAAACGATTAAAATAATTCCGTTCTTTCACTATCCCTACAAAAACAAAAATTATTCATCACTCAAAAAAAGAAATAAAAATGTAAAAGCTATATTCGATTTGTTATCGATGCAGTAATTTAACTATCTTCTCGCGTAAAATTGATAATATCGTATGGCACATAGATTTATTAATCTCCGGTCAATTTTCCGCAAGCTCCGAGATTTTCCCAAGCTTCCTTCTCGTCTTATTCTCTCGTCGTAGCTATAGCGTCATCCGCGTCGTTTACGTGGATGGAACATACACAGAACGACAAGAGAGTCGAAAGATCCGCAGATGATGGGGGGGATATTGAGAGGGCGAGCCACGTTTGCTTCTGGGGTCGCTCTCTCAGGGCAAACTCGGGAAAATCGAACTGTCACCGGCAAACAAATGCTAAGGGAACGCGATCGTGCCGACCGACCTTTGAATTTCCGTGAAACACATATATATGCTTCCCACTGAGTTTCCATGTCACAACGCAGCTCGTTCGTCTCAAAGGGTCATTCGGTTCTGACTCACTTTTCAAAAGTTTTCAAACCATCTCACCCTCTTCACGTCGAACGGTATCTCAAACATATTTATTCGCCCCATTTTAAAACCCAATCGAACCTCTTCGATTAATCTATCATTTTCAAGAACAAAATCAAAATTTGCCAGAGAAATTAAGATTACCACAACTCTGTTGAAATTAATCTCGTGTTAAAATTGTTTGATTATATTTTATACCTATAAAAATAAATAAAAATAATGAAATAATAAATAAGAGCGATATAACACGAACAAATGATAGAAAAAATTTGATATTAATAATTAAGTTGGTTTATGGCAATATTGAGGTTCGAAGGTTTAACAGCATTATCGTCAACCTCTTTTTCTCCTTCGAGAATTTTATTTTCGTGGCAAGCCACAGACCGGTGGCGACCCTGCCCACAAATTATGTGGTCGGCTTCGCCAAATTCCTTTTTAAGCTTCACTTATATTTTTTTCTTATTTTTTATTTATTTTATTTTCCGCGTACCGCCGAGAAATTGAAACTTCGAGAGCCATTAGTGTGCGTCGTGTACGCGTGTGTGTGGGTGACTGGATTATTGTGAACTCGCCTAACGTCGTCCCCGCGTGATAAACAACGCGCGGGCTACTAAAACTAAACCCGAGTGAACAGCAGGCGCGGCGTTCATTATAATAGTAATCAGCGCTACCGTGCGCCTCGTTATCGCCGCCGGTTAATAATTTAATTGTTTGGTGGCGTGCACGGGCTTTATTGGGATATCTCCAACGGGAATCAGGCCCGGCGGTGCTCGGGCTGGCTGTACGTCGGCCGTTTCACGGGGCTGAACCGGCTGACTGCACACTCGTGCCTCGGCGGCGTGTCAAGCGCGAGAGACCCGCCGTCGCACGACACCCACACCCCCGCGCCGTTTTCACTTCCTTCGTGTGCGAACGTTCGCTTCGTGATATTACACATATCCGTTCGTGTGGCTTGTAAAAATGCTGAGTGCGTCAGCGAAACCGCGTGATAAATCGAAATAAGACGATTGGGAGACGAATAATTTATTTAATTATTTGTTATCATAATTCAATTCATAATTCATAATTCAATATCCTAGATAATATCGACAACAAATAATCCAATTAATTATTTGTTTTACATTCTTCTTTTTTCTTTCACTCAGTTATCAACGATGAATTTTATATGGATTGATAATTCAATATGCGATATTTTTAATGACGCGATTATTGATTTTGGTTTGTGATAATTTCGATTGTAACGGATTGTTATGATATTATCGATGATTTTGATGTCATCCATAATTTGAATGTTATCGACGGTTTTGATATCACCAATAATTCCGGTATTATCACTATCATCGACAGAATTACCTCATTCAGTTATCATAGATACGGTTCGATTGTTATATCGATAATGAATATTCCCTCCCCATCTAAATCAAAATTATTATTCTTTCGACCAACTCTCAATTATTAATACTCTAAGTTTGTTTCGCCTCAGTAACTCGCTCGGTCCATTCGATTCAGCAATGAGCCAATTGGAGGCAAACTTCATAACGGAGAGATGAGCATCGATTATGGCTCGATGCCAAATTAATTGTAAACGAGAATAACGTAGAGCGACGGAGCACAGTTAGGTGCATGCTATGATTGTTACAGAGTGAATTAATATCTACGTACAGCGTAATGCCACGACAATGCCCACGCCAACACTGGTGGAAAGAGAGGGAGAATGAGCGATCCGTAGCCCGACTGCTGGATAGGAAGGAGAAATTCGGTATATGGAGAATAAACGTGCGAGTTCCGGTAGTGGATTGTCGATACCTCGACGCATGTTAACGCCGATAATTACGTGGCAATCGGTATAATTGCGCGACGAATCACACCCAGACTATGGCAGGTTAATTGGGATTAGTGCGCTAATGCACGTCATACATGCTCACGTACGCGCCGCCTCCCACAGGCTCGCCAGCCTTTCCCATGACCTTCCTCAAACCGACTTTTCGTTGCTTATTCCCCCAGGAGTCCAGATTTTTTCTTGCTCTTATTTTATTAATTGTCATACTGATTGTAATACTAAATTTTTAATACTCGTATTATAAATATTAATAGTTCTCTCAAACTTACTTCACTTCGTGACAGCTCTATAAATCACTAATCGCCATAATTTCTACCTTTTATAACTTTCTATATTGCTCTAACCTCAAACTAGGCTATGATAAAAAATCAACCAATCTCTCATGTGTCACCAATTAACTCCAAAACTCTCGCCATCCGTTCCTGGAGGCTTCAACCCTCTCCCGTTCCAAATTATCGATCAGAACGATTCGGGGTCCAGGCGCGACGATACAGACAGCATCAGCATCCGCAGCAGCAGCAGCAGCAGCTTCAGAGGTCTCGTACTCGAGTCACGGGCGTTTCGTGTACGTTTGCACCGGCAGTAACTATGCGCGTATGGGATACGATGGAAGCGCATTAACACCCGTGAGCCAGCCCGTGAAGCTTTGATCGAGCGGTAATTCGCTTAAATCGTTCCTCGATCTGTACCACTCTCGTCTCCATGCTCCGGCAGCAACCAGACAATTCGATAAATTATGAATCGATGCATTCCGGCTAAGGCACTTACCATGTGCCGCCGGCAGATACATTCGGATGGAACGAACGTTGAACCCATCAAAAAATCAAAAAATTCCATAAAAAAATGTTCGATGTTCAGAAAACATTTCAAATATTTTTTTTCAGGTAATAATATTTATCGAAAAACGAATGATATTGAAATTCACTATATTGTAAATTAATAGGACTTTGCTCGATTGCCCATTGGCAATATAAATAGCATTCCAGGCCGATACATACAAACGCCAGGTTAAAAAAATTGTACTAATGGAAACTAATGTAAATATTGGAAATTGATAAATGAAAACTATCGTAACTATTGCAAATAAACACATTTACTACTGATAAATAATAAACGCGTTGATCGATTGTGAGTACAAGCAATAAATATGTTGTCAGACCAGCCGATCCTGTATTATGATTGAAGTGTATTATTAATTACGCTCGTTATTGGTCGAACAGTAATCATGCCAACAGTTTCATGTACCGTACTATCCGCATCATGCTCCGCCCAAACGTCACATTACCAATCCACTCAGATTGGCTGTGAAGTAACATTGTTGCACTCTGGCAATAGCCTGTAAATTGTTCATGACTCTGTGTGCGTTATAATTATTCTTCGCTGTTGATTTTTTTCTTTTTCTCAATGAAGCGTAAGCCGAGAGCTGGATTGATCTCCGTACTGGAGCTATAATAATTGCTGGGAGCATGCGTGACTGCATAATTAGCGACGTGAGAGATTGTTAAGCGGCTACGATCGGCGAATGATTTATCGATCGAAGCTGCGAGCTCGATCTTACTTTTTGATACAATTATCGTGGCTAACCTACATAAATGGAACATTAATAATGAAGAAAAAAAATGCGTAACGGTCGACACTCCTAAATCAAAAAGCCAAGGATTAGCTCCCGTCTTTACAGTCGGAAGATTTTATCGGGGGTGGCTTTTACGGGCGGATCAACGTATCGACAAAATCGGCAAGCGAAATTCCGTCGAGTCATGAAGTCGTTTTCGAAAAAATCAAAAAGGTAAGACTTATGAATAAGCCGGTTAGCCTCGCAAGCTCTATATTAGCGCTAGGAAGATGATTGAGATTAAAAAACCGAAGAAAAAAAATAGTTGAAACTTTCCGGCTGTGTATTAACCCTGTGGTTACCACAATTTTCCAGTTTTTGAGTTGGTCACACCCCGGGGTCTTCTAGGACCCCAGATTTCAATCTTGAACAAAAAATATTCTGACTTTTTTTCATCGTAATGATGAATAATGAAAATTGAAAAGTGATAAATAGAATGATTCATGACAGAATATAATATCTTCACTTTTCAAAAAAATAGAAGGGCACAAGTGCAATCCTTTGGGGTCACCCAAGACCTCGCTGGTAACGAGAGGATCAATGAAACAGATAGATCACATTCCCAGTACCGCCATGATTAAACGAGTACGTGTAATTTGTTCGAATCAGGCGAGATACGAACATCGAAAAGGCTTACAAGCCGAAGCTCTCGTCAAACTTCATCAATTCCATGGGTACCAGGACACCGTAGCTCAACGATTCGTCGAGACACGGATATAAACTCGGGCGCAAAAGCTTCAACGTGGTTGCGGTACTCGGTTGTCGGTCATGGGCGGCCTGTCAGTCTGTCCGTCCGTCCGTCTGTTAGTTATTCATCGTGAAACGAACCGGACGAGTGAGCCTGCTCGTGTGATTTACGACGAAAAAAAAAAAAAAAAAAAAAAAAAACAAGAAAAAAGAAAAAAAAATAGGAAACAAAGAAAACAAGTTATCGGAGCGCAATAAATGGCTATGAAATTACGGGTAATTGTACGTGGCCCCGGTGCGAGTTGCAGTTCGCATTGGTGTCACGCGATCTAAATTGGCACCCACCTCCGCTATGCCCTAACGAAACCTTTTACGAGCCTCGCCAACGTCGTGCAACCATTACCATTTCACTAATACCCTCGGGTGTGTAAAGGTAACACGTGTGTACGTTGCCGCACGTACGGTTAGTTCCTAGCTAACGTATGGATTTCAACGTGGTACGTGTTTCGAACCTCGTGGAAAAGTGCTACAACGTTGCACATCGCTGAGCTCGTTGGACGTTGCTACAACTTCGTACTACCCGAACGTTGTACGCCCTTCGCCGATACAGACATTACGTCCACGTGATCGCTGCGTGTAATTCGAAATTACGACATTGTCGCTCGAGACGATTCTAATATTTTTCTATGACGACGATAATGATGATGATTAAATTTCTGCGAGGTTTTATTGGATGGACCGTCGGGCAGAAGAACCATCATCTCGAAAGTATTCAAGACTTTCATCGATTTTTCAATATCCATTCGGTAAGACCTTAAGTGGATTGGCCGTAGAAAAACTATCATCATTTTATTTACAAAGCCCCATCCACATGGGTCCAATGTAGTGTCGATTTGATCCATGGCTCGTCATCGTTGACCAACATTGACACACGAGAATCTGGCCGGTCCACGGACGTTTTTTTTTTTTTTATTTTCTCATCTCGTCGAAGAAGACCCGCGCGAGCCGCTATAATTGCGACGGCGTCGTAACGCGGTCGATGCCGATGCCGGGGTCCCGATCGCTGAGCTCGGATAATAGAGCCGTTCGTTGGGTTTTGGAGATTACGACGAACGAAGGCGCCTCGAGATGGCGTTCGAAGTCGTCCGAGCGGGTACGGAAAAGAAAGATGAAAGATGGAACGTGAACGCGTTCGATGGAAAATAAAGAACGAGAAGGAGCGAAGAGGAAGAGTGAAGGAGGACGTTTGTGAAGGAGGGACTGAGACGAGGGATCCATTAGTAGGGACGTCAATTCGAGTCTTGAGAAGCGAGAGATAGATCAAGGGGAGCACCGAGAGGCGCTATCCTTCGGCTTTGCTCAGAGTCTCGTTTTTCGCTTCGCTCGCTCGATCGCTCGATCGTTCGAAGGTTTTTTTTAATTTTTTTATTGTACTTATCGGTAGAAGGAGTTAGGATAAGTCGACTGTACGATAAATGAGTATGCGTGTGTGTGTGTGTGCAGAGGGAAGGGGGAGAGTCGAATCTCCTCATCTTTCCACTTATCGCTTCGTCCTCTGCACCAGAACGAGTCAAAGTGGTATCATAATTAATGATAATTCGATTAGTCGGACAAGATTGGGTCCTTGGCTGTGCAGCGGCAGACTTCCTCCTTCGGACACCTCACTCGCTCGGTCCTCTTGAGACGTAATTTGTTTTTTTTTTTTAGATCGTCTACCGGCCACCGGCCTCTCCAATCGCGTTGCTGCTGACCGATCTTCGATCCTCGATTATCACGTCGCGAACCCGTAATTTATTGGGAAGCGAGATGGCAATAGAAGAGAGAAAGAGAGGGAGAGAGAGAGACTGACATTCAGTTAGTATTACTTGGACCAAACCGATGGCCATTCTTTTTCGAACGACAAAAACGGAGTAGATGAGGCTCTTTGGGGTTTGAGCTTATGTTTGGATTGATTCCGACTAATAGTCGACGAGTCTAATCCAAAATGCCACTTGATTAGCTCCTTGATCGACGTTTAGCTGAATACGCCTTAAAGTCCGTCAATATTATTTCTATTTCATCAATGATTTGTTTTGAAAAATATATTTCAATGAATATCAATGCTATTTCTATAGAATTTTTATTTTGTATATATTTTCATTCATATTTCATAGAATTTTTAATGTGTTTTCTATTTGATTGTTCTTCTAATATCCTAAATGTCTCTGATTTTAATAATTGATATTTTATTGAATTTTTCATTTCGATAATTTTCATTAATTCCCATTGATAATAATTTTGACATCAATTAAAATATCATAAATTCCAATCGTGATAAAATCCAGTCACCACCTATAATCGGAACGAACATAGTAGATAAATTATCCAAGTCATGAACTCAGAAAAATTCATTATAAAATCGAATAGCCGTCGCTGGTAAATCGGTTAATCAGTTTCACCGGTATCGCTTCTCCCTTCCGAGCTATAACTCGTCGCGCACGCTCGACGCCAACGGTTTCCGCGACGAATTGTTCCAAGCGAACGTATAACGCGTGGGTTGAGCTCCTGGGAAAGCAAACGTCGAGCAAAGATCTCGTCGCGATACCAACGATTTTCCAATTATCCGTTGACATTACCACGCGACGGACGTGCATATGTGGCACAGTGGTGACAAACGGTCGATGGTAAACCGCACACGTATCCTTTTCAACGTTTTGGGATCGATTGGAATACGAGCCACGTCTACCGGAACACGAGGTAAACGCCACGTTCGTCTACTCCGATATTTCGTACGACGATACGACGAGATAAGTTCATAACTTTCGTGATAAAATTTCAATTGATTCCCTTGTTGTGAAAATGAATGATTTTATCGTTCGAGCTTCAAAGGATTTTAATATTGAGTGTCTAAAAAAAGTGAAACCCGCATGGTTTTAATCCAGGCACGATAGGGTCGCCGTCGGATCGTCGATTCGATCGGCGTTGGTTAAACTAATTATCATAAACGTACGACCATAGCCTAATTTGGTCCATGAACGAATTTCATTGAAAGATATACTCGAGAAAATATTTTATGCCTCGAATATAAAATGGCGATCAATCATAATCGAACGATAAAAATAAACCAAAACTCAAAGATTCAATCGCCAACTTCAATTTGAACTTTCTTCCGGGACCCTTGTCCAAGGGAAATTGAAAAAAACAAGTGCATGTAAGCCATACGACTGAAGGGTTGTTATGGCCTCGAGCGATCGATACATAAACGCTGCAGTAGAGAAAACTATCCGGTAAATAGAAAATTTACGACGTTATTTACCAGTAAAAATATGTCACTGTACGACGGAAGCCATTTTCTTTCGACTACGCGATTGATCGGTAACAAAAAAAAAATAGTAATGAGTTACCCGTGTTTTCTTGAGCATCCCTCGAAGATTGTTCGAGTTCGTCGTGACTCCTCTTGCGCACGGCTCGTCCGAGAATCGCGTCGATGCTGTGCCTCGGGACCGAGCTGGTGAGGCTGGGTTTCAGAATCATATCTTGGCTATTATGTGGGCTCGTCGTTTCGGAAAGTTGCTGCGATTCCATCGCTGCCTTTTTACGACCAACGACCAACAGTCGGATGTAATCACCGACCAATAACCGATCGACCGATTGTACAACGGTTATCGCAACGGTCGCATCGATTCGACGAATTACCCTGACGACGTTGACTCCCCAATTATCACCCAACCTACGACGATGCTTGCGGCTCCGGCGCTTCAAAAATTCTCGACGTAATCACGAATCGATTTGTAACAAAAACACGTCAAATTCGAAACCACACGACGGTTCATCATTCTGACACAAAGTTGTCAACTCTATAGTCTCCCAATTCACGAAGTTTTGGCACACTTTGTCGAAACAATATCTACGAAGCTCGTTAGAATCACTCACAGATCTGAATCAATGATCACCGATAAGTACTTGCACGACACATTTAATAAATAATGAGACATCCTTCAATTTCGTTGCAACTCCGACTATTCGGCGACGGACGTTCGAGCGTCGGCAAATTCCTTCCGCGCGCCAACTTCCTGACATCAGAATCACGACGTTCGATTGAAACTCTTTCGTTCACTCGATTATTCCATTTCGGTTCGCGATTGGTGTCCATAAATTCCCGTCTTAACGTCGATCATCCTCCAAATTTCGCAAAACAGCATAGAAAATACCATCAGATGCGGATCAACGTCGTCGCAACCGCGCGGATTCGATACAACGATTCAGTTTCGTACAAATTCTCGCCAAATTCCGTCGTCTCGGGGCTCGAAACAAAATTAACAACGTAACAAAGTAGGAAAGTAGCAAAGTTAGCCAGGTACGTGTGTCGCGAGGGTGTTGAGCGTGCGTTGTGCCAGCATGTACTAGCCGGCCTAGTGCCGGTTGCGACATAAGCGAGGCACACGAGCCCGATGTTTCCTTCTGGCTTCGAAAACTCCGGGGGAGTAGATCGCGTGGAACAAAGACGCGGACACGCGATCGCGCGTGTATCCGACAAGGATGTAGTCGCGAACGGACCGAAGCGAACCCACGATCGAGTGGATGGAACGAAGGCAGGACCACAAACGTAGGAGGGCGTCACCGTTCTCGGCCAATCGGGCAGTCAACCACCACCACTGGAGCCAATAAACGTCGACTTTGGAGAACATGGCGAGACAGGGGTGCTCAATTCATCGTTCGCCCGAGGGGGGGTGTGTAATCGAGTCCGGGAGCCCGACAGAGTCATTTCGCTTGTATCCATCTCCGTCTCTCGCCGTCTCCTTCCATCTTCATTCTCCTCCCATACTTTCGTCCTTGTTTCCAAGCCCCTGTGTCCTTATCATCCCCGTCCGACTACGTTTCTCTCTCGTTCGGGTTCCTTCCTCGTTCTTCCCGTCGCGCGATCGCTCCGTCCTCGTCTCTTGATCCCCGATCGGTAGGAGGGGTTAATTCGCCAGCGAGAAGGACGGAAGGAAGGACAAACGCGAACGTGGCGGAACGGCTGGGAGGTATGGGTAAGGGGAACAACCGTATTCGAACGGGTTGCGAGCGACTGCGATGGGGTATAACGTTGGGCTGAACAAAGGGGTTGGGAAACGAGGTAAACGTGTGAAGACACGGATGGAATAGCGACGGTAGGGAGTCTCAACCGAGTCCGGCTAACAGCGCGGCTTCCAGCTTCCGTGATACCGTGGATAGTTTGGAATTCGGTGCGCGGAACGAGCGTACGCGAGAGAGACGCGCGTAGATGGCGCGGCGCGGGTTGATTGATACAAGGAGGCGGGGGGTGAGGGGATCAACGAAGGGCAAACAAGACGGAGATGGAGCGACGCTGGAGCACGCACGCCTCTGAGGGCGGCGGAGAGGAGCGAAGGGGGAGGCTTTTGCCACGGTATGGCTTGATTGTTGTGGCGGATTCTGGCATCCCTTGTAATTGTCGGAAAGGAGGTGAAGCTTAACGCGCTGCTTGGGTTGTGTTGCCGGAGTGGGCGCGTTTCTTAATCTTTTTCGAACGTAACGCGCCGCCGTCCTAACAGTCAGATCCCGCGGCTTATTATTTTCTACGAAGCGTCTGTTGGTCGACTCCGCTGTTGTGGAGACTTGATACATTCGATCATCCAACGTGAATGAGCTTCGTTGCGGTAGCTTGTTTTATTTTGAGAACTTCGTTATTCTCGGATATTTACGATTACCAAAATCGTGGTGGGAAAATGTAGGGATAGCATTTTTTTTTTGGGTCGATGGAATGGAAGCTGAAGAGGAGGATTGTGTGGTCAACGTGCGAATGAGATAAAATTCTTCTAATTCTGAGAAAATTAATTTTCTAATTGATTATAATAAAAGTCTCTACTTCATTTTCTATTGATTTTATCTATAAATCTATTATTATATTTTTGAAGGAAAATTTCTCATATTTCTTATAAAATCTGATCGAGTAGAAGTTCAGCCGAACGATTACTTATTACATATCTATATACGTACATATTAAACATTTAATTATCCATCGTTACCGCGTACAATCCCAGTAAAGAAATTGCGAAAAAAAAATGACTCGACGATAGGTTTCGACGTTCCAATATCAGTGGTGTAGAAACCAGAAAAAAAAACATGTCATCCACCCGAAAGTTAAATTTAGGAGTAACTTATATATAGCGACCGGCGGTTAGAGATTCGATGGTATTTCCCATCGGATTTTTTCCGTTTCGTCGATTCAACCGATTCTCTATAGACAACTCATAGGAAAGTCTCAATTGAGAGCTTCCGCAGCTCAATTAAAATCTACGAAGGAGATATCGATCGTGGCGTAAAAGTGGTCGGGAAATCGGCGGGGGGCGGGGGCGGAGGGTTGGGTAGTGGGTTCGATATTTCAACGAAATGAAAGAAAACCACTTCCGCGAAAGTTCATCCGGTCCTCTCGTCGATCGTTTTTCGACCGAGTATTTCGCTCAATCTCGCGTTTCCCATTTTTTTTATTTTCATCCCTCTATCGCGGCGACTATTCTCCATTTCTTTTCTACAATTTTGTCGTTGTTGTCGTTGTTTTCTTTTTATTTTCAACGTTAGTCCATTTCCGAGGTTTCGACAATTCCTGTTTCACAATTTGGCTGCGGCGTGTACGTATCCCCTCCGGTATTTATGTTATATTTATACAGTGTATCCGTGTTATAGAGATGTATAACCATTTGGCATTTTAGCCCCGAGGGTGAGCCCACGCCCCCACAAGCCCGCCACAAAAGATATCCGCCTGTAACGAAACAGTGGCCACTCAAAATCGATCCCCGGCCATCGCCAAATTATACGTTTGCGGATGAATTCTTCCTCGCTCGTTTCATTCTCGTAGCCGGGGTTGGTCTCCCGGCCTTTCAAAAGCTGCGGCTTCGGTGCGTCCGCTTTGTAATACACCACACATGCACGCACACTCATGTGCGCGCACAACGCGCGTGGAAAACGCGTTTCAATCGCTACTGTGGGTTGTGGCAATCATCAAATCACCGTTTAGCTGCGTCAAATTAGCATCGTGGTTTGGCTGTCACGTGCGACTGTATATAATAACGTACCAAATATATTTTCCATATACATTTATTGTTTCTTTTGCACGTTCGGATGCCCAGTTGGCGCGACATGTGGGATTAAGGCTTGCTGAATTTTTTTTTAGAAGTAGCGAATGTGTTTATTGGCATTGAACAGCGATGTTGCCGTTGGCACGAGATTTTTGTATTTTTTTTTTGTAGTTTTTGACGTGGCGAGGGTAAAAATAGTCGTGGATTGTAATCTATATTGCCAACGTGCAATCGACTGAGGTCATTCAGCCTAATTTCATGTAATTTTATTTTATTTCATTTCATGTAATTTTATTTTATTACATTTTATTTTTATTTTATTTTATTTCATTTTATTTTATTTTTTGCGTCAGCCGTACCGAATGTAATATTAGTCACTGAGGGTGGCCGTCCGATTATCGGATGAGATACCCAACCAATATCGGCGCAACGATTTTACGCCGTCTCCGGTGCGGCGAGGTTTTCGAGTGAAAGACGCAAGAAGCCCCGAAACGCGCGTAACTGACCTGCATTTCGGATTCGGCCACCGAGTAGCCGCCGAGTGCTCGTGAGGCAACGGTAAAATTGAAAAGATAAGTGGTGGGAATTACGAGGGAGGACCGAAGATAGACTATCGGCATATATATAGGGCTTGAGATTATAAACTCGAAGCCGTAACGCGCCGAAACTTCGGGGTTGGGTCTTGTATCCCCGTGCAATCGCCTTCGAGCAATTAGACGGAGTCGAGTCCGGGGGTCAAAACTATGAGAGCCCACATAGGCGAGGACGAACCGACCGGGCAACCTACTTAAGCTTCACCAGGTACGAAATAACGCGGTATGATTCGACTTTGCGTAAGTCTCGTCGCACAACCGAAGATCCACTTTTTCCGTTTCTACGTTTTTTTCTTCTTCTCAGCCTCATCGTTTCGACGCGCTTCCGAATATTTCCTCGAGATATTTATCGCAATACCGCAAATGGGATTCGGTTAAATGTAACTTCCGATCGGATTTTCCATCGACGCGACGGTTGCCGAACGGAAAAGCGAGATAGGACGGGAGGGCGGGAGAGAAGGGGGAAAGCGGACGATAAGTCTAAAAGCTTTTTCTTCGTTGACTGCGGAAAGAGCGGAATCCTTCGAGATGGACGGTGCAGATACAACACATACCGATTCTTGTATTCTGTTAGAGAGAATATGCGCTCGTCGTAAAATTACTCATCATTTTTTTTCTCGAATATTGCTCGATAGAAAAATGTTATTCTTGTGAAATTGATTTTGTCGAATGAGTAGAAAATAATGTTGTATTCTTCTACCGTTCGCTTCTAAATAATTTCTCCAAAAAACTCGCGCGTGCGAATTATATATTCTCCAATAGAAATTTGATCTATTATCCATAATAAGACCTAAATTCTAATCAAGATTGAAGGTTTAATCAAACTTGATCGATACTCCAAAGAATCTCACATTCTCCAACCGTTCGCTCCTAAATAATTTCTTCAAAATACTCGCGCGTGCGAATTATATTTTCCAACAGAAATTCGATCTGTTATTCATAATAAGATCGAAGTTTTAATCAAGATCGATCCACGCTCCAAAGAATTTCGCGATAGCGAAGCAAAATCGGATTTTATTTTACGGTAGCTGTGTGTGCCGTTGCAGTAAACATCTTAAGGCTTACAATGCAAAGTTTATTTCACAATCCCGCTCCGGTTGGTCTTATTATACCCAAAAATTCGCTCGAATTTCGTACAATCGAGGTGAATTCCACAGTCGAGTGTCGGCGAGCGGTGAATGGTTCGTGTCGCACGCGCATTATCCTTCGGATCGTCAAGAAAAATCCGAGATTTTCGATCGTTTTCAATGCGGATGACGGGAGGCCGACGACTCCCCGCGCGTTCTTCTCATTGTGTCTTCGAGTGCCCGGACCCGATCGTCCGCGTTGCAATTCCAAAAAAAAAAAAGAAGCAAACGAAAGAGGGTGAGAATCGCAATGGCGGGAGAGTTTGTCCACGAAAAGAGCATCGAAGAAAAACGAATGACACGGACGTTTGTAGCGGAAATTCAAAACTGTTTGCAAATCCGAGGACAACTGGAGCGAGACTAAGGCGATAAATACACGCATAAATACATCCATCGTACACCGGACAATATTGAACAAGGTGGAAGAACGACCGAAAAAAAAAAAAATAAAAGCCCAAAGAAAAAAGTTTAACCGCGGCTCACCCGCTCTCGTGATTTTCTCAAAAAGCGGATTTTCACCATGCGCGATTCGCGATGCCGCAAAATCGTTTCTTTCTCGACGACAAAAAAAAAAACCGAAGAAAGCGCGAAAGATAATAGAGCGTGAAGAAGAACGCCTTGAGCAATCTGAAGCATCAGAGAGCGCAGCTGCCGCGCAAAGCACGAGGCGCCTGCGCGATCTCGCCATTGAGATAAATCTAATTTCCACCCCGAAACCCACGCGCTTAACAGCCGTTCTTCACGCTCCGCCGATATAAACAAGAATACAACAAGGATGAACGTGAAAATTGGGTCCAATTTTCCGACTCCAATGGAATTCTTCATCAAATCCTCGCGAGTGTCGAATCTAGCACGGTGCAAGAAGTTTTAAGGATTCAGAGGTTACGGAGGCGCTCCAAAGCTTCTTCTCACTTCTTCTCTCTTCCGCGTTGTTGTCACCAGCGTGGTCGTATGGTGTTATTATGGGACGGTGTCGAGGACCTGAACTATTGCCCGGTGGAATACATAGAGAATCATAGGATTTACCACCCGCTCTGTTTGCCCTCGATCCATTTGCCATATTACGAGTTCCAAAGCGCACCGGGTTTAGACAGCGTCCTTGTTGTGACAAATGTCTCTATATAGGGGGTTACAATCGACTATACGTACACGAGACGAAGACGTTGCAGTTCCAAAGTTGTCGCAGAGAAAAGGAAACACAACGCTACACAACGATGAAGCGATCTGCCGCAAGAAATCTGAACGCTGCGGGTGGCATCATCCCTCCTCGTCTCAACACCGGTGCGCTGCCATTCCAACGCGTCCTATGCCCCGTTAGTTGCCTCATCCGCCACCAACACCACAAACGCGCCCTCGACCTTTCTTATGCCCGCGATCGGCCACCCTAGGGTGGCTCGAGAAAGAAAAACGTTATTATTGTTGTGGTACTCAGCCTCGTAGGAACACTGGGCCGTCGCGGATTTTGCCACGAGATCCCGTGTCGAACTATGGCTCGTCTGACAAGTTTGGGGAAAACTCGCAGCGGGTGGTACTGGCAACAACGGTGGATCAACCGAAGACACCGGTTTGGCACACAGTAGCGCCGACACGGGCCAAAGCCGCGTGGCCCGACGAGTGAAGAGCATTTCGAGATTTCCGACGTCTAATCCTGTTGTTTCGTTCTCTTGCCGGAACCAACCGTCTATTTTCGAAGTTTTGCTCGGTTTTTCGGACGCTTGTAACATCCGGAAGGGGCTGACGAAGGAGCCCTTTATTTTAATTTTATTGTGTGTGCTTAATTATCTTACTTGTTTTGATTGGAATTATGATGTTAGGTTGGGTGATGAATTACAGCGTTTTTCGTATGTTATTTTTCTGCCGGAATTAAGTGGTTTGGTAGGCGAAGTATATATGAATGAATTCCCAGGTCCTTTTGCTGCTCTCTACCCAAATCTATGCAAATCTATCTGCTTCAATGTTTTTAATTAATTACTCTAAATTAATTTTCAGATGTCACGAAATTTCAGACCTCTCTACAGCTTCCGAAAAAAAAAATGGCCACAACAAAAAAAGCTCAAAAGTTATAATTGCACCCATCCCGCTGGACGAAAGATAAACGAATGCCCAGAAATTCAGTCATTCCAGTGATTCGAGTGAATTCCTCAATAACCATTTTGAATGAAGTTTGCTCGTATCTCGGTTGCACCTCGTTCGCCTTATTCGGCTTATTGGCATCCCCGCCGCTGGTTTCGAGCTCGCACAACCATCACGAACCAGCGTGCGCTGATCCGCCCGCCGCTGCCGGAGTACTCCGGCTTAATTAACTGTGTATACACCGCAGTCAACTACCATCGTTGTCTCGCTTCTGCGAATTGGAGTCGAGCTCTCCCGCGTTCGTCAGTACCTCGGACCATGCCCTCCCCTCCCCCTCCCCCCGCCTCAATTGGGTTCCGATGTGCGCGCACCTACAACACGCAACGATAAGTGTACATCGCGATGCGAGTTAACTCCGTCTACGGTAGACGAACACACGTAGACGAGGCAGACTCGTTGCATTGTGCTCTGTGCTTCCGAGCTTCCGGTTTAATTCTTGTGGTATAATTTCGACAAGTTGGCCTTATCGCATTTAGCCAGGTTTGTGGTTCTGGGTTTGTCTGTAAAGAGGCCCAAACAAATTTAGGCCCAAACAAATTTAGACCCGGATGGGTCTGTATTCGGATTTTGTTTTCCAAATAGAAGCCCATGGATCTTTATTTAGCGAGAAATAATTCTTCCGCTGCTAACTTGTATTTCTCCAATAGTACAACAGGTTCTGGATAGAAATCTATATAATATAATTATATTGTATTATATAATTCATATATATAATTTTAATAAATAATTCTTTCCTTGTAGTTATTATTTCTCTGAGGAGGCTATAATTTTTTTATTTTATACTTTTTTGACGTTGCTATATTCGAAATAAAAATTATCGTTCATGAATAAAATGCATATTATATCAAAATAAACCTATATCCGATAAGAATCTCATGAGCTCCTATTTAGGAACAACCTTAAAAATACACGAACGAAATCCAAACCCATGGCCTTCTTACCGAAAGAGCCTCACAGTCGAAACCACGAAACCCCGAGTGCCCAAAACCAATTGAAATTAAAAATATCCTCCAATTACCGAGTATCGCTATTCCAAATGCTTCCAATATCGATTAAAACAATTCCACGACACGGGAAAACATTCGCACACCATTTATCCACGACAACCGTCAATCCCAAATACAGTCACGGAAAATCCATCGAGCGTTAAAATTCGTCATCACGATTGGCCGCAGCCCTCTCGATCAAACAGTAAAATAATTAATGGCTCGTCGATGAATTAACTCATACGACACTAGATCCGTTCAATCCCATCAATACCATCCATTATAAACACGAATTGACGAATCCTGAAAATTCGTCGAACGGTCGGGAGGATTCCATCCGTCTCTCTCTCTCGGTCTGTCATCGTACATCAGTCTCCTCTCTCACCCGCCTCCTCCCACCCTCTCCCTCCATCGCCATGCTTCATAGCCCGACCGCGTAGCCTCTGGCTTCGTCGTTCAGCCGTAAAAACGAGATTCGAGCGGCGTACAAAAAGCACAAAATTAAATTTTCGTCCCCTCGCTCGTTGCTTTCCCGTTCACTCACTTCGCAATATATAACAAACGCGCCACAGGATCCGAACGTGTGTGTGTGTGTGTGTATGGATTCGGTGCGTACAGAGGGGTCGCACATGGAGGTACACGCGAAGCTGACGGCGAACGAAGCAGCTCTCTGCTCGTCCTCATTCTCCAATAGCGTTTAGCGGTACGTTAACTATCATTCGGTCTCGGCCTGGGGCCAATTCGCTAACCCGGTGTTTACCGATGCCCAGGGCGCTGTTAAATAAACTACAACGGGCGCTTGCGCACCCCGCCCGAAGGCTCGACGAGCCGCCGTTACGTCACGACCGCTGCCACCTAAAACCAGCACCCCTACGGTCTCTCTTATCCTCGGCTCGAGGGCGTGTTCTTCGCCCGGCCTTTGGTCCTTATCGCACACTTAAAACTCTACCCGTCCGCGTTCACCGTCGCTTCGCGCGCGTGTTTCATCGTCTCTTCGTTCTCACGATGATGTCATCCGAATGCTTTTTGTTCGGTGTCATAGTTGCGAATAACTTGGAGTCAGGCGTCGGGGGTGAGAAAAGATCAAGTGCGAGCTCGATTCCCCATGCGGAGGGTTTCGTGATAAATTTTTGATGATTGACTACTAGAAATCTATGAGATCTGGGACTTGAAATATAATTTTCATGCGAGCTTTGAGTGATGCGTTATAGTCCTTATTTTATTTTATATTTCAAGTCAAATAGTTCTGGAAGTAAGGGAGTGGATTGCTTTATTTTTGCATATATTGTTGCGTATATTGTGTTTATGGCTTGTAATCCATATTACAATCCATATCGGCTGTGACCGACGGACAGATAGAGAGACTGACCTTATAATCCATTCTTCCCAGTGCAGGGTATGAAATAAAAATAAAGGTAGTAATGATAAAGCATCGTATAATTAGCATTTACTATGCTAATCACCCATGCAAAAAATGTCGCGGTGAATCCACCTCCCAATCAAAATGGCCACCATTGTCGCTAATGTCTGCCGATCTATTTAATTCTAACAAATAAATTTGTCAATCGACTAACCGTGAACGTTTCGACGGACGATGATTCCTCGTATATCTCACGACGGATCAAACCATTGCTCGTTGAACCGTTGAATCAGGGTGTGCACTCCTTTCGGGGCCCCATGATTCCGTGAGTCCTATTTAATATCTACCCCGAAAGCCTGCGCGTCGTCTCGTTATCGAATTCTAAATCGATTACGAAAAGGCTTTTATCGCATTCGCGAATCTCTCGTCGTTTATCCTTGCAGATGGACTCACGAAGCTTCCCGCTGCGTGCATATGCTGCGAGGTTCAACGTTTTAACGTTTCGTACACGTACTCGCAGTGCGTTTGATCACCCGCTCGCGCGCGAGCGAGCGCGCACCAGACTCTGTTTTAATATCTGGAACGTCGGCTGATGGTCGCATGCAAGAGGCAGCGCTCAAACTTTCACGAGGTATTTATCTCTGTTGGATACCTTTGTAGCCGATACTAGTACCCTTTGAGAGCCCATGTGTCGCTTGACGTTATTTCGCGACACAATCGTGAACAACGGACCCTTTCCATCTAGGATTCTCACCGAATGAAATCTAAAACGACGCTTCTTTTCTTTTATTTTATCAGCGATCGAGTAATAAGTAGTTATCGAATTTTTTTTCGATAAGAAGCCCATGGGCATGTGATTCGTTTTGTATTTTTAAGGTTCTCATGGTGTGCCTTGATGGAATCCCATGGGGTTGTTAACGGAAACGAGTTTATTTCGGATTGATGTTTATTTGATTAGTGAGGGATTATTTTTATTTCAAATATTGCAACAATAGAATAGTATGGAATAAAACGTGATTCTCATTAACTTAGAAAATCATAGATACATACGACAAATGACAGAAGAATAATAATTGTAAGGCGAGAGTTATTTATAATAGTAATTTCCATTCAGAAACAATCCAAATTTCGGACTTTTTTTTTTTGCTCGAAAAAACAGCCCCATAGGCTTTCTTAATTTCCATGAAAACGATCAACCATTCTTCCTTCAAACGTAAAGAAAAAATCCCTCACACTCTTCCATCAAATCATCCCCGTTTTGCATCCCCATCCCCATAACCTATGATTCCGGTACCAAGATTCATCCACAACGTTCCCGACTCACAAATTCCTCCCACGCCCCGACCGAACACAAGAAAGCTCAGTACCCAGCGAGCGAACCCCCATCGAAACGTCTTTTCCGGTCCTCCCCGACACTCACCAGACTCACGTACGAAAATCGAACATCGGTAAAAAAAAACTCGAAAAAAATGCCATCTATGCGACGGAGCATCGTACAGCCATTCTGCCCCACACACACATCCACACAGCGAGGAAAATGTTTCGACATCGTTTATCGTCCTCTGTGGTGGCATTCGTTGCAGCGTGTACGCTGTTAAGTCCCGGCGTTGTGCGAGGTATGCCGTAGGGACCCTGATTTTCGCCACTGCCACCGGGAGAGAGCCGCGCGTTTCGTTCTTCTCGCGCTTCGACTTTTCCCGAACCTCGACGTACGAAAAGACGGAGACGGGAGAAAGAGAGATCGTGCGTGAACGTGGATGGAACATTTTTCCGCGAGCTTGCGCGACGGGGCGTTTTATAAATCCGATGTACGCGGTCGCAAAAATCCGCTCGGTCTCGGTTTTGGTGTGACGGAATTCGGAGGAACGACGGATGACGACGTCGACGACGAGAAGAAAAACGGAACGCGCCGCGGTGGCGACCGAGGCGGTGGAGGGGATCGGAGAGAGTCCCGCACCCTGGGTTACATAACTCATACCCGCGAAGCTCCTCCGGCACGGAACCTCCTCGCAAGCACACCAGACCATCCAGCCAGCCATGTTTGCGGGTTTATAAATTGGGTTCGGCGCTGGGGATTTTTCTATTAGGACAAAATTGGTTCTTTCAACCGCCACCAGAATCCCCTCTTCCCCCCCTCGGGATTCCATCTACGTGTATGTACGACGTTTATGTACAGGGCGCACACGTGTTCGTGGTAAAGAGCGCGGAGGTGTACGTGGGAACGTTGGGCATGGTTATTGGCCGGGTCACGACGATTGGCGTGTGGACCTTGTTCGAGGGATGGGGAGAAAGGTGGCCCTAAAGGTGACCATGGGAGAGCTTTCGTTATAGCTATTTGTTATAATCCAACGATTTTTACTGTTGAATGAAAAATTATCAATCTCGAAATGGTTTTTTGTTTTTTAAGCGTTCGAAAATGAGTCGGGATACATTTTTGATCCGTTGGCATTTTTATATTAGAATTAATTCTATTTCTTCATTTTGGATGATTCGATAAAATTTTTGATGGAAGTTATGATAAGAACGCTTCTTTAAATTCTTCTAATTCTCATTATAACTCGGATTCAAAATTTCGATGCCGAATTATCCTCAATGAAATAACGTAATCACCGATAGAATAAAAATTGCAATTATATTAAATATTTATGTCCAATTATTTTCGAATGATGTCAAAAAACAAGTAGAATAAAAATATTCATAATTTTTCTCAATTCGTTATTTCAATATCGACCACTGCTCTCCCAGAAATACTCCATAAGAATAGTGACCACTAAACTGGACCTCAAAACCTTGAGTAACCGATCACTGCATCCCCAATAGTGCACGAATCTTTTCGTCTCTATTCCTCGCATTTCCAAACGATTCACTCTTCTTCTCTCGCCGTCCCTCGCTCGATTCTCCTCATTCGTTCTTTCTACGATTTCCCTTCCCTCCGGGACTCCCTCTTCGCGCCCCCAGCCCCGAGCACCGTCGAGGCCTCGTCGCGGAGTCGACCGGGCCGAGGATGATGATCGGGTGATCGTCGAGGGGCTGGGCGATCTCGAACGCGGAGGTTGGAGAAAAAACCTCCCCCCCCCGCGGTATATATACAACGTATATACATCTATATACCGAACGAGTACCACACGGTTTGGAGGGGGTGGGACGGAACCCCGGCACGGAGTCCGGGGGGGTTGCGGCTGCTCGAAAGTCGATATTTCCGTCATCGGTGTTATCGGTGTTTCCTACATTCTGTCCAGCAGCGTCGCCATAAACGAAGTTACCGATCAAAGTGTCGGGAGCGCGAGTTCGCCAGGGAGCTATAAGCTTATTTTTTTTTTTTTAACTTTTTTTAAACAAGGGTCGCGCAAGGACACGCCCGCTCCTTATTCGTCGGTTGAGATCCTTGGCTGTACCGTCTTAATAGTACCTCGCAAGTACTTAACGATGTAACGAGATCCACGTCTGTATCAAATAAAACAGAATTTTTTCGATGGTTGAACTTTTGATGGGTTCATCTTTGCTGCAACTATTTGACCCAGCTTTAATTCTCTTAATTATTTACGAAGTAAAATTAAGAATAATATCGCAGAGATTGAAATTGCTCGAAGGTAAAAAAATAAAGAGAAACATTTGCAGCATTTGAACTAAACGAAAATAATATAAAAATTGATCATCGATTGTCGTGCAAATGCAGCAAAAACTCGTTTATCGTGGGGAAAAAAAACGAGCGATCATGTAATAACATCGAATACCGGTACAATGCTATGTTACGGCAGGTGCGATCGTTGTTCGTGAAATTTTCAATCCCTCTCGCAATCCCTCCACCATTACCCTGCGAGTAATAAGCTCTCGTCTCGTGACTGCGAGTTCGTACTGTTTTTTTGTTCTTTTTCTCTTTTTTTTTTAACCTTCGCTCTCTCTTTTTCACTTTCCGTCGGTTGGTTCTCTTTCTCGTTCGCTCTGTGTTTTCGTTTTTTAATCGCCGGGCAATCGATTATCGGCCAACGAGGTGCGGGTCGCGAGCTCTCCGCTTCGAACGAGTGAACGAGCGGCCGGAATCGAAGTTTAACGAAGTTGGGCGTGTCGAGTCCCATGGGGTGACTATTTCACCCTCTCCTAACCCCCCCTCTAGCCACCCACGAATGTATACGGCAAAGCGCACAGGCCGCAGGAAAATGCATCGCGAATGCGTGCGGGAATGATCGTCGTGCTTTTTTTGTTTTTTTTTTAAATATTGTCACTGCAGCATCCCTGGAACCATCGTCACGATTTCTCGATAAATCTCGTTAAACTGAGTTTGCGTGACAGAGATGACGTTCGGGTTAGCGATGAAACTTTACTGATGCAATGTAATTTTTTCAAATATCGGCAGTAACAGGGTGCGGACCGAAGTCCCGAATATTCAATGTTCCGACAGGTCGATAGATCGAATTAAAATGCTCCGAAAACAAATGTTTCGAAACGGCACGGATCCGACTGTCAATGCCCCAAAAGGTCAAAATCCCGAAAATCAATCCATTGGCAGTAATAAACTGATCGGAATAGAAATTGAAAAAAAAATGGTAGGTAACGAAATCAAAACTCTCCCTTGCGAAACACATCAAAAGATATTAGTGCAAAAAAATGTTTCGATGTAATTTCGTCACGGTCATCCCGAGAGAAAAATGTTCATTCAGGTTCCCACTTCCTCGTCCTTCTGTTCCCCAACCTTCGCCCTCCTTTTTCCCAGATTCGGCTAATCGTTCCGTTATTTCATTCGTTTTCCATTTTTTTCATCAGATTGCAGTGCAATTTGTACGTAATTATATGGCACGCTGTCGATTTTTGTCCCATTTCGATTCCATAGTTGCGATCAAGCTGAAAACATAAATCGTTTCCGAAGAACTTGGTTGGTTCTGTGTCCGCAGGACGTGGATTCAAACGGTCGAGAATTCGCAAGGATCAGGGGCGAGAGTGGGGTTAGTACCAAGGGATGTTCTCTCTACCAAGGGTAGATAGAGATTATTCAATTTTCTCCAGTGATTTCAAGTACCGTACACTCGTTTGAATTATTATTACTATACGTATGTGTGTATGTGCGCGCTTATGTGTTCGTGTGGATGTGTCGAAGCGTATACGTAAGGAAGGGTCGCCCGGTCATTTGGATTGACTTCATAAGTCATTAGAATCAGCCCCCAACCTACGTGTCCCCGGCTTCTGGTTTGTCACAAAACACCCGTTACATCATCAAACTACCGCCGAGCCCGACGAGTACCCTCCCCCCCGAAAACGAGTGTATAAACGTTTGAATCAGAGGGATGGCTAACCGAATTACATCAATCCCATTTCACATCGTTTTGACATGGCAATTGAGTTGGGCCTCGCGCAACTGTTGTGTTTTCGTCACGGGGCGATCTTCCTTCTGGCGCTTCTGGGTTTTCATGAGGTTTCGTCGATGACGAGGATACGACGAAAATTCGACAAAATTGTACTCGACGTCCGTCCGTATTTCGACAATGTAATTTATAAATATTATGAGAGCTCGTAAGTTCGAAATTTGATTTTATTCATATTTTAATTCGCCGAAAATGTAAATCTCTGAATGATTTTTTATTTGAATGAATAATGTAGCGTAGTTGGAAAAAATTGATCGTTTAAATGTTTAACAAGTCGATGAAATGAATGGAAATATTCGAAAAAAATTAATATACCGAGCGAGTAAAAGTCTCCGAACATTTATTCAATCAGAATCTATTTAAAATACTCTTTCAAATAAATAACCGTAATTAATAATTACGAAACAATTTTAATTTCCACATTTCTGTAATTATAATAAATAATTGGGATAAATTTTTGTTTAACCATTGATTATAATATTCAACAGCGATTATAATTCTTGACAAATGAGTAATAGAATTATTTCAAATACAATTTTATTGAATCCCTGGTTTAGACAGCTCCACGTTGCCCTAAAATAATAAATTTTCAAATCCCCAACGACGCGGAGGTTCTACATCCCGACAATTTAGATTTCGACCGCCCCGTAAATTTTTCTCGCCTTTGGCATTCATGTAAGTAACAAAAAGAAAAAAATATCGGATAAAAATATGAGGCAGGAAGGAAATAAGATGATAGTTCGTCGAAGTAAAAAGCAAGAAATCGCACGCTCGTTTATCCACTCAAGCTCGTTGAAGTTGCCAGGAGGTCGTGTTCCGCCCTATTTCTCCATCCGCTTGTACATCTCACGTTCTCCGGTACCCAAGGACTTCACCCCCTCACCTCCCAACCCTCGTGCTCCTTCCGCAAAGTGCCTTAACTTTTTCTTCTTATAAAAAATAAGTCGTTAGCCGTCCTTTCATCTTTAAACGAGTTTTGCGTCGGTGCACCCCTCGCCCCTGACTTCCGAGCCGCTGTAACTCCTTGCCACCCCCTCGCCCCTCACACCCCCACCGTCATTCCCTCGCAATACCGCTTCTTTTGCCCGCAGTTGCCTCGGTTTAAGAGATTTTTTCCATTTCAACGTGGCAAGCTAATTTAATTTCTGTAGTCACGTCGCGAGTGTACGTTCGTTGCGTTGCGACGTGTGTACAACGACGCCAATGGTAATTCCACTGGGGTTTGTAATGGGTCGAGAGTGGGTAAATAGACCTCTGTCTTAGAAGCCGATGTTTGATGACGAATGGCTTTGTTGCGTTGATGCTGCAGTCGATGCACCTTGTACAGGGAAATTAGGGTGCTAGTTTCAAATTGGAAAGAGAAGAATTGGTAAAATATTCATTTTTTAATTTTAAATCAAATGATTTCCCAGCTCAAGAAAATGTAGGAGGTGAGGGAAAGACGAGGAAGGACGCCGGTAATGACGTCCTCTCTTATAACATATGGATAGACGAATGCAGCCCCATTTGTACCTATATTCAAATAATTTAAATTAAAAAAAAAGAGAATATAAAATAATTCTCGTCTTTACTTCATGATTGCACTCTTAATTCTCTCATATATTTACAATTTCTTAAGTCTTTTGTCTCATACTTTTCCATTGTTGCGATATTTGAAATTCAAAACACCTCTCACCAATCAAACAAATATAATTCCAAAACAAATCCGCCTCCATTACGAAGCCTATGGGCTTCTTATCGAAAAACCCCGATGGTCCAATTTCGCTCGACGAAAAATAATCCCGACTCGAACCTCATCGCAGTTCTTACATAAATAATCAATCCCTCACTCCGATAAAAGAAAAATTATTCCCCGGTCGTCCATTAGTGCGAAGCACGCCGAGGGTGCGAGTCCGAACGGAAAAGTGTGAAAGAAGAGCTCGTGTATTGTCATTACATTGGCTAGGTAAAGGGAGAAAGAAAGAAGGCAAATGGGGAATGCATTTTAATGCGAGAGTAACGGTCCCCCCCCTTGTTGCCCACCCTCTCCCCCCCGCCCCGTGGCTCTCTCCCGGACGCACACTCGCGTTGCCCCGTGACGGGGTTTCCGATGCCGGTGGTGATGTCGGCGGCGGCCATGTAGCACCACCGACAGCACCACCGGCTTAGTTTCCCCCGTGCACACAATACCGTAAAACCGCCAGGAATCCGCTTAGGGAGTGACATCTTTACGCAATTATCGATAATTGGACCGCTCGCTAAACCGACCGAACCTAATTAGGCCGAAGAATGCAATTCGAGACTGTTGCGTATGTATATAGACGGGTGGTATGACCTAACTATGTATACACGCTGGTGCTTGTACGTACGAGCAGTTTAAACGATGAAGCGGGACGCTGTCCCATCGCGAGTCATAAATTATTAGGTGTAAGGAAAAGGTTCCGTCGTTTTCTCTAACCCTAAATTGGTGACCGTGCCAGCGCATCCCCGGCACGCATCGTTTTTTTACTGGCACACTAGGGGGCGGAATTTTTTTCGAAAAATTAGGGTTCGTTCGCTGAAGCTTTTAGGAATTGACTAAATTTTTTTTTTCATGGAAGGGAACGATCAGAGTGGGAGAATAAAAAAAATTAGAAGAAAAGTCGAAATACGCTTTTCCTGATTAACTTTTTCTTACATCTAGTATCTACGTTTCGGAAATTTTCCTTTCCCCTAGGAAATGCGAAAATGCATGAAATTAAATATTTGTTCACGTAATGAAAATAGAAATTTCCATCACATCGATTTATCCATTAATCTGCGAAATGTTTATATATCTATCGAAGATAATCGTATAACCGAAATGGAGTGTATAATCGAATGAAAGGATATTTCGCTGCTGGTCCCTCCAGTAGGCCGAATCCGATGGTTGATGAGCGTCTTAACTAAGTTTCGACGAATTATCACCAATTATCGAGACTGCCGTCGTAACCGTGTTACCAAAGCCCCTTACAGCAAGGCTATTCCTTCGTAAAGATGTTGCGATAAACGCGTTTTCCTCTTTTGCTGAGTTTTCACCGGTAATTCAAAGCTCTCTTTCTCCCTCTTCCTCTTGTCGATATTATTATGACGCTTTGGCACGATTGGTGATACGAGTTAAGAACAAAGACGAAATATTAAAAGATTATTTGTAAGAATAATTCGATGGACCAATACGATATTTGATTTATTATTATTATTATGATTATTATTATTACTATTATTCTTTTTATTATGATTTTAATTATTACTATTATTATTATTATTCTTTTTATTATGATTATAATTATTACTATTATTATTATTATTATTATTATTATTTCAATAAATTTTCCGACGAGTGGGCAGCGAATTTTTTGATTTGATGAATAATAAATTCGCTCTCGACGCTTAGTCGAGAAGAATAATGGAGAAAATGAAGAGGCGGAAAAGAATGGAAAAAAAACGAAGAAGAATGAAAAATTGAATAGCTCGCTGTCGCGTCGGGCCATACGAAAAATCGTATACGAACAATCACCGCGTTGGAAATCATCTCGGGCATGAAAATTCCGTCAACGGAACGTGTCGAGTGGGAAAAGTGGTTTGTTTCGTATTTTCCAGACACTTTCAGATGCCACGTCTACGACGAGCCCGGGAGGGGGGGGGGGGAATTGTTTTGTGTATACCGTTTATTGCAACGGTATGCGGTACGTCGCGGCAGTCGCGTGGGAGTGAAAGAGTCCGTGTGTGAGATGTTACTCGTTGAAAAGAAGAAAAACCTCGTGTCGAAGCTACGGAAAAAGCTTCGTGGAAAAGTGTGGAAAAATCTTTTTCTCACTCGCGTCTCCTTCCAATTCGATTACCCGCCTATACACCTCGAGCTTTCGGGTGCTCTTGCAATTTTTTTTCACTTTTCCCAGCGTTTCGCGAAATTTTTGCCAACGAAGAACGGATTTTTCACTCATTCGCCAATTCGTATGGTATAAAACATATTAAACATATTGCATGTATCGTTGTATCTATTTTTTAAATATTAGTATCTTTATCAAATAAATAAATAGTACCGACAGTTTCGTAATAATTCGATATAATTGAATCGACGACTATACGAAATCATCTCGAGTCTGAAATGGGTCATTGAAAAGATCTCCCCATACCTTACCGCGTATAATGGATTAATCTTTGTTCCCCATTACAAATAAAAAAAATCCGACGACGCCATTATCCACCGATGAGCGAACAGCCTTAACCTCTCTCTCTTCCCTTTTTATCCGAACTCTTTCGGATAGAAGGGCTCATCACAGCCCGGCACTCATTGCGCGCGTCGAACATTGTCTAGGTGCAACGAGTTCGGTTTCACGTACATATTTTTTTCTTCGGTGTCATTCATCGGGAAAAAAACATCCCGGAGTTTGATAATAGCGTTGCGATGCGGTTGGGTACGTTGGTCTGTGAGGTTTGCACGAGCGAATGCTCGGGGATTACGAAATTTCAAGAGCCGGGGGATCTCAGCGTGCGACGTTCGCCCGGTTGGTTTACACTCCTCCGTGGACGTGGTGTGTACGACCGGGATCCGGGTGAAGCCGAAGAGTGCAGGAGAAACCAACGACCCTACGGGTGAAAGGAACCGACAAGTATTTTGACACCCCGAATAATGGGGCACCATGGGGTGGGCACCCAATTAGGTATCGGCCGGGGCGTTAACGCGTGTGCACGCCGTATACACGCGGTGTTACGACCTATCCGGACCGACGATTCCACAACTCGAGAGATACAAAGTGTCCGCGCGGCCAAAGACCGTCGAAAATAAAGACAGAATTCTTTCAAACCGGATCCCTTGTTGTGCCACACGATAGGTTAGGTAGGAGGATACAATTCTCGAAGCTCGTAGAACCATAGTTTTCCGAACGATGTATCGTTTCTTCGTTCTGCGTTCTCAGTTTCACGCCCAGAAGAAATTTAAGAAGATGAAAAAATTTCGTGGACCATTGGAATTATTATGTGAGAAAGTACGATGGGGAATGTCGTACGCCGGAGTATGGCGCAGGGTGGTTTTGGCTGTCGCCAGGGACCATGGATATATCCTATCGATTATGCTTTCTGCATAGGGTTGATATCATTTGGTGGTTGACGCGTGATTTTTTATTTGCTGGCATATTATCTTGATTGCAGGATAAATTTCCGTAAGCCTACTTTGAACCATCTACTATTATTTCAACCATCACCGCCCAACAGGTGAACTTTTCCGCTTAAAAAAACCCGCAATTTCTCTATTTTACGGTAATTACGTAAAGTAATTAAAATTGGACAGGGTTCGTAGTAACAATGATCTTGAAAACCAACTCCATATCGTACAACAAATAATCTCCGGAATATTCGATTCTCACCGAGATTCTCGTCCCACGCCCGGAGCAGCGAGACATCCGTTGCGACCGCAACGTCGTTGTCCCGCCGTCTCTCGCTGTCATCCGGGAAATTTCTATTTCATGAAAACCCAGCCCACCGCAAGGCTCCTTCCCCCGTGACGAGAAGGTTCGGGGCTTCGATGATCCGCAACTCCTCTATCGCCCAGCGGGAATAATGAAATTTCGGGATAATCGTCGGGCAATCCTCTCGTGGCACCTGAGTGGTTTCTATCAGGGTTAAATAACCCGGATATATAACCTCATCCGTGAGCGACGAAGATGGTTTCGAAAGCTTCGCGTGGAATCGGGTGAACGCAGACGTCGAGACGAAGTTGTAGGTGCCCGAAGACGGATGAGACTTTGGTTCTCCGATCAAGAACGTTGGAATAACGGGTGAGGTTCGAGCAATTCAAACGTCGAGCATGAGAATCGGTTCAAGACTACCAGAAGCTGCGAATCTGTGTTGGCTCGATGAAGTCCCGTCGTCAAGGTTGTCGTCGTCGATGAAGGAAGACAATCTCCCGACGAGGAGATGGCTTGGATAATTTTTTTTTTTTTCGTCTCATTATTATTATTCACTTCGTCTTCAATTGCCTAGAGCGGATCTATTTCCTATTGGAACGAAATTCCGCTTAGTGATTCGTTCTCATGACATCCAGGCGAGGTGAGTGGAGCGGTGTTGAGGGGAGAGTAGACAGTCACGAGCATTAAAAGTGATGGAAATTACGAATAGACGTTGAGTCTCTTTCATTTCGTTTGGTTATGTCATCTCGATCTTGCACGTGTGTGTGCGAAAGGCGAACGGCGAGTCTCGTGGATTCTGGTCCATCGACGGAGACTGGATAAGGACGAATCCGGGAAACTGAAGAGAGTCGGGGGATTACGAAGAAAAGTGGTTGATGCGAGGGGCCAGAAGGAAATGGGGAGGACTTCGAAGGCATGAGTGGAAAAAGGCAAGGTAAAGCGAAACTACCGGGTTCTTCCCGATAAGAAGCCCATGGACTTGGCATTCGAATTTGCATTTTGAAGGTCCCCGTGATTGATAGATTAAAGATTATTTTTATTTTAGATATTGCGGTAATAAAAAAACATAAAAAGAATATAATTTTGAAATATAATAAAAAGTAATAACTTTAAATAAAAAATAATCCTTAGTATCTTAAAAAATTATGAACACATAGGAGAAGCAAGAGATAAATAATAATTGTGAGGCGAGAATTTTTTATATCTCCCTCGAATTATTCATATATTTTTCGCATTGTAATTATTATTTATATGAATAATTTTCATTCAAAAGCAATTGGAAAAAAAAATCTCAACGCAGATTGGGTCTGTATTCGGGTGGGCATCTTATCGGAAAAACCCGGTAGGAAGCAAGTAGAACGGAGCAAGCAAGCTCGGCGGGGCTGGAAGAGGATATACCTAATATCGGGAACGAGACGATGAGCCAGGAGAGAAAGTAGCGGAGGTGGTAGCGTAACGCGCAAACCCCAACGGAGGCTTCAATCGGGAGGGGTAATTTTAGGTTGGCTAATGTCGTTTCGCTTTTAATGAACTTCTCCGTTCGTTAAGTACGTTTCTCCATCTCCGTCTCGAGTACCCGAACGTCTCTCGTAGCCAGATCCTACTGGAACCCACCGTATTTCTTCCCATTCCCGATTCTCCCCGCCCCCCCCCCCCCACCCTCCACCTCCTTCTCCCATGACCTCTTTCTCCGATCCACCTTTCGAATTCCCCGGGGAGGAAGCGAAGCTACCAACTATTTTTCTATTTTTCACGTTTCTCAATCTCATCCCGGTGACGACGAATTTCTGACGAGACCATGATTTTCTTGCTACTTCCTTCGTCTAATTATCCAACATTGGATGATGCTCAATTTCGCTGAATTACGAGAAGCGTTGAAAATCACGGAGAAGAAAAATGCGACGTTGGATTTTGATCGAGCAATTTTTTTGCTATAAATGATGGGATCAGGGCCGTGTGTCTGATTAAGTTGGATTGGAATTACGCACGTGACCGTGTTTGCTTTACAGCTGAAATGAGTACAAAGGTGAGGATAGTTTACTTATCTTTGTTCGGGGTTGATGACATTATTTGGAACGAGTTCGGAGACGAATTTTGACACGAGGCGGTTCAACGGTTGGAGTCGTAATTGACTGATAGCCGAGTGAATGAAAGAAGAGAAAAATTATTATATTTTTTTAGATCTCCATTAAAAATTGTTCTTTTCGCTGATGCAGATATTTCGTACGATTCAATTAAACGTTAACCAAAGCTGCTAATTTCGATCCAAGTCGCGATTGAGAACACAGCAATATTTCACGTTGGTAGTAATTAAGTTGTCCACGCGATGAGTATCTATAGATACACTTAAAACTGAAACGTCGTTGACTCTTATCTTTCCGCAAAAATTGGCTCAAGCAAAGATAAATCCTTCGCCTAATCCGCCCGACCTACTAAAATGATACAAAAAAAAAATAATAACCCACCATCGAAATTATTATTATTTTTATTCGAATAAAAGACGCGGAGATACGAAAAATTGGGCAACGTATCGCGGTCTATTTTTCGGTACGATCAACGTCATATACGTACCGACAAGCGGTCGCGGGGTTAATCGATAAATATACAAGGAACGAGATAAAATGATTGCCGCAGAAATCGCTCCAGCGATCGAATCGTCTCTCTTTGCTCTTTCTCTCATTCTCCCTCTCTCTTTCTCTCTCTCTCTTTCTCTCCCTCTCTTTTTTCGTTTCAATTCATATATCCCGTGCTGCGGAATTCCTCGCTATCTTCCATACCGTGACGACAACAACGACGACGATGGAAACCGAGCTTTTTAATAAAGGCAATCTCGGTCAGATTGGATGTATCCAATTTGGGGAATCGCGGAGGCGCGATGACTCGTCGGGGTGATTTATTTTTCATCCCCCTCGACCCACCCGCATTCCCCGCCCCGCCTTTGGCCCCTAGCCTCCGTCCAGGCTTCTCGCCCTGTCCACTCCCCCCCTTTTATTTTTATTTTACCGCCCGTAAAAATCTAGTAAAACGATATTATTCTCCGGATATCTCTCACTGACGTCAGTTCCTCGCGGGTGCGACGACGATAAAACTAAGCAGCGAATGAAGACGCCCCGAGACAGTATGAAAAGTGAAATATTGAAATGAAAGTAACGAGGCGGGGATCGTGCTATCGCTGACAACACGCTTCGTATAAACATTGAAGCCCCTTCCTCTTCGTGTTCAATGAACAATAAAATAATAAGCAGCGAGATATAATTAATCTTAATCGAAACTCGTTGGTCGTCTGTATAACTATATGTGTATGATCAATAATAAGTTAATAAAGGGGCGTGAATTGTTATACGTCACAGGTTTCTCATTTTCGCAATAGCACGAGCCAGCACATCGTGACGGTTTCTTAATAATAATAATGATAAGAATTTTTTCAAGAAATAACAATATTATAATTAAAAGTAAATTATAATTATAATTATAGATTGAGAGATTATAATCATATACTAATACAAAAAAATAGAATAGAATTTCAATTAATTTTTTTTACTTAATAATAATAATAATTTATTATTATTATTATTATTATATTAATATAATAATTTATTATTATTATTATTATTATATTAATATAATAATTTATTATTATTATTATTATTATATTAATAATAATAATAATTTATTATTATTATTATTATTAAGTTCAAAAAATTTTTTTAGAAAGCAGATAATAGCCTTGTGAGATCACTGTAATCGTCCGCAAGCTCGATATATCTATGTTGGTTGTCACCAATCGACCAATCGACTCGAGAGTAACAAAACGTATTGCCATCATGGGTTGACAAAAAAACCCAGCCACCATCAGAGCATCGTCGACGATGGTGTGTGCTTACACGTCCTCGCTCGGAGCATCGGAATTGACTGGAGCAAACGAGGATCAACATTAGCTAAGCTCGAATGGACGGCATAGTTTGCAAACAACCGACAAACATTTCGTCACTCATCGAACAGTCGCTGTCTGGCTAAATGAAATTGGATTAAAATCTTACATCATATCGCGGACATAGCTCAACCGTGACCTTACGTCGTTCAACCTCATTATTAATGTCACGGTTCTTTGAAATTCGCCCGAGATTCTTCGTGACGTACACTCGACTATCAATTACGCAATTTTAAGTGGAAAGATAATCCGATTAATCATTTTCCTGTCCTTTTTCGAATTCCAAAATTTTTTTTATCAATGCGTTGTTAGAACGATTTTAATTGTAAAATAAATGTAGTTTTCACATCGTTTCAATTTTTTTAAGAATTATATCAGCTCCTTTGGACTAATTATTACGAAAATATATTTTCTATTTATTTTCTTTTATTTTGTTTGAGGGAAGAAGCTTGTTTCTCTTTTTTATCCGTTGACTCGCGACAAAGTTGACGCAACTTAAGTGTCGAAATGGCCATTTGTGGATATAATAGTATTATCCCAGGTCCATTGTGACCTCTTATCGTTCCTCCGTTTCTGTGTGGGCGTGGATTTAATATAACGTTAAGTTGCAATGAAATAGCGATGACAATACATGGAATTGATGTTTGCATACAGGAGCAATGAGTTTATGAGATACTGGCTATTTGTCGACTCGAAACAATCGCTATAGTACGAGAGGTACTGATAGCTGCGGCTTACATCAAGAATAATGTTATTCAATTAATATTTATTCAGATTCCTCTACACGACCGTGACATCCAAATAAAATCAAATTCATCGAATCAAATCATCGCATCAATTATAATTAATCAAATTAGAATTAATTATATCAATCAACAATTTCAAAGTGATTATTTGAAATAAATTCTAATTGAATCGGTTATTCCTTCGATATTTCAGAGAAAAAAATTCAAACGCCTCAATAAACCCGTCGATAAAAATTTATTTCGACGTTGCATCGAGGGTGCGAAATATTTCCTGCATTTGCTTATTTTTTCTTCTCAAATCTCGATAACGCAATATTCAAGACCGGTCGAGATTCGTTCGGATGACGAAATTCGCATTAAGAATTTTACGAGGCAAAATTAATACAGCCAACGAAGGGGTCGCGGGGGCGGGGAGGTTGTAGAATGTAAACTACAGATAGTGCGAAAGATTGGCGAAGCCCGTGAAAAGCAGATGTTTCGCGCAGCGAACCCCGACGCGAACCAAGACGATAGTCTTGATTTGAACATACGTTACGTTTTATCTGACGCAACTAATACCATACCGAGCGTTAACGTATGTAGTATAAAAGCGGATGGGTTTGTAAGCGCGGTGTCAGTGATCGCGAGAGTTGCCAAGTCGTTCGAACAATTCGCGATAAATAAGTCCAAAAAGAAATTGCTATTTTATTCATTGAATCTGTTCTGAGTGAAATTCGTAGTGTTTTTTTTTTAATTTCAAAGATAAATCGATAGATCGATATCGATAGATTGCGAAGAAATAAAGAAAGAATTTGAGTTACGATTTATTGGACATTTTTGGGGGATATGCAGAATCCTAACGAAACATTTACAATGAATTATTCATATTTTAAAACCGACACCTGCAAGCGGAGACGATCAGCTGCGACTAGAGAGCTCAGTGAGTGAAATAATCTTCGTAAAATAATAATAATAATAATAAAAATTGAAATAATAATAATTACAATTGTAATACTTATTAATTATTGTAAAGTAAACAAAAAATTATAACGATGTATATTTTTCTGTAGCAAAAATAGCGTATTCAGCGCCACACAGCGTGATCTCACTGGCGGAAGGAATGCCGAACGAGGAAACGTTTCCTTTTACCGAGATAACGTTGAAGATGTTGGGCGGCAAGAGCTGCGTCCTGAAGGGAGAAGAATTGGAAGCCGCGCTGCAGTACATACCGAGTCAGGGTTATCCGCCGCTGGTTCAGGCAATTCGGGAATTTCAAAAACGAGCCCACGCGCCACCCTTGTGGGAGAGTCGGGACGTCGTGATAGTTTCCGGTGGCCAGGACGGTCTTAGCAAAGCCCTCGAAGCGATAATCGGACCGGGAGATCCAATTTTGGTGCAGAATCCGTATTATCCCGGTGCAGGAGTTGTTGTGAGTGACATTTGTTTATTTATATATTTATTTACTTATTTATTTATCTATTTATTCATTTATTCATTTAGTTATTTATTTATTCATTCATTTATTTATTTATTTATTTATTTATTTATTTATTTATTTATTTATTTATTTATTTATTTATTTATTTATTTATTTATTTATTTATTTATTTATTTATTTATTTATTTATTTATTTATTTATTTATTTATTTATTTATTTATTTATTTATTTATTTATTTATTTATTTATTTATTTATTTATTTATTTATTTATTTATTTATTTATTTATTTATTTATTTATTTATTTATTTATTTATTTATTTATTTATTTATTTATTTATTTATTTATTTATTTATTTATTTATTTATTTATTTATTTATTTATTTATTTATTTATTTATTTATTTATTTATTTATTTACTTATTTATTTATTTATTTATTTACTTATTTATTTATTTATTTATTTTAGGATAATGAAATAAAATTATAATATAATTACAGATAGCCCCGCACCAAGCAGAAATTTTGCCCGTGCCTCAAGACGATTTCGGTATGGACCCGGAAGTGCTCCGGAACATTCTTCAAAATCGCAAAATGTCGGGGGGGAAAATGCCAAAGCTCATGTACGTAAATCCTACGGGTGCCAATCCAACCGGTGTTGTACTTTCGCTCAAAAGAAGGCAGGAAATTTACAGAATCGCGTGCGATTACAATTTTCTGATTCTCGACGATGATCCCTATCACTTCATGTACTTTACTGAGGTTAGTGATTTCATTCATTTTTTTCTAACGTAGATACTGATATTTTCTTTATTCATTTATTCATTTATTTATTTGTTCGATTTTCGTCTTTTTTTTATTACAGGAACAACCAAAATCTTTTCTCTCGCTGGACGTCGAGGGTCGAGTGATACGATTGGACTCAATGTCGAAAGTCATAAGCAGCGGATTGAGAATAGGTTTCATCACCGCTGCGGCTCCTCTCGTGGCGAGTATAGAACTGCACATGCAGAGCAGCCACTTGCACGCACCTACGCTTTCCCAGGTATGCACATCGCTCGATTATATCACGTATTCCAACCCCTTAATCCCTTATTTTTTTATTTGACTCAAATACCTCGAATAAATCGATTTCAACTGGTCGAACAATTTTTTCGCGTGTTGATCAAATACGAAATGGATATAATTATTGCAGATCCTCCAGAACCTCTTAAAGTAATTTAATCGGGCTCAAATTAGGCCAAATATTTTCTGATAGTACATCCTTCAAATGTGAGAGGTACCAAAAGATTCGTGAGGCATAGAAGGATTTAATGACAAATCATGACAATCATATACATAACAATATTACGTTCATCAATTGAACATGTTCTCAAAGAAGAAAAAAGCATTCGCACGTTCGAGTAACGACAAAGATTACCATCGAACGACACTCGTTTATCCCTCCATCGTTAATCCCCGTCGCTTAATTAAATTAATTAATCAGCCGATGGACGAATAAAACAAAAAAGTCGCTCAAGGCATGTCAAGATTGTTCCGACTCGCGATAGAATAACGCTGTAGATTAGTGTACGATCGTTAAAAAATAAATTATTTCACGAATTATAAACATTCGCTAACGGCTCGTGAGTCAACTTCGATAAGAGTGCAAACCCAGTGCCAGGACGTTAATCATAGTCAGCGTAATTTTTATACGTAGATATGAAAAGAGAGCAATCCCCGAAGAGTAAATAAGAGCTACGAAACGCGGAAGATAAGAACAAAAATGGCGGAACTCTGACCGTGGCGCGTGTCTGGCACTATCGGTTTTTCGCGAGGAGTCGGGAGGTCATGCGCCAATTTTTCGTTGATTGTGAAAACGAATCGTTTATCGACAGAGTCGATGCAAACGTCATCGCAACGAGCTATTGATAATCCACAATTTTGTTGGTTACGTTTGATTCGAAACGGATGGTTAAACGATCCTTGTTAATTCGATCCCTGTTTTTTTAACCTTTGACGATTTAATTCTTGAAAATGAGATCCCTGCCGGTCCAACCTAGGTTCTCCAGGTTTTTCGAGGTCATGTTCTAGGTTTTCTCTAGGTTATTCAAGTTCAAGTTCTAGTTTTTTAAAATCCTTTCTAGATTTACTCTCAAAGTGCGCAAATAATTGTGATTTGTGGCGAGGATCCGTTTGCGGCGCGCCATTTTTTTTCTCGAGGGATTTATTTATTAGGGCATCTCTTTGGAAGGTCATTTTTAGTTTCAGGATAATTTGACAAAGAGACGATACCTTCGTTCTCAGGGACGAATAATTCCCTCAAGTATTTATCCTCGTCGAGACAATAATACCGAAAAATACTAACTCCATAGCGTTTGATGATTCGACTGTAATTCGCTGTCTTCATGACTCGCGAATGTCATTTAAAAAATGCAAGGAACAACTTTTCGAACTTAAATCCGTCAAATTCGCAATTTGATCAATTTTTCAGGTGATCATGTACAAATTAATGAAAATTTGGGGATACAACGGTATGATGGAACATTTTCGTTGGATAAGATCGTTCTACAAAGAACGTCGCGACGTCATCGTCGACCTTGCTGAAAAACATTTGCGAGGTAATAATGATAATATTATAATAAATAACTACATAAAATATAATAAAATAAAATAATAAAAAATAATAATAATAAATAAACGATAAATAATATTAGTCAAGGGTGTCAGAGTGAGAAATTTAATGAACAATCTTTCTTTTTATTTTCATGAAGGTTTGGTGGATATCGCAGTACCAAGTGCGGGATTTTTCTTGTGGATCCGAGTCCGTGATATCGAGGATACGTGGAAAATGGTAATGCAGCGAGGAGTGACGAATGGGGTGCTCGTTGCACCGGGAGCGGCCTTCATGGCCGATCCGTCGAAGCCCTGCAACGCCATCAGGGTGAGCTTTGCCAAAGCCACGTACGAAGAAATGGACGTGGTAAGTCAGGAATTCAGAATTTATCCACGTACGAGGCTTAATTCTTATGGGTTACCATAGAAATTCGTACGAGTGCTTGCTTGGATTCGTGATTATCGTCCCTGAGCGTCGTTCTCGACATTCCAACACATTCCTTCTTCATCTCGTGTCGATAAGAATAACTTCTTTACGGAATTTCCGAGCATAATCGATAAAGAACGGAAAATAATTTTTTGTTATTTTATTTATTGGTGATTTTCTATTATTTATTTTATTATTGCTAGATTTTTATTAAGGATGATCAACTGATGGGTTGTAAAATTCTACAGCATGCGATCGAAAACTCGTTAAATTTGGTGCATAAATAAATTCATAGTGCATAAAAAGCAAAAGTATCAATTTTTAGAACTATTGTATTTATTTATCATTTATATGATGTTATTTATTATTTACTCGTCATTTCTGTTCTTATACTCATTATCTATTTATGATTTATACTACTTTATTTATTATTTATTTTTATTATGAGTAACCCATGGATAAATTATACAACTCGATGCAATGAATATACAATTGATAGCTCGTTCAAGTACACGAACGAACATTCACCGATAAAAGCGGTAGAAATTTCTGGTTTCCGTTTATTATTGACCCCAACTTGTAACGAATGATAATTTTTTGTATCGATAACCGATATCAGTCGTCAGAAAAAACCGTATAAATTTAATTACTTTCTGTGTTGCTCAACGAGAATTTTGTTATTCGTTCGGCAGGCCATGGCGAGGTTAGCGTTGTTGATAAGAGAAGAATTGGCGACCGATGATCCGAAGTTAAATGGCAATACGTAAAAATTCGTCCGTCGGCAATCGAAGTTCGTTTCTCAACGAGTGAAACGCGTTGCCGCAACGGATGCGTTTTATCGGGGGATGAAAACGGAGATTTCAACGAGTCTGAACGGCCGCCGAAGCTTGCCGACAAACGGCAGTTTCCTGCACAGGATAATGCACCGGTCGACAAAATGGTTACGGTTAGAGCGGCAGCGAAGGGCTGTTCGCCACATAGAAGGGAGCGATGCAACCCTGTGCGAGCAACGCTCATACTAGAAATCGGGGGTTGGTCCAAGTTGCCCTCCGTCGGGGTTGCGCAGCGTGGAAAATTACCCAAATTCATGTCAACCCGACGCCGACAATTATCTTGATCCGAACGACGACGATTGATGATGAATAAAAATTGCAATAAAAACAAAATATCTAGCCTACAAATTATTTTATTGTGATTAAAGGGTTTACATTATAAAAATAAATCGTGCTATCCTTGTTCGAAATAATACCGAATTAAATTTGAAGCTGTTGACGTTTTGGGTATTTGGTGAATGATTATTATCTATAAATAGCGAGAAAATTCCGCAAATTAACGGACTCTACGTTACCGACGGCGTAGTACCGTCTTAAGGCTTCGCAGATGGCGCTCGAGTCCGTTTGCATGGATCTCTAGGCTCTAGGGATGGTCTCAGCTGCCCTATGTCGCAGTTGCCAACTGGCAGAGACACCCGAAATTATCTCGACCCGACGCCGGCAATTATCTCGATCCGAACGTGATCGTTCCAACTCCAAGTCACAACCGGACGGAATGATGATCGATAAAGTCGTATTCTCGTCTATCGACCGCGAAATATTGCATACACCATTCTGAGCAAACCATGAAAATGTTTAAACGCTAAAATTCTTTATTCACACGCATTCACAAATACTTTCAAACTATAGCTTGCAACATTGTGAGAAGACCCGTTTCTACGATGGGCGATGATGGGGGTAGTCCGGAAAGATAAAGCAGAAGCAAAAGCGAAAGAGAAGAAGCAGAAGCGCTTGCGCTCGGCGAAGTCGCGAGCCGCCAGAGAAATAACCCCCGGGGCCGGGTGCGAGCGACGGGGAGGCTCGAGCAAGACAGCGACAGACAAACCAGACTCTCTCACTTAACGCTAAACATCTTAACTAGCAATTAATTTGGTGGAATTAATTTAATCTTCCGCAATATAAACAGACGAGATCCGTCCTCCGGCTTTACACGTTTCACTCCAGTCATACCCGACGGCATACTTTCGACGCACTTGCGATTCATAATTTCTTTATTCAAAAAACATTTATTTCATCGCTGGATTCTGTAAACGGAAAAAGAAAAAAATTGGGAGTTTTTAATTTGTAATTTATTTACCGGGAAAAAGTTATTTGATTGTAAGAATTTTTTTCTACAGAATATGATACATATTTTAATGTTTTTTTTCAGAGGCTATTAATTTGTGCCCACCACAATATTATATTATACTATATTATAATATTTTATTTTATTATATTATTGAAATATACTAAATAATAATAATATGGCAATATGGACAAATAATAATATATAATGATAATAAAAAATAGTATATCATAATAATAAAAACATATAATTATATTGTTATTGTTATTATTTATTATATTTATGACTTCCGCAATTCGAAACGGAGCAAAGCGGGTACAAGAAAAATTGCTATTGTATCACTAGATTTTTTTTTATTTCGAAAAAAAAAATCGTGGCAATGACGGGCTCGGTTTTATTACTCGGATATCGGGGGTTGGTTGCGTCGATGTGTTTGATCCTGGCCGGGGAGGGTAACGCGGCTCAAATCCCTCGGCTATCTCGGAGATATAGTGTATATTAAAAGACGTTTCGGGGGTTGCTCTCGGGTAGTCCCGACTCGAGATCTCGCCGATCATACGAATGGCCACATTTTCTCGAGCCTCTTCTCTTCCTTTATCCGAATTTGTCAAACACCCACGATCACTTTCTTTTCCGATATCGCCTCGTTCTCCACTCGCACCGAACATTTTATTTCTCTCAGACTCGTTCACGTGACTCTTTTTTACTACACTTCTTATGACTTTGAAAGAAAAAAAATACTAAAAGCTCTTTTTTTTAATTATTTGTAACTATAATTTTTATACGTTATATCAGTGGAGCAATTCCTTATAAGAATCCTTATAGGAATCACAAAACGAAATGATAAATTTTGGCAATGAATTTCTCGGATGATTCGAATAGAAATCACGGTAAGAACACTCTCAGAATCTCACAAATTCCAGCTATGTGTAACGAGGCGAGACTCAATAAAATTAAAATAAAATCAATCTAAAAAATTCCACCGTACGTAGACGTCGGCGACCAAAAATACAAAAAAGAATATTCCCCCGCTAATTCCGACCCGACGAGAGAGAAAATAGTAGAACCGAAAGATGTAATATCGAAAGAAAGCACATACCAAGAACGGATAAGAACAACGAGCCTAAGAAGTGTTCGGATTTCGCAGTTCACCCTTAAACCAAACTCTTCGACATTGTTTCCTCAAATCCATCGTTTCCTTCGTTCGTAATTCCGTGCGTTTCATCCCCGTCTCATCTGTATATCCGTTTGGCACCCGGAGAAAGAGAACCGGGCGGGGAGAGTCTCTATTATTCCCCGGAGTGTGGGTGGCCGAGACGAAGACGGGAAATGTAGCCTCACGGACGTTGGAGCGCGGTATATACGACGTCCGCGCGAAAACGTTGGGGAATGGTATACGAGAAACGGCGAGAGTGTGTCGGGGGGTTGCGGAGAAAGCGGATGAGGCGCGGGAACTTCGGGTCGGTACGGAGGGTGGAAGTGCGAGACGAGGAAACGAGAGAAATGTTTTAAACGCGAACGGGAGAGCGAACGAGTGAGACGAAGACGGTCGAACGCGGTGGCATTTGGCAAGAGGGCGCGAGTTAGGTGAGGGTAGGTGAGGGTAGGTGAGGGAGGTGAGCGAAGAGACGAGGGGGTTGGCAATGGTGGTCGACGACGAGGGCGTGTGCCGGAGGGGTAGTGCAGTTTCGTGTTGGCATTACTCTTGATTTCCGTGGTGACGTCGCTGCCTCGCACTCTCTACCTCCTGTACCAACCCCTACCTTTCCCCCTGACTTCCCATCGCCACGGCTGCTACCCCGTGTCTTGTGTTTTCCCGTTTCCCGGCTCTGTACACGGGTGTATATACTTGTTAGAGGGGTTGTTATTTGAGGCACGGCCGAATTTTTCATTGGGATGGTTTGGAAATCGGTTTTTTAAGAAATTGAAAAATTTCAAGCTTATTTTGAACCTTCCAGGCCAATTCTAACCATACTCCCTGGTTAGGTGAAGTTTCATGGTTAAGATACGTGCAATTCTTCCACCTCCTGATAATTATTTTGGTGGGACGATTGATTATGCGAGGAAAATATTATATGATATGGAATTAAAAGGTATGAATCCTATTGTCACTTCGAAATATATATACAGCGATATTTAGTCGTCCCGCCAATATAATTACCGACACATAGGACAATTGCTTTTATTTTAAATGAGAAACTTCACCTCGTTGGGGGGGGGGGGGGGATAGCAAGAATGATACTAGAAAGGTAAAAATTGGCTCAACATTTATTTTTTTGTTTTCGGAAACGAGTTCTAATCCGTCACAAATAAAATTCTAAAATGACCCAAACAACAATCACCCTAACAAATATATGTACAGATAAAATATATATATTTATGTATACGATACATAACGTACACGTAGATTTTGGTACACATACGTACCGCAATAGTGTACACGGCATAGTGTTGTGAAATATATGATCGCATGTCTATACGGCACACAACCGAGTGCCGGAAAACGATGGGGCAAGATGGTTTACATTTTCACCTTCGGTTACCACAACTATTTAACTTAAACTTAACTATTTCAAACTTCTCATTATAATACAGAAGTATCTAATTCTACGAAGTATTTGTTAATTCATTTTTCTTTATTATTATCTCTCTCGAAGATTATATTATATTATTTTTTGCTTATTATATTTCCCTTCTTTATTATTTTTCCAATGCTGCCTATTGGAGGTTACGAAAGTTGCGGACATCACGAAAATCCGCGAGTCCGTTACAAGAGTAGATCACAATGTTCCAAAATCGTCCTCTTATTTTTTAAACCACCCTGTTGAACAAGAAAATTGGTTCGCCAAAAATTGCTACGATCTCAGTATTCATAGGTTTACAAATTTCTTTGTTCCATCATGCCCCACCGGTTGTTACGTGCGATGTGTGTATATGTCCATAAGGCAGCGGACTATCCGAGAGATAGATTGTCGCCTCGACTCTCGGCTTTCTCGAGGTTCTCTCCGGTCCTCCGACAACACCGTAGCCCAACGTTCTCTCTCCTGACTCTCTCCCTCCCTCTTCCTCTCCCTCCCTCTCTCTCTAGCTGTACCACAGAGATCTCTCGCAGCTTCCTCGTCCATTCCGGGTCTGCGCATTATATCCGTACACCGGTACCGTGTGTCTCTGGCTCGCCCAACGCACCATCCTTCCTCGTGCACACTAATCTAAATTTCGTCTCCGTACGTGTGTACTCACACCCAATCGCGCGGAAAGGAAACGTACTCGAACACGACCGTACGTACAGCAACACCGGCTCTCCAGGAGCACGGCGAAACCGGTGTCAGTGGCGAGACCCCGGAAACCGATCGGTTCGTCCGCGTCTTCTCCGTTGTTACGAGACTGAACTCCGTATCGATGATCTCAATGTGTATTTATTCTACGTACGAACAATCCCCATCTCTCAATAAACCTCTATACATTTCGGAAACCGCGTGGATGAACGTGACAAATGTCAGCGGCGTCACGCAGATAACACTAGGCAATGCGGTTAATTATTATCATAATTTTTTATTGATTTATCAATTTTTTTCGTTGTAGGACTGATGAGGTCATGAATTAGGAAAAATGCATTGCAGGAATTTATTCATCTATTTATATATATGAGAGGAATATATTAAATAACAATTACCTAAACTTAAAACGGCAATGAATCTCGATTTTTAATTTCGAGTCTTTTCGAATATTCCATATACAATAGGAATGAAAACCATGAAAGCAAAATCAAATTGTATCGAATCGAATAAAGTAAAAAAAATCCAATTTTATTCAATTAAAAAATGTCATTGCTCGTCGACACAAATAAATACTGTAGTAGAGGGCTGCAATTTTTGCCCAGATTCCTCGATATATACATTGAATGATTCTAGATGACAAGACCATAAAAACCCCGAAATTACCATATGAATAAGGGACACCTTGATATACCTATCAATTCAAGAGTCACATTAACGACATAACGAAACATTGAGAATCGCATGGAAGCGGTGGACGTGAGGCTCAATGAAAAACCAGCGACCGTTGAATGGTCAACGATCTTCGAATCGAATAAGTAAAATTATTTATAAACCATTGCTAATTGACCGTTCGTTGTTCTGTTCCATTGTCCATTATTGCCGCTTTACCGAAGTTACGAGACGCAAGCTCTTATTTATAGAATTATCGCCAACACGATTAGCATGGACTCTCTTCCTCCACCCACTCATTCTCTTCTGGGCTCTGACATCGCCGCGGTTTATAGAGCTCGCGACGGGACCTCGGATTTTTTCATTGATTTATCAGTTCGAGTTTCAACGAGACCGAGTTTCGTTATATCCGATATTCTAGACAGCCTCGATTATCACGGCACAGATATGACTCCGGCGATCCGGCAGCGACAATCAAAACCACACGTACGCTATCTCGTATTTATCTAATTGATTCGAAAATAGTTTCTTCACACAATTTCACAGATTATTTTTTATTCATTTATATAATATCAATCAAGATGATTATTTAAACGAAATAAGAAAATCGTACGATCGGAAAAATATTTTTTATTATTGATCATCGTATTTTAATCCATCTGACGAAGGAATACATCATACGTTCTTTCGAAACAATGACTGAAATCAACGTAACTTACCATCTAGAATGCTTTTCACCGGATTCCATCCGGCAATGTGGTTCTTCCGGTCGAATAAAAATTAACCAACAGCATCCGGCCGATAAACTCGATCGTCCAACAAGGAAAAAAAAAAATCTATCTCATTATCCCGAACGAAAACTTCGTACGTACAATCGGCGAGAAAAAATCCGTCGCCGACGGTAATTCTCGTACTCGAATGACCCCCTTAATACAGCGATGAACGAAAAAGAGCGCACCGGAACATCGCTTCTGGCGCGATGATCGCCGAGACGTTATCGAAAATCCGATTGAGCCTCGACGTGCGAAAACGAATAAGGATGGCCAGGGGGGTAGGTAGGTGTGTAGTTCGGAACGATCGGACATCGGTAAAGATATTAACGCCGTTGGGATGTGCCGATGCCCGTCGCGTTGGCCATTTCCGGGAGACGATGATGCGCTACCGGGGAGAATATCGGCGAGCCGCCCAATTGCCCGGTAAATATCGGCGCTTCGCTGTCCGGGCCGCCGCGTATACGCTCCACCATCGCAACTACCCCGCTTATACTCACGTAATATAACCCAATCCCCCCTCCGCCCCCTCACACCCCTTCGGAGCTCTGGCGAGGCCGTAAACCAAGACATTAAATTTTATAATATTGCACGCTGTGCCCGCTTGCGCATCTCTCTCGTTCTCCTACGCCCCCGCGCCATCCCCCTCTCGTGCACGATCCCTCGAATCCCTCAACCCTCGACCCCGGGACGTTATACCTATCCCGTTGCCGACGGTGTACCTTCGCAACGGCGCTACACTGCCACCGCTCGTGCTTTTATTGGCTATTTACAGAGGGAATGGCTTCTAAATTAACTGCAGACTGCCGGATCACTTCCTATTTCGAAACGCGCAAAGCCTCCCCTGCGCCACCCCCGAGGCCGCCCTATCACCGGTGGTACTGCGCGCCCTTTGGAGCGCCCGTGCTCTACGGTTGAGGTAGCATGAATCGGGGGGGAGGCGTTTTATGAACAGGTTCAACTCTGTAGTTGCCGATCTCACGAACGATCTTATTTTCGTTTATGTTTTTATCCAAATTTCCATCACTTCGAATTTTTATGGCTGTTTTGTTTTCAAAGAGAATATTAATATTCCGCACAGTCAATCGACTATCCGAATGCGACGTACGTAAGTGATTTTCGGGACGAAATTTATTTCGGTAGACTTGCATGAATTTAATCGATAACGAAATTGGGAAAATTATATCATTCGCTTGTTTGCTTCTTTTTTATTTTGTTTTTTTTTTTTGCGCAGGTTATATCGGTACGGAAACCACTTTGTTACGGATCGTTAACGCCAACGTCATCGTCTTCAGCGATTAAAAAACACTCCGGAACGAAGGAATTGAATTATTCTAATAAATTTAATAAAATTGCGGGAGCGGATGCGATTATGACGACGACGAAATTTAGATCCGTCACAATAATATCCTTTTTCAAATATTATTTCGGGATTCGGATGGATCTGATTGAAAAATATTATTTGTTTCTTTTTATTTTTGGCGAACGCTTTTATTGCGAATTTCGTCGTTTGCGATACGTAATAAAAATAACGCACGTACAAAGTCGTTGAGGATTTTGGGGTGCGAGCGTTATTTCCAGTTGCCGGTGACCCCTGAAGAGAATGATTTAATTTTCACGACTGGGAAACGTATATCGCAACTGACAACTCCGGTGGACCAAGTAAATTTCATATCTCAATTAGTTTTCGTTGCCACGCGGCGGCACGTGCGGACCTCGTGGTGGTCGTGGGCTCGACCCCCGTCGTCAGCCCGCACCCCGTAAACACACCGTGCCAAACGGTTTTGGCTACGACGTTATTCGAACGCAAATACATTAAACACGATGTATACATACGTGTATGTGTATTTAGGTAGTTACTGCTTGGGTCATTTTCGAATTTTGGTTGGGGCGGTTGAAAAATCGGTTTTTGAAAAAATACAAAAATTTTGACGGTATTTTGAACCTTCTGGTTCAATTCTAATTATACCCCTCAAGCAAGTAAAGTTTCGCGTTTTAAATCTATGCAATTTTTCTACCTGACGGTGATTGTTTTGGCGTAATGACTAAGATACGTGAAAAAAATTGATAGCATGTGGAATTGGAAGGTATAAACCCTATTTTGACCAAAAAAAAATACATGTATGGGTCATCTTGGGCCACTTTTACATCGTTTCACTGACGATTATCATCCTATTCAGTTAAATAATTTTCGAATAAATAGATTCTCTAGACCCCGCGGTTAACGAATATTCTAGTGATTTCTAAATTATTCTAATAAATTGGCCGATCATCCAATTATAATTCAAAGATAAATAGAAAAAAATTACAAACATATATTAAATTCGTTCTCGTGAAAGTAAGATTCATCACCTATCAATTTCATATGGTATACATTTTTTTTAAAACTAATTAATCCCCCTACTAATAAAATTACCGAACAATGAAAAAATTGCATGTATTTCAAACAGTAAACTTCATCTAGCACCAGCGCATAGTAGAAGTTGCTCCAGAAAAGTAAAATTACGCTCAACATCTTTGTCTTTCTTTCGAAATGAATTAAGACCCCGGCGCAAAAAAAATTCGAAAATGACCCGAACAAGAACCACCCTAATGTGCATGCATGTACATTTGTAAGTGTAGGTAAGCCACCCTGTTTCGATGCATTACAACAGGTCGTAACAACCTTTTATCGTTGTCATCGCTACAACGGGATAAACATCTCTTTGCCGTGTCCAAAAATTGCTTGATCGCAATGGTCGCGATCCCACTGGTATCTACATGATGTTATTCAAAGTGACACATTTTTGAACGACAATGACAGGTTTCGTCTGTCGCACACGTGACGACGACCGAAATATTAAAAATAGTTCGTGTTCTTATAAATACATTGTTGTGATGAAATAAATTCTATCATTACATATGTCGATTACCAAATAAATGAAGTTGAGTTCGAAGATGGTGATTCAATCTAATGGACACGTATTCAAAATATTTTAATCACTAAATGATCGCAATTTGAAATTTGAATGAATTATAATCGAAACAATCGCCCGATTAAATTAAATAAATATTATTAACAATTTAAGTTGAAGAAAAAAAGATTCCGAGCGAAGAAGATCGTCGTAAAATCTTTAAAATGTAAATGGCAATAAGTCAACCTCGATGAAGCCCTCCGTGACGGTGTCAGGGTTGTTGCGTACGGGGGTGTTAGGTGCCGGAAAACCGTACGGTACACGATTACCCGGGACATATGTTTATAGGGGTTTTGGTAATATATACATAGTTCGTTGAACGTATACTCTCCCGATCCCTTACTCGCCCTCGTCGTACAACATATTAACGGCTTAGGACCGCGGTAAGCCTTTTATATTACATTTTTGCCTGTATGGGGTCGGTTAATCCGACGACGATGAAGGGAGCCGCACAGCGCGTCGCGCATTGCGCGCTGCAGCCGAGGACTATACGTCGAGTCTCACCGAGAAGAGCACAACGACTTCTCCACTGAGAAAAAAAAACAACAAAAGAAATTCACGTGGATCCTTAGAACCAAAGTCCTATCGTGTCAAATAAAATTTCGAATAAAATAATTCAATTTCCCCATTGGTCCACTCTATTTCTCCATTCTATCGAACAACGACCAGGATTTCGCAGATCAAAAACAAAGATACCTATAATCCTATCAAAACCTATCATCCCTCAAATTTCTTAGTCAAAGCCTTTAGGCAATTTCTCAATATCCATCCGCCAAAACCTCAAATCGTTCTTCACCCCGAATTCGCATTGATAAAATTTTCCCAGATTCTTCCGGCCCAAAGTCCCCAACGTTAACCACCGCGATCTACACGCGTATCGATGTTCCGATTGTCCCGAACGTAGATATATAATTCTCCGATCTCACAGTGATCACGCACGTCTTTTCGACGTTGCGCCCGTGAAAAGAAAAGCCAAAAGGGGGACGAGATCCATAGAAGCGTTTGACGCGCTGCGGGATTCACCAATTAACCGGAATGACCGGAGCTAAGGCTCGTGCATGCCATCGTACGGGCCTTGGATAATATAGACCTCATTTTTCACAAACTTCGACTTTATCGATTGGGACATTAGTTTGTCCGTCGGCGAACTGTGTTGAAAGCTTCGAACTATGAGGTTGCCAGGGTGCGCCGGGTATCCCGGGGGGTAGTTCCCATTGTTTGCTCAGATACACACGCAATCCCCCCCTCCTCCCTCGCCACCGCCCCTCTTTCGGCCCAAGCGAATGGAGCGATAGAGAGAACGTAAGGTTTTTTCTTCGTACTCGTGTGAGAGACAGAGGAAAAGTGAGAATCTCATCCCCCTTCGAGCCGTTGCTGGCGCGATGACTTACGCGCCCTCTCGTAACGACAAACACGGAGTCGCACGAAATTTCGGTAGCTGCCGCGAGAACTCACTATCGAGGCCGACCGTGAGCCGCGTGTGTGTGTCGTTGCTATTAATTATTTACACAAAACCCCGGCGATGGTACTTCGACGGGAAATCCAATAATACACGTTCTGGAACGGTTGATACACCAAACGTCCCCAAATCGTTGGAAAATTGTTCGTTCTTCCGGCGTGAGGGATTATAGGAATAGGTGGGAAGTACGAAAATTCATGGTAATACGACACTCGATGGTTGATGATAATTTATTGACTCGGTGCGATGGATTTGGCACATTAAATTGAAACCAATGTTGGTACATTTCGAAATCATTCAAAAATATTTCAAAAATTGTATCACATCCTGCATGGACGATTACAAGAATAGATGAAAAATATGGAGATCCATCGAAAGACGATAAGATCCTCGATGAGACCTCAATTAGCTTCCTGCAATGAATTTGTCACATTAAATTGCACAAAAATAATTCCACTCCACAAAATCGCGTATTTCTCGTCGTTGGTCGATCGTCGGTTGACAAAAATTCGAGAACGGAAAAAAATTTGGGCGAACGCTGGTGGGTGATTTACGACGGAGACCGAGCAGCGAAAACGAAAAGCGAACGAAAAGACGGAAAGCGTCGTGAAAACGCGCGTCCGTGGAACAACGATAAATCTCTAGTTTGGACCTCAAGTTTCGGCGTAAATCTTGCCACGTTTTAGCGCTAAGTCCGGCTACTCATCCTCCAGGATCAAGAGGTGCAGACTCTTCTTTCGCTGCGGTCTTGGTGACGGTCGAGTTTACGTCGCGGTGCTGATGTGTGCGATCCAGCCCTTCGCTTACTCGCTCATGATCGCGTTGTAGAAGTAGCGTTGCAAGCGTTTTTTCTTTCTCACTTCGTTTTTATATTCATTTTTATTTTTTTTTCTTCGCAGCATCAAGCGGACGTTAGCTATTCGCGAGTGTTGTCATTCCGGTGACAACGTCGAGGTTGAAAATCCACTTGGACGGAGTTTTAAATCGGGTGTAGCGTTACATACCGGATGCTGACAATAACGAGGAAGAGCGCTGGTGTCGTGCGGAATACAAGAATATGTTTGTATAGAAGAGATAGGAATAAATACAGAGGCGTGTTTTTGGAGAGGAAGAATTTGGCAGTTCTTAGATCTGCCAAATTATGTCATATAAAAAAATTATATTCATATAAAATATGATAGTATGTCATATAAAAAAAAATGGCCGAGACAGGGCCCAATCGGACTATTTTTAAAGTTTCTTCGAGTACGATCATGGATTTTAAATTTGATTAGCACTCAAAAAAAATTGTTTCACCAGCTCAACCAGAGACGATATTTTCGATAAATATAAATATCACCATCATCATCCTATCTACGTATTTGTCATCTTCTCTAGGTACTTATCTACTTACATTGAATTCAATCGAAAATCAACAAAAGAAGAGAGAAGTTTCCACGCCACTCTCAATATCGAGATTGTTATCATCCCTGCGGTCCAGAACTGAGAGAACAGCCACGACTCGACGACTCGAACGAGATGACTGTTCAATCGTCCTCTCTTCAAGGATCGTTCGTTCTTCGGTCCGTGTTCCTTTTAACTTTGCCGGAAGCTGCTGGCGCTACACAATCGTCGCCCCACCCGAGTCCGGGGAAATTGAAAAACTTCCGGACAGAATTGTGTTCCATCGCCGCGACTACGACTCGGCACCGGAACTTAACTCCGTTGCCGCACCGTCGCGGTACCCTCCCGTGTCTTCTCCCCTCTTTGTTATCCGGAAACACACCCCGAGTCGCCGTATATTCTAAAAACTAATTAAACTTTGGACCCACGGACACGAGGCGAGTAGCGTCGGACAACGCGAGCGCGACCCCTCCCCGTCTTCTTCCCGGGCTCCGACACTTTTCCGAAGAAAACAATTCACCGGATCTATAAAACCCAACGAAACGGTTTTTTTCCTTTTTCCGCGGGTAGAACGAAACGATTTTATGCAAACTCTATTTCCACTAGACTAAAAAATTGACAATGACGGGCGACCATGGCTCGTAATTTTCATTATCTCTTAACCCAAAAAAAAATATCGTCTTCACCGAAGCATCTCTCCTGTCCTTGTGCTCAATCCAGTATAATGTCATCAAATCACATTGATCAAAATCCGGGAAACATTGTCATCTCCGAAACCGTTCGTCGAGCCCCCAAAACGTTGTCACCTGAAAATCCACCCTCAACAGGAAAATCGTCACAGCATCCGCAGATCGCCGATCAATCGCCCAAATTTCTAGGACCATCGACGACGATTTTTCGGCGTATGCTCGTAAACGGGCTGAGGATGCTTTGAACTGTTGCATGGTCAACGACTCTCATCGAAAACGATGATGCAACATCCCTTGTATCATTTATGACGTTGGTGAATATCCGATTGCGCGGTTCGTCCACTCGTTATTGTATACCGAACGCCAGGAATTTGAAATACGGTCGGAACTCGATACTCGGCGCAAATGAAGCACGCGTTGTGCGCAACGGCAAGAGAAACCGTTCGCAGTCGGGGCAGCAGAGACCGAAGCAAGTGCACCAACCGCGGGGTCGAATCTCTCTCCATCTCTCTCGACGGTCTCTCTTCTGGCCGCGGCTAGGTGGATATTATAGAGCTGTAAACGAGGCTTGAGGGTAGTTCTGGCCCGCGTTAAATTGAAACGCTCGATGGGTAACGTCTAATGAAAGCATACGTGCGCGTTATGCCCGCGGTACGCAACGGCTAATATCAACGGGAAATCCTCCTCATACCATTTTCCAAATTAACCAGAAACAACCGACTCCCTCATTCCCGCCCACGAACTCCGTTCGTTCCGCGATGCTGTGTAATAATTCGGGCAATGGTACTCGACCGCTCAACCTACGCGTCTCCGCAACAAAGGTTAATTGTTCGTAACGGCGCGGTGTGGAACTCCGTGTGTGGTTTTCGAGAAAAGATATGTTAATGTTACATCGTGTCATGTTTTACGAATCGTTTTGATTGGGGATTCTTACATTATCCGGGTTGAACGTTGTTTATTTGATCCTTGATTTTTTGATACTTTGACAGTGTGGTCTGTAAAAAATTAGGTACCTCTTATTTTTGTTCTGGCACTTCAGGATCTTTGAGTTTAGATTTTAGATTGTCTTTAGGTTCTTCAGGTTCGGGGTTTCGAATTTACAATACTTTTCTAATTTACTATTTACTATTGAAGCGCATAAATAATCGTGCATTGTGGTGAGGATGTCTTTGTTAATTAATTTTCTATAACATGTTGCCATTTTATTTTATAACAACAAACTTTTCGCACATCATCTAGAACATTCAAAAGGATTCCTATGCAATCGGTTCGTCCGTTCATTCACTGATACACTCGCTAATAGAATCCCGAATAATAAATCAATCAACTCCCAACCTAATCATAATATTTGCATGTTTTCTAAAAAAAATATGCGTCGAAGAGTCGAAACGTTTTGTCAATTGTATTGTTAAAATCTGGAAAAAAGAAGACAGTGCGCATCGCGAGTCAATAAAATATCGTCAAGGGGAAAAACACGATTGAGTTAATATTACAACAATCGAGAAGTGGATTACACGGGGTTGAATCGAATATCGGTCCACGCGAAAAGAAGGGAACATAACCCAAGTGCAAGGGACCCATTGTATATACATGTGTGAGTTGTCGGCAAGGTACGCTTTCATTTCTGCCAATAAAACTCGTCTCTCGTGCCAGTGAAGATCGAGTATTACGAGATGCGTGGTGTATGCCGTACGTTGTGTATTCCACTACGTATACGCGATTCATACTCGAGTGCGTATATCTTTGTATCAAATATATCGATAGGGTGTATGAGATACCTGGGTGCCTTCCTGAGTGCGAGAGGAGCTCGGGGGATTTCACCGAGTGGAAGCAATTTGTTCCAATTGATCGATTCGATAGTGGCCAGACGATCGGTACAATGTATATCAGAAGAACGGGGCTGTATGTACCCAATCGCCCTCGCACTAGGTCCAATACTGTGTCTATGTTATCTGGTTGTGACGAGTTTGTTCGATGCGAACCAATCGACGGAACAATAAGAAAATAAATGTATAACATATCCCGTGTTTATTAACTAAGCAGAGTACGACGCGACTTCAAAGCCCTGAAAACGAAAGTCGATGATTGCGCAATTGCGATGTTGTTGATCCTTCTTTCATTCACTATTCGACATCAAACTGCACAAGTAATTGTGATTTCTGTCAAGAATCTCGTTGCTGGGATCAATTTTTTCGGGGATCTCTTTGCAGAATCACTTTCTTCAAGGTCATTTGACAGAAAACCGGACAATCGCGATCCCTCCGCGGAGGAGGTTAGAACACTGGATCCCCATAGAAGTTTGATAGAAAGATGAGCAAAATTTTCGCCCCCGCTTTCTTCATGTGCGAGCATTTTGTCACGGTAAACTCCGTACCAGAGGTACGAGTGAGAGACACCATCCGGGAGAACCCTTCGTTCCTCGCACGGGCACAGCTTCGCGATCGCCCCGTGTTCGCCGCGGGTTCGGAGGATGCGCAACGAAGACACACACGCTGACGTTCCCGTGTGTCCGGGGTTTCGCGCCCCGTAACCACAAATTGTCGCAAATTGAAGAAAATTGAATGAAGCTCACGGCTTAACGAAGCCACTAAATCCCCGTTGAAAACGACCTATCTCAACATCCGGCCCAATTCCAATGCTCGCTTTCTTCTTTCCGTCCCGTCCCAATGCCCGAATAATTTAATATCCTCATCTGGACCAACGATTCTTCACCGACTGTGCTCGAGCCTATCATCTACTACGAGAATAAACTCCCGTTTTTATATTACTTCTTTTTATTGACCGAATCAACGACTTACAATCGTCAATTTTGCTGTCAGTGATGATAATCCATTGCCAGAGGGACCAAGTTGGAACCACGATAATTAACTTTAGTGCTTATACGTCTCGATTTCTCTGAAAAACAACCCCTGCTCTGTTCCGCGATTCTTTCACTTTTTCAAGCCGATGACAATAGAGATATAACAATTATCACGCTGTCAGAGCAGTCGATATAATCCCTCTGTAACCATACGCACGCGTTGAAGAATATCGAGTGTGATAATCGAAATAAACACGAGTACAGGGGTTCCCTCGACGTCGGCGGTGGTTCCAAGGGGTTCGGAACAGTCAAGGGTGACCGATAAACCGAACGAGAATCGTGCCCGGTTGTATTATCCGGTTGTACAACTACAAACGTGTGTCTTCCACGCGTGCTCTCGTCTCTCGCGAATTTAGACGGGCGGGCTTGGATGAAGTTTGGAGAACCGACGAGTGCGCGCCGTTTTGCCCCCCCGCTCGCGTGTGTGCATCCTCGGGGGTTCGTTACGCACTTGGACCGGTTGCGAGGAGGATGGAGCGGGGGTGGGACGGGGTGGGTGCTACCGTGAGCATACCAGCATTCAGGTATGTAATATCAGAAATTCCTACCTATGTCGCCTGCCGGTGGCGCGCCACCCTTTCAACCCCCCGTTTCACCCTTCTCCCGGTGAAACACGGCGAAAGCTACGTTGTGACTGGCATCGTTCATCCCTCGGTCGGGAACGAAGCGTGGCTCTGGAATGCACGGGGATCGCGAATGTGTAGCGCGGGAGTACAGGTACACCAGAGGCCCCGACTATTCACCCAGCCATTTTCCATCGATCCAACATCCCCGCGGCCACTCGACAAACGTGCATAGCCCGGCAGACTCACCGTCCCCCGACCGCTTTTAGTCAAGATCAAACCTGGCGGTTCGCAGTCTGAAATTTTTCTTTCGAATCGACGATGTTGATACGCACACGGCTTGTCGGACTCGTTCCTTTGACGATGGTCAATGATAATTATCGACCCTTAGGAGGTCGTGGGATTTCCAACGACCTGAGATATATTGTAAAGGGTTGTGAGAAAATTCGGAAGATTCATGAAATCTTATTAACTATCTCACTATAAGATACAATTGTTATATTTCTGGAAGAATCATTTGTTTAGACAATATAATTGTATAAGCGATGAATAAAAATGGAAAGAACGCTCTACTTAGCTGGGGTCACCCATGACCCCAGCCACACACTAAGGATTAAATTATTCACGATCCAAAAAAAAGTTACCGCTGAATTTTTATACTCAAATGTATGTTTATCGATAACATTTCACGACGGAGTGACTAAACGAACTTCCAAAACTTTACATACAAGCAAAATAATTGAATCACGTAATTGAAAAACAAATAAATAAATGTTGTATATGAAAATATTCGCGAGCGTAGTTTTGTCGTAGGGTGTACATAGACAACCCCCGTGTCACGGACTACCCGCGGAGGATGAGGACGTCACCGGGCTGATGCTTCCGCTGCGTTCGACAAACTGTCAATTTGTCGTCGGTCTCCTACGTCTGGCGAAGCGCGTGTCTCTCGTCTGTCGTTGTCGCGTTGGATCGTTGCCGGAGGCTGTTGCGGCTCCGTTTAAAATCAATCACGTACAGAGGCCCACCCGAAACCTCACCGTCAATGCGCATACAAGAGTGAATGACTCAGACACTGACCGTCGGAATACTGAGATTCGCAGCTTTGCGTTTCGATTTCGATTCAGTATGAGATATTTTGGGTTATAGCCACAACAATGAATTATCAGATCGACCGGTCTATCATTGAGACATTCATTATGGCCGAATGAACGTTGACTTTACGTTATTCGGTGATAGATTTAACCACAATATGCTTAATAATGTTAAATTGTTATTTGTTATGCCGTTGGGCAAAATTGCCGATAATGAGATTTCTATTCGTATGAATTAATCGACGGATTATTTATTGGTCAATTTATAATCAGTTATAGCGATACTTGGTCAATGAAAATATTATTTTTATTATTATTGTTATTATTATTATTATTATTATTGTTGTTGTTATTATTATTATTATTATTATTATTATTATTGGTTTTTTATTAGTCTTCCGGGTGCTCGACTGTAAATTGCAAGCAGAATGGGCAAAGGGATTCAGGAATTTACCCACTGGAGCGTCACCGATCTCCACGAATTAGGCGCGAGTAGAAACTGATAGTACATGGGCAGACACCGAGCGAATCATCGCCACGAGTGAGGAAATAAAGTTCCGTGCTACGTCATAATGCTCCCCAGCAATCTACCTCGGCATCGGCGGATAAAAAGACCACCGTGATGAGAAAAAAATTCTCGCCTGACTCCAAATATCCGGAAACATCAATGAAAAAATAAATTAAAAAACAAAAACGCGAACCTCGGTGATTCAAAACACTCGACCGTGTTTCAACCATCGTTCCATCAGACGGGCGAAAAACTTTCATTCGCCGTGACAATTTCACTTTGATCGGAAATACGACGAAGAGCTCTGCCTCAAAGCCCGAAGGAAACAGAGATGGAAGTTAAAAACCACCCACGCTCACTCCCACACACCCACGAACACACGCAAACAAACAAAATGAAAAATAGAAGCGAGAATTCTATCTCCGGTTCTCTCGAGTCGCCAGCGACGAAACTCGCATAAAAAAGGTAGCTATTGAATTAAAAGAACATAGCGAGAGTAAAGCGAAGTAAAAGGGTGGTATGCGGTGGGTGGTTGGGTCGGTCGAAGAGGCGCCGCGGGTTGGGGAAGGGTTGCCCGGGGTGAGCCGAGGAAGAAACGTGGAACGTGGAGGGTGGGAAAAGCGGCGACCAACGAAAACCGAGGGATGAACGAGGAAAAAAAATGCGGGAAGCGTGGAAAAAGGGAGACCGAGAGAATAACGGAGGGATGAAAAGTAAGAGAAAAGAAAATAGCGGAAAGAAGAGAAAAGGTTGGATGGTGGCCGGGGGTATATCTTGGGTACGGAGTTGGGAGAAACGTCCCTGTGTAACCAGCCCTCTTGGCAAGGGTGCAGCACGGATGGTGGAGAATATACAGATATATATATACGTACACGCAGAGGGGTAGAAAGGTTGCCGGCGTGCACACACACGTCGCTCGCTTCCACGCTCGGCTACGTCGTCCATAAAAATAAAATTTCAATAAATCTCCGCGGCGTCGGGGAAGCTCGGTGGGGTTAACGGAGGACGGGCTGAGTTTCCATTGGACCATGGAAAACCGTGGGATACGCCTACCGCGAGGCACAGTGATATCGGACAAACCGAGGGCACGATAGCCGTGCCAGTGAGATCGCGCGAACCTCCGGATACCAGCGACGGAACGTTTCACGTTCGGAGACAACCAAAAGGAAAAGAGAACTCCGGCGACGACGAGCTCTCGACTACGAGAGCTCGAATACACACGCCGGGTTTACTACGACACAACCGTATTGTATACCGCGGCCACGACGAATCTCGTTCTTGCGTCTATCGTATTTTTCTACTTCTCATACATGTATATGGTATATGTGCTCGTGAATGTCGAGGAAAACCGGTTATGGGTAGTACACCGGCTCGCACTCGTCCGCCGCACTCTCTTTCCAGCAACCAAGTTACTTTCGACCTTCTTTTCTCTATTTTATGTCCTTCATTTTATTTCAATATTGCTTTTGTTCTTCTTCTCGGGCTCGTGCTTTTCATTTGCCGGATTTTTTTGATGAGAGACCTGGAGGAATATAGGCCTATCTGGGCCTATGGGTGAATTTTGTTTTTTGAACGGAATCCCATGGGTCTGTATTTGGGAAGCGACGATAATTATTCCGAAAGTAACGAGGATTGCTTTTCGGAGTGGTTCTGAATGAAAATTACTGATATGAATAATTTACGCCTCGCAATTATTATTTGATTATTATTTGTCTTATAGATTTATAATTTCTCAGGGTAATAGAAATCATTTTGTATTTTGTACTGTCATAATGCTGCAATATTTGGAATAAAAAAATATATGATTATATTGAAATTAAAAATATATTGGAAGAATGTCGTCTCGTCGATAAGCGAAATTTTTATGTTGATAGGGTTGACCCGAAAGCTGGGACATCGTTAACACTGGATTATCAGTCGGTTTGTCAGATCAATTATGACACCTTCCACTGTCCATCAAACATTAAACGTATCGATCCTCTTACAAACAATTTTCCAATAACCAAACCTCATCATTTCAACGTCTCATTAGCTGCAACTGTTTCTTCATGATGTTACATAATTTACACGAGCCAAAAAACCTGAATAAAAAATAACAACCAAAATAAAATAATCCCAATATCCATTGTACCTACATTATCGTCAACCGTATTGTCAATCAACGTCCTCGATTGTCAACGATAATTATCGCAAAATAAATTACTCAACGATAAACACCGCAAAATAATTATTTTGAAAAATTCTAATTTTCCCCAAATCCTAAATATACTCTCTGTCGTACGAATAATGATCAACGTATTTTGAATCGTAAGTCCTCCATCAAAAAAAAACATTCTCGGGGATCGAAGAACGCCAGTTACGCTCCTGGTGGAGACCCGAAGCCGAAGGACAGGAGCGATTTAATATCACGCCCACAACCGGGTTGGTAGGGGGTTAGAACCCGGAGGATAGGGCTGAAGGTGGTGGGGGGGGGGGGGGGGGGGAGATTCGGATCGGTGTATCGCACTCCCTCGTCCGTACGCGAAGCCGAACGCCGTGTGTACGGGTTGCCGCGATGCCGATGTAGCTGGCGTATATGCCAACGAAGACGCGCAACCCCCGCGCGAGGGTTTCGTGCAACCGGGACGGAGAGCGAACCCGGTCGGTTATCGCAGTTTCCCGGCCCCGTCAGCCCCCGGTGGCAACGGAGATAGTCGCCACGGAGGTGGAGAACGCTCGGTCGGGTTTTACGTGCCCGGGGGTGGGGGACGAACGTCCCGACATGGCAGCCGGCCAGTTCGCTGTTTGCCTTCCGAAGGTGCGGGCCGTTCGTTCGGAATCACGGCTTACCATCGTTCATCGTGTTTCGATTCGCATAACAAACCAATATTATCAATTATAATCGTGTTATAAATAAATTCAACGGGAGGATAACAAAAAAATTCCTAAGGGTTGAAAAATTAAAAATTTTTTTAAAAAATTTTGTAAACAACGACGAACACATTGACGACACAGAATTATTCGCCAGCCCTTTGGGAGGGGGGATAAAAGAGGAATAATAGAAATAAAGAAGAATAAAAATTTGTTGTTTCGTTTTGAGATTGAAGTGAGTTAAGATTGAACGCAGATTGGCGCGGGGTGTGCAGGAGTATTGCTCCTGGGAAGGGATGCTCAACAATATTTCCGCTGGCGGTTCCCTACACGGAATTTCCGGTAAGTACGATGATTGTGGTGTTCATTTGGTCGTGGGTGTTGTTGGTTGCGTACGTTTTGAATCGTCTGATAGGCAGAATTATCGTGGGCTTGGGGGGATGGAGGAGTGTCGGTACCGACGGAGGCTGCGGGTTGCGTTACGTGTTTTTCCTCTGTCAATTATTATGGAAAAACTTATTTTGAACGGGAGGGCGATGAGGCAGTGCCGTGATTGGCCGTGAGGCATCAATATATCTCAACGACGTTGATTAATAAGCGGGTCAAAAATTAATCCACTGGCACATTTCGTCATTTAATTAATCGGACATCGGTCCATGAATAACTGAGTCAACGCGAGTTCAACATCCATTGAATATTATAGACTTGATCAGCTTCGATCCATTGCTTTATTCGTTTGAAAAAAATTAATAATTACGCAATAATTAATATCTTCACGTTTCTTGAATTATAATAAATAATTGAGATCAATTTTTTTCTTACAATAAATTACAATATTTATTGGCAGGTATAATCCATGATAATTTATTAGTAAAAATATTTTTAATACGTTTTTATTGAACGAACGTTGATCCATGATCATTTCATATCTCGGGAAATTCAATCGTTCGTCTTCGCCTGGAAAAACACGGTTGCCTCCATAATCTCGGTCCTTTGGCGCATTTTATCGGGAACTATCGATAACCTTCGTTCCCGATGAATCGTACAGAGTGAGATTCGCGACAACACGGTGAAATTAAATGATGATGGATGAGTGATTAAAATACATTTGTCATGTCTGACACATCGCCATGTACGAGGAGTTCTATTCCTCGATGAGCGGCGTTGCCATGTGGCGGTATGAACAAGAAAAAAAAAACAATGTGCCATTTTTTTGTCAACCAATGGACCATTGATCAAAAAACGCTGTACTTCATTGCTCGGTACTCTTTATCACACAAAGTTGTCTATCATTATCAACTAGTTTGCCATTACATTCAATATATCGACGCATAAATAATAATAAAAATAATAATAATAATTTTGTAAAGAAAAATAATTGTTTCTCAACTCCGAAAAATGTACATTTTTATTTTCTCGAATAATCCAAGAAAGTATTAACCGTACGAAAATTAATATAGATGTTGATTGAACAAAAAGAAATAATAGAAAATCGGACGATTATGTACAAACGGTTGTTTAAAAAATTCGGTAGCGCGCAGAAAAAAATAAAATAAAATGAAATAAGAAAAAAAATTGTGGTTCTTTCCTGGGGCAATAGGAAGATGAAAGCGAACCTGCCGAATTATGTTGACTCACGAGGATCCTCGTAAAACCGTCTGGCCCGAGTTTTTCACTTTTCTCTTGATCCAGCCGCGGGTTTGCTCCCTCGCCCTGGCCGTGCAATAAAATCGAAATAAAAACCGTTCGCGTCGTCTGAACAACCGGTAAAAAAAAAACAAAAATATTCACCGGTAATACAGTCGTAAGATTCATTCATGCTTCGTGCCACTTTATTTTCCTGCTCCATTGAGAAAAGTCCGAATGGCGGGTGGTGTTGCCACAAATACGTATAACTCGAGCGCTCAACGTCTCGCTTTCGTTGAACTTTGCTAAAGTTGCGATAACTTGAAGCCGTTTCTTTTTTTCCTTTTGAAAGACTAGGACTAACGTTTAGCAATTTTAATGGGAAAAATACCATTGGATTAAATAATAAATAGACAGAATAATTTTTTGTTTAATTTCCAAGGATAATAAAAAGAGGAATGATCGAAAAATGTTATAATTTTGGTTAAAACATTAATCAACCGCTATTCAAAGATATTTCCGTGGTATCAACTGATTCCGTTGGAAAATCATCTTAATACGTGTAAAAATTTGGCGACAATGTTGCGCCAAATAAACGTCGAGTGAACTATTTTTTAAAAAGTGCTGCCACATGGACGTATATATAAGAACAGAAGCAGCGGTTACAGTAGCCAGGAAAGTCGCTAACCAAACTAATTTTTTACGCAACCCTACGTCACTCGACAACGCGTCGAACGTCCGTGTTCTATATAGTTGAGGAGGGAAAAAAAAGTAACAAGTGTCGAATGTACCGTAGCAAGTACGGAGTAATTTTCGCGGGTAACCGTGGATTTCTTATTCCATTGGAACTCGAATTGTCCATCGAACCAATCGATATTTCATAGCGAATCCTTATTCGATTAACATTGATCTACAACAACTAATTGATCAATATGAACAATAACAATATAAACTCAATATGAACTTCAACTATGGGTTCAATAAGAACTTGTACTGAAGTACAATCATCAGCCGTTAATATTCAGCTAATTAAATCAATACTTGTTTGGGTGGAGGACATTTTTCTGTATAATTTTTCCGTCGTTTTCTAATTTTCATTTATTTTAATTTCCCTAAAATTAGTATTATTTTTTCGCTTTTTTTAGTTACTCTGGGATGTAATTGTAATTGCACATTTACGATAGCGAGCCGTCGGCGAGTGCGCAGATGTCAGCTACTGCCGGGATCCGTCGCTCGTTGACTTCCGCCGTTGTTGCGATCTAGCCTAATGCATTACCCGTTGAAAACGTATCGTAAAAGTTCATCAGCTTCCCTCAAATTACCATTTGGCATTAGTACGTCGATAATCGACGCAAGAACTCAATTGAGACTCAATCTGCGATTGAGTATGTTCAATTTATTATAATTATTATAAATAATTATGATTATTTCTCTGCCAACCCTTAACTTACTAAATCCTTAAGTCGAGGATCTAAGAATTTTTCAAATTCATTATTATTATTATTATCAATAATTATGATTATTATTCGGATGTAAGACGCGGTTCTCGAATGTGGGACTCGATCGAGGACTGTCCCGATCGTCATCGCGTTGTATTCGTCGACGTACGTTTCGGTCGTCGCGCGACCGGGCATCATCGCCGATGGTCGACGTATATTTGCTCGCCTAGAAGCGCGCGGAGGCCAGTGACGATTCTCACACCTCCGTGCTAAGTGACCCGTGCGCGCGTTCCTCTCTCTCGTCTCGCTCCGTCCCGGTCGCTCGTACGTACTTCTCGCCCGGCTTCTGCTCCTATACAAATTTAAACTACCTTTACTATATGGTAGTAACCTCCCGTACCCATAACACGTAAGCGTTTACCCAAGGTAACGGGGGATGTGCCATCGTCGCGGGCAGTCGTCACCAACGACGAAACAAAATGCGCTGTGGTAGCGAGATCGTCGTCAGGGACAAACAGGGTTGGAAAGCGATTTTAGAAAAAAAAAAAATTCAAGATTCCGACGAAAAATTCGAAAATGAATTATTTTTGACCGCCGAATTATCTCTGAAGAGAAACCGCGTCAGGCAAGGACTCAAATTGCAAAATTTATGAACGCGCAATATTCTCAAACATATTCAAAATCCCTTCGAGCTGGTTTGAGATAATATAGTTTATTAGGCGGGGTCTTTAATTTTCGGGAGAAACCTAGATTCCGATGAAACCAATGAAAAAAAGTAGACGAGCGTGGAGCGAGAAAACGAAGAATCAGAGGAATGAATAAATTCAAGTAGTGTCCTTTGACGTTCGCAGGAGCGAAGGACCTTCATGCGCAGGAGCTAAAGCGCCACGAGAAATTGGACGCTGTGCTGGGGTCGAATTTAGGTGGAGGCCTGTCTGCCGGTGGAGGGCTCACGCTTCATCAAGAATTAATCATGACAATGCCCGGCGCAGGTAGGTTCTCAGTCGACGAGTCTCGCACTTTTTGTTTTTTTTTTCGTTTTTTTGTTTCAGTATTATGCTACTGTTTTCTCTCCGCGTGAAACTCGTGGAATTATAATTATCGTGAGATTGATTAATCGGAGGTTTTATGGAGGTTGGGTTGGGCGAAAAAATCGGGAGGAGGGTGAGACGATAGATTTGGAACATGTTGAGTAAAATTGGCGATGGGTTTCGTTGTTAAAATCGTATTTTCGAAAGGCTTCCGAATTTTGGTACTTCGTTGTTTCGCTTCCGGCGCTCTTGGCTCGGTGATGGTCGATAATAGCCGGACGGTCTTCGAATTGTCAGAGAAAATTGATAATTTATAGATAGGATAAAAGTTCCGTAGCGCAATAAGACAAAAAATGACGTCGACGAATCATTCAATGCGAAAGAAAACATGTAATCAACCTGTAGTATTCTATTTTTCAGATAATTATGAAACCCTTGTTGACAAAAATGTGATAATCGGAACAATAAACGTTGATAATTTCAGGGGGCGCTGGGTCAATCGGCCAAAACGATGACAAACCTGCGAAGCAGAAGCGTCATCGGACGAGATTCACTCCGGCGCAGCTGAACGAGCTCGAGAGGTGTTTCAGCAAAACGCATTATCCCGACATCTTTCTGAGGGAAGAAATCGCGATGAGGATCGGCCTTACGGAGAGCAGAGTACAAGTGAGTTCCGCCATATTGTATCGTAATTGTTCCAGTGGGGTTTGATTAATTCGCCCGAGGCACGTACCATCGCCGACGATTAAGTGTGCCGGTAAATTTTATGATTTTCGTAACGCCCAGCCAACGGAACGACAAATATGTTCAATGCCTAGTAAAACAGAGATATATATGGGGAGGGACGTCCCAAATCACTCGATCGACAACTTGCTATCCCTCGATATGGTCCATGATCTTCATTAGTGTATTTTGCATCCTAGTTTTTCTGAAATTATTAATAGATGATAATGTTTATTTCTCTGAAAAAATATTAGGCAATATTAGTCTTCCAGTAGCCATCTTGTATTTATAAACAACGGTCTTATGAACCACCTCGACGATAGCGATGTCATTTTATTATCGTTGTGCATCAGTTCGTTATCATTTAATCGTCCTAGATTGAGAAAAAATTGTAACGAGAAGCCGAAAGAGGCGAACGGGGCGCGATTTTCCGGAGGAATTTGGTGAAATGTCATAGTTCCACGTACATTTCTCAGTGATACTGTTAACACTGTCTTAGAATCAATTGTCAAGGCCTACGTCGAGACCCCGTTGGCTCTCGACCGGATTAAAGTGAAAGTTGGAGCTGCTAAGCCTCAACGGGGGTAGTTGTTGACGGTATCGTAGTTGGGTTGCACCCTTCTCTTCACCCCCCCCCCCCTCCCTTCTCTCGGGAGACTTGGAATTTCGGTAGGACTTTGCGTCCCGTGCTGTACGTGCTGGCATACTTCCGAGTTGGTACAACACACCGACCGCAGTACTCCGACTTCCCGAGCTACCGGGCTTTCCACGGAACCGCCATTTCCCGCGGTTTGCTTTCCTTCATTCGCTCTATGAAGTTGTCAATGGGATCCTATCAAATTTCATCGTCGAATGATTTATTATTGACGAATGAAAGAATTTTCCTTTCATTATAAAATGGAGAGTGTGTGGATTTATTGTTTAGCTGGCGCAGCTTCAGCCATTGAAAAAATCTTGTACTTTTGTGGGCTTTTTCATCATTTCATCTTCAAATTATCTGTCGTTGAAAGATAAAAATATAAATCTATAATTGCGATAAAATAAATAATGCAAGCGTCATTAGTTGACTTATTAGCGCTGAAAAAAAGAATCTCTCAATAATTTTCATCTTCAATGTATCTACTGTCGAAAAATAAGAAAATGTTCCTTTGACTCCATCAAACTAGATAAAGCACAATTCATTATTTACCTAGCCAACCCGGAGCTATTGGAATAATCTTGTATTTCGGTGAAAGAATAATGCTTATCCGCGATTAATTTTTCAAAAATGTGAGAAACACTGAATTCGGGAATCGATCGGATTTTTAATCGCAATTGAACGAAGAACGAAAAAAGAACGACAAAAGCGAGAAAAAAAACCCCACGACACGGGTCAAAGTCGATGAGAAATTACTATAGCGATGCGCGGAAGGGCAAAAACTGTTCGAGAATTAACGTTTCATGAGAGCATCAGCGTAGCGCCGGCGGTACGCCGGTCGATCGTTTTTCCACAAAAATCTTCGTCGTTAATAAATTATCACGGAGCTTTATATCACTCGGCCAGAGATTCTCCATATACATCACCGACCGTTCGTCGATGGACGTTTCCCGTTCGAATTACCGTCGTTGAATTATTCTATAAATTATTTCACCAACTAAAGCTCTTAACTTGTACAACTATTCCAAAAAAAAGAACTAACTAACAAAAAAAACGTCCCGAATTTTCTTCGTCAAATGCACAAACGTGAGACGTCGCGTTTCACGGAAACGAATAAAAAATTAATTTGCAGGAATAAGAAAAAGAAAGAAAAAAAAGCCCCCATGGCTAATAGAAATTCATGAAATTTTTATTCGCAACTCCGAAGCGTCAGTCAAGCGAAACGCTTTCCGCATATCAAACAGTCTTGTGGAAGTGGCGCTCGGTTAGACGGCGTTATCGTCGTCGGAGATGGCTCGGCGATGGACCACACGAGCCCGCGAGACCATCATCGGCGTGTGTATGTGGTCGTGGGCATACGCGAACGCTCGAGATGTTCCAGATTTTCGTGCTGCAACCGGAGCCTTGCAAATATGTGCATACGGGTGTTGCACTCGTGCGAGAACTCGCGGAACGTTACGAACTCGTTTGGCATTTCATTTATCGAGTCGACTTGTGGTGCTCGGGCGGGCAAACGGAGGCGCAAACCCATCTTGGTTTTCTGAGCAATTTTTCTTTTTGTTTTTTTGGTACCTGAGACGTCGTTTTGTTTTAGTTTGAAAATTTATGCGAACCGTGTGCGAATACGCGTACGAGCGGTTACTGCGATATGAAATTTTTTCAGCGATGTAATATCGTCTGCTTTGCATCGGTTGCAATTCCGAACGAACGCGGGGACCCTGATGGGTCGTTGGGGCGAAGCTTTGTCGAATTTAGAGTACAATTGTCATGTTTTGTTTTTTTTTTTTTCATTAATTTGTGCTGGAAAAACGTTTTTTCGAACGCTTGGGATTCAAGTATGTAAAATAAGAGTTTTACGTCTTGAGCAACATTTATGATCGCAATGAAATCTAATATTGGTTTTGATTCTTGTTATTTGATATTATCGATTATTTACACATAACCGTTTATGTGGTTTGGAAACAAAATCGAATGAGTCCATAAAAAAATTTTAATATCCAAAAATTAACAATATATAACTATCTGTCCAAAGTGGTTACAAAAATTACAGAACATGCTATGAACATTCTAGATGATGTCCGAAAAGTTAATGTATAAAAAATAAAATAGCAACGTGTTAAAAAAAAATCTCCAAGATATGAAAACGAAAAAAATCCGTCGGTTGATCGACGGGTTGATTCCACCCAATGTGACGGTGAAGGGTTAATCTCATTTTTTCGAAGAAAGGAACTTTCCCGTCTCCAAACCTCAAAACCACCGCCGAACCTTGAAAGTATCTAACGCTCTATCGCAATATTGAGTAAATTTGTTGCGATTGATAAACAAAGATGAAAAATTTCAATGGAACCGTAGGAATACTAGTTGAAGGTTGAGCGCGAAGGTTGGTTCACGATGGAGAATTTCAGAGGATTCGGAACGATATTCGAATGTTCGTCGCCAGGATGGTCGGGCAAAGAGGTCGAGAGGGAGAGAGAGAGAAGAAGAGCGAGAGAGCAGAAAGGTACGAAAAGACGAAGAGGATGGGAGAAAGCGAGGAAGCACGGAAAGTCAAAGCGGGGGTTGAGACGAAGGGCGGGAGGAAGGATGGGTTATTTGAGAAACAGATAGACCGAGACGGAGGTAGGAAAAAGGGAGCGAGCGAGATAACGGGACGGAGGCGGGTGGGTTGTGAGTCTAATTGAAAGAGGTCTTCCGTCGGCGAGGGGGTAGATATCAGAGCGAACGAAGCGTTTCCAAGGGAACGTGCGGCGAGTACTATCCGGGAACAACGGCCCGGAGGGTTTGAGGCACCAATGGGGCTGCGAGTAAGGGCGCCGGCGCTCAACGACTCCGTGCGCTATCGAGCGTCGGCTATCAAAGATTTCTTGACTTGCCATGGCGGTTCTCCCTCCAATATTGTATATCTTTATGCATACATATATCATTCGCGTGTACGAATACGAATTTCACGCAATTGGGAACATTTTTTTCTTCGTTAATAAATTTACTGAACTACCAAAAAATTTCATCGTGATGGGAAGAAAAAGAAATAAATTGATTAAACATTTTGGCAATTATTTTTTAATAATTAATTTCAATATGTGCTACATGATATGACGTTCACGATTTTATCAACATTGATAATTTTTTATCATTTTTTCAAGTAATCTTCCGATTATGAGAAACGATGATAATTTTATCGAAATTCATCGGGAATTTTCGATGGACCGATAAATGTGGAAATAGTGGCGAGCGATTCGAGTGGAATTAGATTGACGCCGATGAAATAGACTAGCTAATTTATTGCTTAGTCCAATGTGTCTCTATAATTTTTGGAGTAACAATTATCGGTCGTATTATCTCTCCATCGAGCTCATTTGCGTTTTCATTTCTTTTTCTATTATTCATCGGGATTCATTCGCTATTCTAGGACTTGAGGGCGATCTGTCTAGACGGAGACGGGTAAAATCTGAATTGAAAGGTAGAAGAACCCGTAGATTCCCGCGAGAAACGTTTTTAAAAGAAAAAAAAAACCCTCGACGGCACGGATCATCCCTGCGGTAAACGTCACAATTTTTTTCTCCCCCCATCATTTCCTCATTTTTTTTCCGTATCCAATAATTGTCACAGATTGTGAAGCTCTTTCATTCGATTCTCGTTTTTATCGCAAGCACGTCTATCATTTCGTAGATTTCCATTTTTGTTTTGTTTCATACATTTTTTTTCATCTTCTTTTTTTATCTTTCGTCCGTGCCAGCCGGACGAGGAATATTTTCAGCGTTCAATGACAATTTTCCATCCGTTGATGATTTTTCGTCGCTCATTTGGCTCGCATAGGATCGAACGAGCGGCGTCAGTCGGAGGGGGGGGGGGGGGGGGGGGAGTGGCGTGTGTGGGTGGCTTTGTTGCCGGTCCAAAATCAATTAAGCTCCGCACCGGTGGCAGTGCAGCAGCAGCAGCAGCAACGTCACTATCGTATACAGATATATTTATATATATCTGTATACCCGGTAGACTATTTTAAAATGTACGCAGTGGACGTTCACGGCCGATGGGGCTGGCGAAATAAATGTACAAGTATCGGTCGGCGATGGTTCCACAAAATGCGGATGACCGGGCCGTGTCGAATTAAAACCGTCGTCGGTAGATGGAAGAACGTCAGGCCAGCCGTCGCGAATTTTTTATTTTCCACCAAATTTTTCCACGCCGGCCCTCTCTTTCATGCCAACCCCCCCCCCCTTCCGCCCCTCCGGCGCGACTCGCGGCTTTCACGGTTTTTACCATCGCGTCGTTCATTCGGTGACAAAAATAAATACAGTTGAAAATATCCGCACGTCTGAGGGATGCTGCATCGAAAGGAACCGAACCGTTTTTTTTTTTAAATTTAATTTCGTTAGATTCAATTTTTTAATTCCACGATTTTTCGACAATCTCGAATACGATTAAGTACTTTAAGCTGCATGTCCGGCGTCCATTGAAGGCGCGAAGATGCACCTGGACCATGATAATGTTCCAAATTGCAGCATCCTTGTCTATGAAAACTCGCAAGCGTTACCAGACTTTTCGTGTTTTATTTTTTTATTTTTTCACATAAAAATAAAATTGATTCGATAAAAGACTGGATTATTTTTTATTGTCCATGAAACCATGAATCGTTTGCGTATCGTTGTTCATTCGACCACAAACGCGCGAAGTAAACAACGTCGAGAGGAATGTGCATTCGATGGATCGTCGTTTCGATTAATTCAATTTTTTTATCTACATCCATAAAATCGTTGATATTTTACTTCCGGTGCCGTCGATCGGGATTCGCATCAACTCTCGAGCCCAATCGTTCGTACCGACGTGGCGCAAGGTTGCGCGTTGCGCGATGAAAAGTTTATTCGATCGGAACGACGAACGGAATTGTATGTACCATATTCGACGACGGGAATCCGGGGATTTAATTTTCATCATAATTAAGTGCTACCGATTAAAACTGCAGCGGTGAACTCCGGCGGTGGATATTCGGCAGAAGTGGCGGTTACGCTGATTCCGTCCGGGATACTACGCCCGGTTTTACCGCGAGTGCACAATGGCGGCTATATTCGCGGGATACGTTGCCGGGGGGGGGGCAAAACCGGCAGTTAATGTCCGCTAACAGGCGTTCTAGTTAACTGCACGAGATAACTGCTCGTTTCTAGGCTTGAAGGGTCCTTTCGATTGCTTCGACGATTCCCAAGCAGCCAAACCGCACGGCTATCCTAACCCCTCGTCCGCAATTACATGGAATACGATCTTTCGCCGGTGATACGGGATACGATTGTACCGCGTTGGTCCCAATCGGACCCGTGAACGCGATGCAAAAATTATAAAAAATGAAATAAAAATAATAATAGGAATAATTCGGGGAGGAAAAAAAAGGGTGGACTGAGTATTGGTAGGATCGTGGAGGATTGGTATCGGTTGACACTTTAGTGGCAAGATGGCGTCTATTAGTGTAACTTTGTTGAACACCAATCTGAAATTTCGTTAATCCCCATCGATTGCCTTACATGTGTTGTGAGGTATTCCACGGCAAATTGCCGAGTCTAGGACCTCCCGATTTAGTTTGCGATTTTTCTATGACTTTTATTCGACCCTCAAAACGCCCTTGATATTTTGTAGAATGTTCGGATCATCCTAGAGGTGGTGAAAAAAATAAAGCTACCCGCGACCGTATCGGCAGAGGTCAGACGGGCCGGTTCAGTTCATGTTTTTTTTTTAGCTCCCGATTGACCCTCAAAGCACACTGAAGTTCTGAGGGTATATTTGAACCACCCTCGTGCTCGTAAGAAATTAAAAACGACCCCCAACCAAGAGAAGAAGAATATTTGAATTTTTTTTTCAATTTTTAATTTTTCTTTGCGAACCCAGTAGTTAAAAAAAAAAAATTTTCCAAAGTTTCACAGTAGAATCTGTATTGCGACTATTCTTTAATTTGTTTTTTTCAACATAAATATATTTTTTTTATTTTTTTATGAGAAAACTTTTTTAAAATTTTTTAATTATCATCTCCCCGATCAATCCAAAAAATGATTCTATAAATCCCTACAATAATAATAATATACTTTAAATATATTAAAAATACATAAAAAAATATATTAGCCGCAATTCATCATCCCAGACTTTATAATAATATTCCAACCCTTGTAAAAAAAAAAAACAATTTGTAAAATTCAAAAAAAAAATTCTTCCCGGCAGACACCAATTTCCATTTCCAAGATCCAAAGTGATTAGCGAATAAATTTAGTCTTCGGTTTGTTCGTTTAACAGCCAAATCCTTAAATAAATTTAAAAAATTCGCAATAAAGGGTCAATCGATGGTGAAGAATACGCGACGAGACAGGCGCCAAAGGTCTCGGATCATTGATTCCGTGAAGTAAGAGTGGAAACGGTGCGCGATGTTGAACGTAGCATGTCCCATCGAGGGATCGACGAGATTCGAAGCTCGGGAAACGCAGACGGATGGGAAAAAGAAGCGTAGGACATATGGGACGAAACTGGTGGCCCGATGGTGGTGGCGGGTAACGCGGCATTGCTTTCAAAGTGTCCCGAGGGAACGGACGGACGAACGAACGGACGTACGAACGCGTCGGCGGTGTCATTCCCCCGTTTTCGCGTCCTCAGGGACGAACAAGTGCGAGTTCGTGCTTTCGGGGGCGTTAGAATCCATTGTGTATGACCTCAGACGCACGTGCTCGACATTAACGTTGCTGGGACAAACGGTGCAACCGCGAAGCATCCGTGTATGCACTTTTATCGGAAAAAAAGCTCTTCCCGGCCTCGCAGACTTGAAGAAAAAGCTACGAGGGCTGACTATGGGTGTGACGATCTCATCACGGATTATTTCATACTCTCTCGTTGCATTCTAATTTGTTGATAATTTGGGGAAGCCGATAAAGTCGATGAAGGGAGAGTTCATTGATTCATTCAATATTGATGATTTTTTTCACAATTAATAATGTAAGAATTTCTGAGACGCTAGACTCACCCTAAGCTGCTCTGTAAAATGTGCCAACACCCCGCATCCTTCCGCACCACCCGCATCCCCCCACGTCAAACCACGACCCTCTCATTTCCCAAAAAACAATGAAAAATAAGTAAAAAATCATAGAAAAAAACGAAATCACCGCCCTCGTGATAGAACAGAGCACACCGACGTAACGACGAAAGGCGAGGGGGTGTCTGTTCGGGAGGGAAATTTCCAACGACACTCGGCTATGCAGCAACCTATGCATTTTAAGGGAGGCTGATTTTTAATGCGGTATAAATATGCATGGGCCACGATATTAGCTCTTACGTGTCCTCGTCCTTCACCCCGAAAAATATAACGCGTATTACGACCTCGGCGTACGTTCACACAAACGCTTGCAACGCGTTGTCGTGCATATATGTACGTATATGTATGTACACAGACGACGAAGGAGACTCGGGGGTGCGTCGAAACGTCGGAGCTAGGTACGCGTAGCCGTTTGAGACCCACGGGGGGTGCATTGGATTCCGAGGCGCCTCGATCCTCGATCTTCGATGTGCAAGGGGGCCACGGACGGGCGAGCGGGGTGGGGGGGATGTTCCGACCCGGGAAATGGGGTCCTCAATGGATAAGCTGTGTCGCCGCAGCGACCCAAGGGAACATCATCCGACGCCCATTTGGTTATGATATCGCACCTACTCCCCTACATACAATCTCGTGTCTATCCCCGAAATCACTGCTGCTAATGCTAAAACCAACCCCCGCCGCCCTACCTCCGCCCGATGCATTCTCGACGTCCCTTCGTTTCGATCCCTCATGAGCCCTCGCCGCAACAAATCGCAGTCAGTGCCGCGTCGTATCCCAGTCAACGGATTTCGAATTAACTTTAATATCCCATTTCAACGCGCAACATGTTTCGCATTACCGTGTTTTTATTTTGAGGGAGGGAAGGTGGTGTGGATATGGCGGGGGTTGTTTTATTCGAGGTTGTATCAATTATGCAGTTAAATGTTGATAATTCGATGGATGATGAACTTTTTTTTATATCGCGTTTGAATGCATAAGATGTTTCGTATTACCGTGCTATCATGTCGAGGGTGAGACGGAGGGTGGTGTTCATGTAGTGGGGGGTTGTTTTATTCGAGGTTGTATCGATTATGCAATTGAATGGTAATAATCCGTACGACATTCGGTTTTCATAAAACGAGGCGTTGTATTTTTTTTATTTCCGAAAAGGCTTCTTCGCTGTTTAATATCGTCAGAGCTTTGACTGCGAACGAAATAATTATATTCAATTTCGATCGAAGATTTTGCAAGAAGAGAAAAATTAAAATTTTTTTATAAATTCTAGTTGGATCGAAGAATCATTCACCAGCAAAAGTGACAAAAATTAAGCTGTTTGAATCCCCAAAAACTCCCAAAAATTTAATTTCAATATCGAAGAAGGACCTTGAGCGTTGTAACCCTTAAAGACGTTTCACTCCTTCTTCCCGTCTTGGAATTAATATCCGCCAAAGGGCGGGAGACGTGGACCAATGAAAAAAAAAGTGAGACGAACGAAAAAGGGTTACAGATAAACCTCAGCAAAATTGTTTCCCATATATATTTATATTATTATTTTTAAGCAGATTGTATGGGATTGGGATAACAGCGAAAGTTAACTCGCGCAGAGCAGTACGGGCAAATCCAGTTCTACGACGAGCGGTTTTACCTAATTTGACGACGGTGCTTGGATGGGGTGTTCGCGGGCTTGACGTTGGACGTACGACGGGTTCTTTGGTGCAGCGAATAGCAGCAACGGTTGAGCCCGTAGCTACGATATTGCCACCGTGAAATAATAATGAAGTATAAATGGATCAACTTTACGATGTGTGCGCCGTTGGTACGATCTGTATATACGCGTTGCGAGAGTACAAAAGTGCCGGACGAAAAAAGTCGGAGTCTCGGGTTGGAAAACGAGGTCCCCTTTCGAGCTGGGTTCGGATGAGACTGCGTATACGGCCATTTTTCTAATACCCGCCCGTTATATCGTACGAGGCTCGTACGGGGCTCGTACGCGCTATTTTATAGTCGGTTTTCACGAGCTCAACTCGTTCACGCTGGCCAACCTTGCGCTGATGCAACACAGCACTAACGCCTTAACGAGATGGAACGGAAAAAATCGGACAAGATAAAATAAGGTGGCTGTAGGGTGGCTGATTAATCGCGCTACTGAAAAAAAAAACGAAAAAAAGGAGTCATGAGTTATTTTTTGTGGAATCAATCTGGTTCTATTTTTAGCATTTTACAGACTGGTCTTTTATGAAAATAAACGATTGAAATAATGAGAGGGGAATTTGGATTGTGCGCCGATATCATGATTTGGAAATAGTTGATTCATTATTAGTTATTTTATTTTATTTGTTTATTTACAAAGATGAGAAAAAATATAGGATATGAAATTTTTTAAGAGAAGTTATTTGAGTGTCTCAATGTAGCGAAAATTATCATCCACTCTATGTAGCCTCGTGTTTTTTCTCGTACGGTGGATGTATAATCTTCTCAATCTCTTCGCTGATTACATCAACCGGAAACGGAAATCCGAGAGTGTCGCTCGAACCGGAACTGTCACGCGGATAGACCGGATATCAGTAAAACCGTATATTTACGTACGACGGTCATCGATACTCTATTTCTGTCCTATGCGAGTGCGTCTCAAACTGATCAATTTGATTTTACTAATTTTATTCACGAATCAGAAAATGTAACTCCGTAGTTGAAGCTCACAGAAAAATTAGACGGTCCCAGTTCTCATACATTCCTAAAAATTAATCATTGAAAATATATCGCAAAATTCTTCGGGCGCGAGTCAAACTCGCGCTTGACCGGCCAATTTTTTTTCCGTATTATGCAACGGTATCGGGAATTTAATCCGCAACTCCCGGTCGAAGTTCGAACGCGGAGTCATAGTTTTCAGCAAATCGATTATCAGCGTTAACGATGGTGCTAATGGAGTCTCGGAATCTGTAACGCCAACACCTTTTACTCAGCGAATGGGGCAAGAAGGATAGATGGACAGCGCGGGCATCGTGACACGAACATAGTTATAGCACAGCATCGGTAGGTGGTCCGGATAATGGGTCCCGGGCACCCTTCGACCGTCCGATGCTCGTCCCGAACCACCATCATCAATTTCACCGCTCCCGATGCGAATGCACTGGCCTTTCAGCTACCCTCCCAACTTTTATACAATATTTATTCTCATTAAATCTGGCTTCCGCGCCAACCCCGTCCGTCCAAAACTTGGCCGTACCATTTTTTCTCTCTGTCTTTTTCGCTCCCAAAATCGATTGTTCGTTCGAAATTTTATTTCATTATTTTGACAACGAGAGGGAATAAATTTTGCGTCGAAATCTCGAGCGATGGAAGCAGAGAAAACTTTTATCTCCGCGACATTTTCGTGTCGAATGATTTTCAATCGCGTTGCTTATCATAGAGTGAATTTACTGGGTTCTTACTTCACCTTTTTTCTCTACCTTCAAAATCATGCATCGTCGATCAATCTGATGCTATTTTCTTAAATTACACCGACACACTTTTCATCGCCGTCGCTATGAAAAAAAAAATTGTAAAAAATATATTTTCCACGTGTTTTTATTGCATCTGGACGTTAAAAAAAAATACAAAACGAACGACTTTGCAACACGGACGATTCTTCAATGGAGTAGTGTAGATCTACCGCTATATATCACGCGTCCCGTTGGTCGTAGGAGAGCCGCCGGAGAAGCTTCTCGCGGCCAGATCCCGCCGCTTGCCTTGATGGCAAGCTCAATTTATATCAGCGCCCGCTGAACCCCCTTTACGAGCTTTCTCACACCCGTTTTCGTTCGTCTCGAATCACCGGGAGAGTCTCGAGCTCCCTTTTTCCTCCCTCATGACTCTTCCGTCTCTCCGCGTTACCGGTCGGAATCACCCTTCGAACCCACCTTGGGCCCCAAGGGCTCGAAACTATACTCCTCCTCTCTCTCTCCCTCTCTCTCTCTTTCTCCCTTTCTCACTTTCCCTTGCACTTCCTCCTTTGTTCCGTCTTTTCGCGTTTCTCTAGCTTTTCCAGAGCTAGCCTATTTCTCCCGTGTGGGTCTTCGGGGGATACCCGACGTTGCTATATGCGTCAAAACCACAACACCACCCTCTCCTCTTCCTCCAGGAAAACTAGAGATCTCGTAGCTGTAAGCCTTTCCCACAATTTCGGGTAGTAAAAATAATAATAAAAGCAGGAAAAGAGCGAGAAAACAACGGATCGGCAGTTACGTTCTTCTACGACGTCGTTGAAGCGTTTGGCCCAAAATTCCGTGTCAAACGACATTTGCCTCACTCGAGGGGGTATTCACTGTGAAAAAATGGTGTACGGCAGAGTACGATGGCCCTCAAGATTGCACATCATTACACAAGATGTTACATACCGTCCATCTTCTCATTAATGTACTGATTCGATGACCCAAAAACAGAAATGATGACATAAAAAAAAATTTCACCCCCCTGCCACAGATTAAAACGTGAACTCGGAATTATTTTTGCTCGGCCCATCGAGTGGGGTGTCTTTTGATAGGTCTTCTTAATTGCAATTCAAAATAATCCGAGACCTTTTCATTTCAACCCTTCAATCCCAAAATATTCGCTTCCAAGACGTCATCAAAGACCCCCCCCTCTCTAATTCATGAACTCTCAATTCGAAATATCGAAAAAAATTCCAGAATATCTCTTTGAATTAGTACAGTAAATCAAAATTATAACGAACACTGTAACAGAAATAGTTTACGATAAATTTAGAAATAACTCTTTTCCGAAATGAGTCAGAATGACCACGAAACCCCATCATCTGCGTACCCAACACGCTCTTGACCGGTTAATTCTTCCATCGAAGACCCTGGGGGGGGGGGGGGGGGGGGGGGGGATCACCCAACAATTTGACTTCGTTGGGATAGACAAAAGGGGCAAACCAGCCGCTAATCGCCACGTGGGCGCCGATGACTCGTGAACTCGCAGTGATTCCGGCTTCGGGGTTCCAGGTGGCACACCGGCCAAAGACGCGCACAGCTGCTTCCGCTTAGACCGACGAATGGGGAATCACGCGCGTGATCGTTGATAATGGATCAAACGTTGAAAAAACTTCCAATATCGATAATTGCTCGGTGAGGGAGCGATATAACGATACAACGATATAACATTGATGAACAGTCGTGTAACAACCGAAAGGTGTTGTGTTTCGAAAGGCTGTTTTTCTTTTTCTTTCTTCTTCGTTTACGAGTTGATGCAAACGGTTCGGAGGTAGTAAAGTTCTTAGTCATTGAAAGGTGCGCATCCTGCTTAAAGGTGCGACCCGATAGCTGATAACCGACGTTTCAGTCTAGTTGAGGTTCGGAGAAACTCGTAGGGCGAGTTATTTTTCTGTTTCTCCGTTTTTGATAGAGCAGCTTCTCGTTTTCGATTTTATTTTATTTATTTTCTTATTCATTGATTGATTGATTTATTTATTTATTTTTTATTCATTCGTTTTCCATGGAGCAGCCTCCCGTTTTTTATTTTATTTATTTATTTATTTATTCTTTCATTATCACTATCAATCACGGCGCTCTGTAAGCTTTCGAAGTGATAAAATATTTAGATAGTTGAGAATGCACTGCGTTTAGATTTTGCGAGATAGAACGAAAATTCATCAAAAACCAGCGTTCTTATATAGGACTTGGACATATTTTAACCCCGCCGAACTCTCCGATTGGGTCAAAATAATTTTTCAAAAATAATTGCAGAAAGTTGCAAAAGTCTTCTCGACCTATCTCGATTTTAACTCGTCCCGCCGGAATTTTATTCTTTTCCTATCTGCACGAGGTTCATTGAGCGTAGAAAAGCAGACGAAAAAATGAGAAGCATACGAATTATCCACAGGCTTTTAGCCTTAGCTGTGGCGTGAAATCGTCGCGACCGCACCCAGCAGCTACGGGAAGGGAGAGTCTCCCGACGTGCGCTATACGTACACGCGCGGGCCGCAGAACGGTTAAGGGTAGTAGATATACACCCGATAAACGTGTGCGTGACCGCAGGGGTGTGAAATCGCCAAAGGGTATAAAATACCCCCGATGAAAGGGATCATGAATATTTCGCTTCTTCCACGCCGAATTATAGATACGTCCGTGTGTGTACATAAAATTTCTGTAAAATTACCATACGAAGCTTTCTGACGAAGAAAACGAGCCACTGGAATTTGATTTATTGGCCTTTTTCCAGGACGAGAGAAAATAATTCGATCCGGTCCGAATTTTTAATAATTAATTGCTAGAAATGTACAACAATAATTCTTGTTAGATTTTTAACTCCAGTAGAGTCAAAAATAAGGTTTGGGAGTGAGAGTTGCAGAATATCTGTTCAAATATGCTATTTAAAACTATTAAAAGAATTTTTGTTGTATTATAAATAAAAAACCGTTTTAAATAACTCCCAACATGATATAAAATTTTTTTTAAACAATTTCAAGTACCTAATTTGCTTCCTATTAAATTATTATTTAATTATTTTCAAGTACTAACTAGTGCAACATATATAGGTTCATAAAATGTATTACCATACCAAATTCCGAGCTCCTACGTCGCATAGCTCCTAAGAAAATCGGCTTTTCTTTTTCCTTTAAAGCCCTGAAACCCAAAACTAAAAAGTAACCCAAAAAAACCAACCAATAAAATCCCCATCAGTACAAAATAATGATAGCCAGACGTCGCAATGGGTCAAACGCTGATTCCCTTTGGCCGATTTTCGCCTCACCGATGAAAATCGTCCATTCCGAGAGCAAACGAGGCCAGGAGAACGGGTTATATACCTACCTACCCACCGGTAGTTTATACGGTGTAAATCTCCTCTATCCAATTAGACTCGTATAATCCAGGAAACATTAGTCGGAGCATTTTCGTCCTCTCACTCTCGCCGTCCGGAACTCGTTACTATCTACGCGCGTGTGCTAATGCCAAACTACTAATTTATGGCTCCGATAAATATATAGCTATAGCACCGTTGCACCGCCAGGAACCTGGTGTGCTCGCCGTGCAATCGACGTTTACGCCCCACCCGGCCCCATACGACTGCGTTTCGGGGTATATTCGTACGAAAAACGTTCGTGGTATTGTCAACGGGTTACGTACACACGTGTATACGTCGTGGGGTTGCTTTTGCTGGTCTTTCATGTGCTTTCATGGATATGTGGCTAATTTCTGCATGTGGGTGAGTCGTGGTGGTGACCAGGACGCGATGAACCGTGGAGTCTGGAACCTCCGCGATGACAGAAAAATGTCCGACGATTCGGTGAATTGGGCGATGCCAATTTTTTGCCATTTTGAGGCTGGGAAAATTAATATCTTATGGTGGGAGAAATAATATTTTATAGTTTATTTATTTGGTTAATTCCTTTTTTTAGTGCAGGTCGAAAAGTATGAAAAATAATTGTTTTTAGGTTAATTATATAGCTCATAAAGTCACATATTTTGCACTAGTTAATTATTGAAGAATTCATGTGAGAATTGAGGAGGGAGCAAGGGTATTCGCCAATTTTTTCATTTTGTTTTATACATCACGTGGGGTATCATTGAAAAGGGCTTGTTTGGTGGAATACCAATTTTTTTTTTAAATAATTTTGAACAGCATCTAGCAATTGATATTCCAACAAAAAGAACGCGAAAATAAAGAAGCCCTTCCCCCCCCCCCCCCCCCCCTATTTGCCAAACTATCGAACCTTGAATTTAAAAAAATTCGGAAATATAACTTGAAGCTCACAGGAAAATTATAACAAAAATCCCAGGTCTCATAAATTTCAAGAAATTAAATACTAAAAATATGCAACCTTCGCGACGTGTGTGAATTCCGCCCTTGACGCCCCCTTTCCCTCATTCCAATTCAAGTTCAAGTCGATGACAACAAATTCCAAACTTTTAAGAAACATCGATCGGGAAAGGACAAAAAATTCTTCGAATCAAAGTTGATTCAAGAAGCCCCGGCTGGTGTCGCATACGAATACGCCTGCACGTGTATCTTTACGCCGTGTATATGTGTGGCTTTATGGGTGTAATACATTGGTCGGCCGTTCTGTTTCGGGCGAAAACGTCGGTCCGCGGCTGCGAAACCCGAGACCGAGGCTGGGGTTCGAAGCGAAACCGCGTACGCCGCAATGGTGTAACATCGTTGGAAGCTCCCCGAGACGGGCTTTGCATGCGATATCAATAAATCAAGTCCCGGGTGAACCACGGGCAGCTTAGGGGGTCCGCTACGTGGCCAGAATCAACAGCTCATAACGTGTCGGCTAATAGCTACCCGCGCAACGGTATAACGGCTCGGAAGGAGGCGAGAGAAACCGAGAGAGAGAGGGTGAGAGAGAGAGAGAGAAATAGAAGGAGGTCCTGGCGCGAACTCCTGGCTTCGAGCTTCCATGAGCTTCCAAGATATTGTTGTAAACGCCGAGGGACACCTTATCGTTTCACGCGGCAACGTGTGTTAACCGGCCAACCAAAGGGTCCGGCAAGGGCGACGCATTCACAGCTGCGATACTCCATCGTACATATTAACTGTGGCGTACAACATAACCTTTTTGAACTCCAATTATCGATACGGACAACCCTCAAAGATTGGAGAACAAAAATGTTACATGGCTCATCGTCTTCAGTCATTGAAACTATTAGGTTCGGTGATAAATTCCCGTAATTTTGTGATTCGTTGGGATTATAATCGCATTCCCTTACCTATCGTAATTAATTATATTAACATGGAATTTGATATAAGAGCGTAGAACGATGAACCAAAAACAGAAATGTTTTTCTCCTTCGATAAACCGAAAGTGTACTCTAAAAGAGACAAATTTCAGCATCCAGATTCCAATTAGGACTTTCAATGAAAATTATAACGAGCACTGTACCAAAAATGATGTACGAAAGATTAATAGATATCTTTTTTTTTTTTAATCCCCGGACGAACACGTATATAAATTTCACGTTTATAAATAAATTAATTTATCGACCGAGAAATGAATATGTGATAAATGAATATTGTTTTTTTTTTTTGTTGCGGCAGGTATGGTTCCAGAATCGTCGTGCAAAGTGGAAGAAGCGAAAGAAGACGACGAACGTGTTTAGAACACCGGGTTCTCTGCTACCGTCCCACGGGCTTCCGCCGTTTGGCGCGATGAGCTCGGAACTTTGTGGCGCGGCGGGAATGTTTCACGCCCCGACGGATCGATGGGGCATAGGTCCCGGACTCGGCCAACTGGGCCAGGGCGGCATGGGCATGGCCGGATTCGGTCAGAGCTTGGGACAACTCGGACAGCAAAGCTCCGGAAGTCTCGGATCTAATCTCGGTCTCGGCAATTCCGGATTACCGATAAGCAGCCCTTCGCAAACGGTCTATCAAGCTACTTACGGTCTCAATTCCCTTGGTAAGTTTGTTTCGTACATAATTCAACCGACAATTGAGGAAAAAACTATCGTCACAAGACATTTTTAGGGTTTATTATCTGTAAATGAAAAAATATAAAATAAACAAAGCAAAATAAAATAGAATTAAATGAAACGAAATGACTTCGTTGTCCTCCATTAAAATCACTGACCGATCATCAAAACTTATAGGTTACTTTCTTTTGACCTGGAATCTTGGAAGACGAAACGAAGCTAGGTCTAATAGGACCTAGAAAAGGGAATAATCCGGAAATTATTGATTTCTAATTCGTAATAATTTATTAATTAATTTATTCCAATTTTCAAATTGCCGATGGTTCAATAATACAACCTACCCATTAATAATGATAATAATAGACGCTTCGCGACTATAAAATAACTATTTACTAAGCCTTACAATAATATACTCGCACTAGTCTGAAAAAATCCACCTATCATTATCATTCTGTCAAGAACCATCATCCCTCGAATTTTCAAGAATTTCCCCGATTTTTCAATATCCACCCATTCAAACCTCAAGGGACGAACCAACGAAATTCTGTATCAAACGATAAACCGCCAGCCGTCGGCAATACGTATAATCGACCGTTTTACAGCCGAAGCAACGGAAAAGTTCAGAGCAGCAGACGGTATTGGTTGCGAACGTGCGGTCCAAACGTTCCTGTCGTGGGTGAAGACGCGGGAAAAAACGAAAAAAAAAAAAAAGAAAAGAAAAGAACGAAAAAAAAGTTGGTGGGGTTGGACGGGTGAAACGTGGTTGCGTCGGTCAGCCAGTAAAGAATTTGAGACAGAAACATTAAGTCCGGCGGCCTCGAGTGTTTGCGTACCGAACAACGTCCAAGGCGCTCGCACCTAGGTGCGAGATCTTTCTCGCCGGTTGCCTGTTTACCATAATACAGACACGCGCGCACACACACACACGCACTTACGTACACGTAGACGGACACGCAGCCACGTCTCACGCACAAACTTTTTCTCCGTCTCTTTCTTCACGAATGCAACCTGTCTTGGCGATTCTTCGCGGATGCTCGCGAGGGCTCGCGAGGTTCCTCCACTTTTCGGCCGTCAAATCCATCGCTTCTACGACTACTCGCGGATGAGGACACGGTCCAGGATATCATTGTACCAGGTGTACTGAAGTTATCGATCACGAGGAGATTTTTTCCTCCTTGGCGTTAAAAGCGTGGATTTTTTTTTCCAATGAGAAAATGAATAATCGATTATTTGGCGGATTATTTTGAGGTATTACCGGATGGGCATTGGGAAATCGCCAAATATTTTGAGAATTTGAGGAATGATAGCCCTTGATAGAGTTATGATACGTGAATTATTTTAAATTTTTTCACTGCGTAATTTAATAGTTATAAATTTATGAATTTACCATATTCGTTCAAAAATTGACGCCAGCGATAATCCAGCAACTGCGAGGCTTGAAACACCCTGTAGAGAAAATATTTGTGGCTCATGTGGGTTTTGGAAGAGACTCGCGAGAGTTCGGCGGAAGCACTTTTCTGACTCGGCCAGACGCGGGAGCAACGGAACCACAAAACCCGATACTCCGTCGTCTCACGTTGCACATTTCTTGGCTTCGACCCGATGTGGGTGAACTCTTTAAATTATTCGAGACTCGCGAAAAGTCGCGGGGACGCCGTCAACGACTCCCTCGAATCCAGTCGCGTTACTTTTTTTTCTTTTAATCCTTTTCGATCTTTTTTTTTTTTTGTTTCCTACCACAAATACGTACGAGTTCATCAGCCACGTAGCGAGTCAATAAGAACGGGAGACAGCATCATCCGATGCGAGCAAACTTCTCCGGCAGAGACGAGCTGCAAGAATTTTTGACAATCTAAAACTTGCCACGCCTTGGACGGCTCTATGGGCATTCAAACAATGTACTTAAAATACTTCCATCACCAAAATATCATGGATATTGCTATTGAATATTAGAATCAATTTTTTTGTCAAATAATTCGTCCAAATTCATTTGTTATTTTATTGTTATTTTATTGTTGCAGAAAAGTAAAAATTAAAATTTTCTCGTGATAATAAATCATCGTAATTAGCTTGAAAAAGTATTTTGAAATACATTTTCATTGAATAGACTGCCCATAACCACCGCCTTGCCAATTGTTTCTTCACCAATTATTGTGGATGACAAATGTTCGAGTGAAATTTTGGCTCCGCTTTGATTCCCCCAAATTTACAATCCCGTGGCATCACGGTCACGTGTTCGAATAGTCTCGACAGACGTTCGCGAGACTATGGCTAAGATGACCACGTAACCAGTCGCCAAGTGCGAATTATCCCGCATTATCACCGCGGTCGTACGGCCGATGCTCGTACCGTTGACTTGCACTACTTGTAAAATTTCTCTGCGACGGTTATCGCCTCGTCCTCGTCCCTTATAATCACGGTCATTGCGAGACGATGCATTTTGACGTGAAACCAATGGTTTAGAATACTTCCCCAAACCATTACCGCTTCGACGAAGAAATTGAGCACCAAATTCATTTTAATTTCATTATTATATCATATTATATACAATTAATTAGATAGTAAATTTAATAGTAAATCATATTCGACGAAGCTCGACTTTTTCCATCCTCAATAAATATTCGCGTTAATTAACCAACCCCTCATTATCCTACAACCGTCGTAAAAATAATCGAACAAAATACATCGTTTGCAACACATCGTTGAAAACATAATCTCCCGTGAGTTTACCGAAATAACGAAATTCCATTAGGCCGGAGAATTATATTTCCGTCTCAAAACGTTTCTTCGAATATTTTCGTGGGTGCGGACGAATACCTCAACGGTTCCGGAGACAGGAGACACAAGTGGGTCCGCGTAACCCGCAACGATGGTTTAACCACTCCTGTAAACAGCTTTTAGAACGTATTCTTAAATGCACATACTCATACATACGCATATATCTCTTATATTCATGTACCCACATACAAATATACATGTATTTATCCATATACGAGAATATATGGACATAGGACGACTATCTATTTCTTTGGTTAACTGCCATCTCGGTCGAGTCCATTCGTTCCGTCTCGTTCCGTCCGAGAGTTCGGTTTTCATTGCGATAATTAGCGGTTGTCAGAAAGCCGCAACAAGCGGGTACGAGACAGCGGGGTTTCTCATTGGACAAACCGCGAAGCTCACCGGCTACCGAGACTCGTCGAGAATTGCCGTCGGTATCGCCGAACCCACCGAGTCAAACCCCCCCGGACGCCCCCCCCCCCCCCCCCCCTCGACGGTACCGCGACTTCTCTCTTCGGTTGCACATAGTACGAACCGTTAATTAACACACTCGAAAGAAGCTGTCCGATTCAAAGTTGGCCGATGATTTTAAACAACGCGATTTTCGTCACATTCGTACGAGCGGTCCGAGGGTTTTTGCGGCAGCCTCATTATTATTGATGAAAGCAGACGAACCCGGACGAACCCGTTTTTGACTGTTTGACCTTTGTCGGGGATTTTCGATGAGACCATGATGGGCTTGTGATTTGGTTTTCGCGTTTTTTGACGGAGAAATAACATAAATAGGAAGCTATGAGCTTCTCAATGGAAGCAGGTTTATTTTTATACAATATTTATTCGATTGATGATAGCTTATTGTTTATTTCGAATATTTTGATGATGGAACAGCAAAAAAATGATTCTTATTATCTCAAAAAATGATAGATGTATTAAACAAATGAGAGAAAAAGTAATAATTGCAATACGAGAATTATTCATATAAGTAATTTCCATTCGGAAGAAATCCAAGTTAGTTTTGGAAAAATTGTTGTTGCCCCTGAAATAAAGGTCCATGATCTTTTATTCGAAAAAGAGAATTCACATATTCTCCCAGGATTTTTATCTTATCGATAAAACTTGGTAGCTTCCATTACCATTCCATCCACGACGTACGAACGAACAAAATTTTTCCCACCGATAATTATTATTTCTTCCCTTGCAATTTTCAATTTTTAATTAATATAAGAAGGCGCAAAAGCGCTCCGACACTCGGCTGGTCCTCTCGTCCTGCCGTCCTTCCGTCCTTTTCATCTTTCATCCCTTCATCCTTTCATCCTCGACAAACACACCGGACTACGAGACTCGATGGTGCCTCGTAAACACCGAATGCACGAGAAATAATACAACCCAATGGTATAAACTCGACACGGGAGCCAACCTAGCACCTAACCCAGCATCCGCATGGGTAGTCCGAAGGCGGAAACGACTTTACGACGGCCGGTAGCTCAGTCGCCCGGTTGGACTCGACGCGATGTAGCACTTTTCCTCCTCCCCCCCCTCGTGGGTTGTGTGCAACCGCAACATCGTAGCTTTTCACAGTTTGCGCAGTGCTCTCTCGTGCGGAATCGGATTATCGCTGGACCGCTATTTTCTCTCAATCTCCGATCGTGGCGGACCAACGTAAACGGTTGGCTCGCACCAGCCGCGGTAGGCCCAGACCGCGTGCGAGGAAATTCTGGAATACCGAGAATCGGCAATGGCGACCGAATGGGTAATTTAGGGGAGGAAAATAAATTGAAATTTGAGAATTCAAGCATGCAAAAATCCGTACAACCATTTTTTTCACCGCCACACAGCTTCCTCCACGATTCAGCCATAAATAAATAAATAAATAAATAAATAAATAAATAAATAAATAAATGAATAGATAAATAAATAAATAAATAAATAAATAGATAAATAAATAAATGAATGAATAAATAAATAAATGAATAAATAAATAAATAAATAAATAAATAAATAAATAAATAAATAAATAAATAAATAAATAAATAAATAAATAAATAAATAAATAAATAAATAAATAAATAAATAAATCAATACATAAATAAATAAATAAATAAATAAATAAATAAATAAATAAATAAATAAATAAATAAATAAATAAATAAATAAATAAATAAATAAATAAATAAATAAATAAATAAATAAATAAATAAATAAATAAATAAATAAATAAATAAATAAATAAATAAATAAATCAATACATAAATAAATAAATAAATAAATAAATAAATAAATAAATGAATAAATAAATAAATGAATAAATAAACAAATAAATGAATAAATAAATTAAGAGATAAATAAATAAATAAGTCAATAAATAAATGAATAACTAAACAAATAAATGAATAAATAAATAAATAAATAAATGTGCTCCCAAAAATCGTTGGATCGTTGAATTATTTGTTGAATTGGAAAACAATTTGTGTTGCAGGCGGTGTCCACGTGTCGGCGTCCCGTGGTTCGCCCCCGGGTGCGTCGTCGGTCGGGGGCGGCAGCGTCGGCGGCCAAGCGAGCGGTCTCGGATCCGGGGGACTAAACTGCGGCCAGGGCTCGCCGGGGGCGGCGACCGGTAGCGGCGGCGGTGGCGGAACCGGCGGCACCGGCGGGGTTTCCTGCGTCGGCGGGGCCGACGTCGGCGGCGGAGCCGGCGTCGAGGCTACCGATTGGAGAGGCGTGCACAGCATCGCCGCGTTGAGACGTCGAGCTTCGGACGCTTCCCAGCAATACAGTCCACAGCCTCCCCCGCCGCCTGGACCACCGCAATACTCTCACGATCTCGAGTACAGCTCCGTCTACTGAACTTCGTCGTTTTTGTCATTCGACAATTTTACATCGAGCTGATTAAAATTCCGCGCGCGAGCCGGAAACCCATCGGATGATGATAACGATTAAAATCGTTTTCATTCGTTTTTATTATTGACGGGGAAAAAATAATGATGATAATTATGGCAACGGAGGAACGTCGAGATTGTGTCAGCATTTTTTCTTTCGACTTGAACGAGACCGTTGACGTCTTTTTTCTTTGGGTTTAATTTTTTTTTAGGCTTTATTTTGGAATTTTTGTAAATTTTGAAATTAGATCAAGACTAGATTCGATCCAATGTCTATCCTTATATGCTTTATTTCTGAAAGAGATGAAAAATGAATGAATAGTATGGAAAATAAAGGAATAAAACAGAATTTACTCTCTGTGACCTGCAGAAAAGAAACACGGTAAAAAATACTAATTGAAACGCTTAACGATGGAATGCAATTAAAACGCCCCCCCTGATTCAGTCGCGATAATTTTGAATTGGACGCGTTAAGTTTGTCTCGATCAGTCGTGGAAAAATCATCCTTGGAACGGCATCGCGCGGAAGGGCCAAAAAGGATCAAAGGATCGAAGCTTCAAAAATGGATATTTCGTAAAAAATAAAATGTTTGCGGCCTCCAAGCGCTTCGTCAAAAAGATCTTAATGTTGTCGTTAACGACGCGAAAACGCAATCGCAAAATTTTTTTCTTCGCCGAGTTCCTCGACACCGCTGATGGAACGCAATCACCAAATAAACAATAAATAATACGAGAGCAAAGAAAAGGATGAGAAACTGGTGCATGAGAGAAAGAGAGAAAAAGAGAAATGAAATAAGTAAGAATGAAATAATAGAGCGTGAAATTTAACGCGGTTACGAGTATACGATCACAAATTATCATCTTAGCGAAATTCATTACGTGGTATATTGTAAATATAAATATGACCGAATTCGGGTCGGCATAAAGCCGCGAGTATGAATCCGAGTATGCATCTTCGATATATCAGTGTAAAACTTTAACGAAGATCGTTGTAATAATAATACAAATTAAATCCATCTTCTTTTGCGTTTTTTTTTCTTTCTTCGGTGAATTTTTCAAAATCGTCATTGGCTATAGAAAAAGAGACTCATTTTCTGGGCGATGGAAAATCGTCGAAGTGAGATCGAATTATTAGACCTTAATTTTTTTCCCCCCCACTTTTTTTGAGTTATCAAAGATTTTTCGATCCATTGAATTCCGACGAATAAAAAATTTGCGTCGCGAAATAATCGTCAAAATGCATTTGTTCCGGACTATTTTCACAATCCATGAGTTTTGTAAATAAACAGTATACGTCTAGAGATAATAACGAATAACGAGTAAGTTAAGTATATCGATTAAATAAAAGACGACGCGAAGGAGCAAGAAAAAAATAATTTTAAACAAAACCCGAGCGAACATGCGTACCATAGTTATTATAAAAATTAAAAAAAATAAATAAATAAAACAACTAAAAAAAAAATAAATGATAATTTAAACAACAACAAAAAAAAAGTTAAATGCGAGTATACTTGGACATTGTGATATTAAATGGGAACGACGCTGTTGTTTTTGCCGGTGGACGTCCTGTTACTGATATTGCAGGAGCATGTGCGGAATGATGCTATAACCAGAGTCATTGATCTTGAAATATTCTTCAAATCCATCGTTTCATTATTTTTGCAAAAATAAATTCTCGTAATTATTATTATTATGATTATTATTTCTCTATTTCAAATTATCTTATTATTATTATTATTATTTTTACATCATTTTAAAGTCATGAAATTGAAAATATATACATGTGTATATATATATATTGCAAAAATAATGTAATGATTGAATTGATAAATGAATCGAGCACTTCGAATCTCTGGACGCGATGGTTGGATGCGGGAGGAAGAGCTCGCGATGGTTCGGTGCATGCGTCTTTGCACGACGCCAAGATTGATTATTCTAGTTACGAATTTACCCGGTAGTTTGTAAACGTTAATCTAATCGATCATCGTACACACAATGAATTAAAAATTTTAGGCAATTTTCGTCGGTGTATCAACTACAACACGTATACGATTTTTAATGTACAAATGGGACTATTGGGTATGCGGGGTGAAAAAAAAAAAAAAGGTTTTATGTCCATTTTATTACGAACCCCCTTGATCCCAACGAATTATTGCTTCTAGCACGATATGAATTTTATCATTTTTCCGGTTCTCGATGCAATTTATTAGTATTATTGTTGTTATTTCGATTATTATTAATTAATTGATTAATTATGAAAATGTTTAGAAATCTCATAAAGTCGACGCTGTGCCCGATCGACAAAACAATTTTGAAAAATGACAATTGCCCGAAAAAAAAAGAAAAAGATAAATAAAGAAGCAAGAAAAAAAATATTCCGTCGATGTGAATCGTCGGCAGCGAAATATATCGAGTGTAACGCGAAAATATCATCGTGATTAAATCAATTGTATCGTTTCGTGAGAAGCGTCGAAACCAGTTATCTCACAATTTTCGTGATTTGTCCCATAATTGCGCGCATTATTCACGTCCAATGGACGCGTAGAGAGAGAATCGATAAGTAAACAAATTATGATTTTCATCGTTGTATAGTTGTGTATAGAAGTCAGCTAAGTGTGTAAAATAAATCATTATAAAAACATTAATCTTACGTTTTTTCTTTCCGAGTCTATAAAGTTTAAGAAGAAAAATTATACAGTAGACAATTATTGATCGATAAATGCGTTATTGAACGTTTTTGATAGTTGTTTGGATGAGGCAAAAGTTTGGTACAGTATGTGTATAGTTATTGAAATGATCAATATAGCTGTAGCGCGTACACATTCATCTAACGATTACTTATGTCTCTTTATAACGTTTGACGGTAATGCACTAAATGCTCCCGTAATCGTCGTTTAACTCGACTGTGAGCTTTTAGCATTATAAGGAGCTACATGGATAATGGGATAATCATCGTAGTCACTTAACGCTATTTCGCATTGGTTATCTTGGCGGGAGACGAGACAGCCCGAGGCTAACCCATTCATCTTACGTTCTCCATCTTGTGTTGTATCTTACTCCCGCCAATGTCAATTACGCTTGAGTCATACAAAATGCTCGTCACTTATCGTAACTACATCTTGGTTCTTTTTTTCTTTGTTTAAAAAATGTTTAATTAATCGGGTAGATCTCTGTGTTGCCGACCGTCGGCTGCAAAGCCGCCGGACTGACTCGATGGTGATCGGCTGCAGAAATTACCGACAGAGAAATAACAATTCATGTCTCAAGATTGGATTAATATTTTCATGATGAAAATCATCATTTCCGAAATACTAGGAGACATCTATAATTTTCAAAGTTGTATAAAAATATTAAAAACATTAATTAAAGTGATACACCGCCGTCGGTAAGTAGATTTCCCAAGAATTACTTGTAAACAAATTCTGCTGCAGTCGTTCACGCCCAAGCGACTAAACGAAATCCCATAAAATGTTGTCAATCACGTAGAATCAATCAAGACCGAAACCTTATCTCATGTTATTACCAAAAAATGTATTTATTTTTCTGGAAACTAAACTCCGAATTTTCTCGCTATTTTGCTCCGCTCCCTGTCGTAAAATCCTCCCACCAGATGTCACGACGGTGCGGACCGAATATTCACGAAAATAAACGCCTACGCTTCGTACCCTCTCCTACTTGTCGCTGATCCAGCTTCTTCCAACCACTTGTTGCTTCCCACTAATCCCCCCCTTATCGAACAAGTTTGTCCGGTATCGCATTTTGAAAATTTAAACTTCCGCCGGCCTCGCGACCAACGACCGTTGCAACCCGATGCCGATGCAGTTCGGTAACACGAAGAAACTCAAACTGCGAAGAAGAAGAAGAAAGATCGTGTATGAGAGAGTCTCGGGTGTGTGTGAGACGCCGTGGATTGTGCACCTGTGCCAAGGATCGTTCCAGTGGAAAGGAATGGCTGGTGGTGTGGACGCGACCATAAATCCTTAAACAACGCAAAAGTAAGAGTACGCAATTTGTTTTAACGAGTAACGAGGAGAGCGATATCGATTTGCTTGCAAGGTTTTTACGGTAAGGACCTCGTGGGCTTGTAATTTGGTATTTGTGCTTTGAATAGTGCAACAATGGAGAAGTATTAAATAAATTGTGATTCTCATTATCTGAAAAAATAAAAATTATATGAGACAAAAGAGAGACGAATAATAATTGCGGAGCGAGAATTGTTTGTATGAGTAATTTTCATTCAGAGCGATGCGACGAGGACTTCGAATTAAATTTGGATGAATTATTGTTGCACCGAAATGAACGCCCACTTGCTTCTATTTAAAAGCCCAAAATTAAAATACAGGCTTAGATGGATCTTCATTCATCCTGGCCCCTTATCCTACAACCCTGCTACATGCATTCAATAAAAATACCTACAATACAATTTCCATTAATTAGATAACGACGCAATCACGCAAATATGAGCGACAGCGGTGACAACATCAAGTACAAATGGACACCCGAGAGCACGACGCTCCTCGTGTCCGTGTGGACGGACAAACAGGTGCAAAAACAACTCGAATACGCTCAACGACCTCAGCTCATTTGGGAGAGCGTCGCGCGTTACATGACGAAAAAAGGCTACGCCGTATCGGCCAAACAATGCAGATCGCGTATGAAACAAGTTTTGGTTTGCTATCGAGAAGCCAAACGAGTGGGAACACGAGCGGGAGTCGAACAGTACTACGAATCCATCGACAAAGTTCTCAAGAACAAGAAAATGGAACGCGACGACAACGGCTTCGACACCGTTGGTGAGTATTTTGTTCAAAAAATTTTACCTATGCAACGATTTCGAACCGGAAATATTTCTCAATCTTTCATTTTTGCGATCTCATAGATTCCGTCGTGCCCGTCAAATCTCCTCCGAAGGATGTAAAGACCAACAAAAATATCAGAATGCGTTACAACAGATACAGCGAACCCATGGAGTCGCTGGTTCGTACGGAAGCTCTCTCGCCAACTTGGCATCTCGCTCGTACGTATTAAATTTTACTCCAATCCAGATATTCCATCTCACCCTTCATACAAAACAATTCCAATACCGTAACAATTTTTTTGGCGATCTCAAAACGCTGTAACCCAACCGGCTGCTCTAATTATCAAACCGTTATCTTGTTTCTGACCTTCAATTTTCCCAAACTCATTTCATACATCAATCAATTTTCCCCAAGTATGATCTCTGAATGTTAAAAGACATTTTGAACACGTCGACATCAAAATCAAGCAAATTTTTTCAGCCCTTCGCACAGTTTCCTCAACGACGAAGCAAAAATAATATCAACCAACCGTCTCCTCTCTTTGCAGACGAAGAAGAATACCCCGACTCCCCAGAATCCAACGAAACCGTACTCGCCCAACCCTACCGCGCGTTTTCCCCCACCAGAGACGCCGCCACGAACACCCTAAACGGTCGTTCCCTCCTCCTCGCCAAAAACCCTCGTCGTTCCTTGCCCCTGGACGAACAACCGATCCGCGAAAACCGCGTGAACGATCAACATCTCCCGAACAATCGTTACGGCGAATTGATCCACCAAAACACCGTTCAAAACGTTCAAAATCAAATAATCCAAGAAACCATGCAACATCGTCAACAACGAAATCACGTTCAAAACGAATTGATGCGAGACGAAATTCCTCAAACCGAACTCCCTAATCGTCGTCAAATCAAACGCAATCACCCGTTTCGTTCCTCATCCACGGAAAATCGCAACGTTCTTCTATCGAACGATCCTTTGCCATCGGAAAACACGATGAGAATGCAAAATCAATTGCAACAAAATTGCGCTATCGACAATCGTGCGATGCCGCAAGAACCCAGACGTGAAAATTACGGACAAAATTTCACGGCTGATTACAAATTTTACAAGGAACCAACGGAAATTTCGGGTTTCAACGATCGTAATTTCACGAGGATACAACCGAGAACGACGCCGAGGAATTATTCACCGGAAACAGCGGCGAATTTGAACGAAGCGTTTTGTCAAAGTCCGAAAAACGACAGAAATCCACAAAATTTTAACGACGATTACGACAGAGCGATGGAAAACGACGTGATTAGAGCGATGAACGCCACGACTGCGACGAATAACGCGACGTTTAACGACGACACGCTTTCGATCGAATTTCTCGAGGGTTCGCCGTCTCCTTCGCCTTCGGACAACGGCGCGGTTGGGTCGAAAAACGACAATTCTGTGAATTCCGGGAATGGTGAGAGAGTTCCTGATGCGCCTGTTAGGAAGAAGAAGGTTGAAAAACTCGAACATCTCATGTTGAGCGCTATAAGCTCGCAGACGGAAGTCGTTAACAAGGTAATCCCTGTCATTTCGTTTCAACCGGTTGCAAAACGGGTGCGTTATGATAGGTTTAAGTTTAAGTTTAAGTTTAGTTTATTAAAGCTCTTTTCTTTTGTACATTTTTGTGCCAGGAGACTTTTGTATTTGTTTCTTTTTTGTTTTGGCACGGTACTCTTAGGGGGCTTCTGTCCTAGAGTACGGAATAAAAATGGCATCAATCAATCAATCAATCAATCAATCAAAAAGACAGTTGAGTCAATGTTAAAGTTCAACGGTTGGATTGAGACAGCTTCTCAGCTGTTCATCTTCGAAAGTTAACCAGACTGCGTTTTTATCCAGCGAAAAAAAGAAATGGCGGCGGTTGAACAACCGTTGAATCAACCATTAGGATTCTTTTTCACGGTGGACTTTATGGTTGTAAATCTGTCTGAATTGAACCGTTGATATTTTGGGTTGACTTTGCAGTTGCCAAAATTGCTAGGGAAATGAACGATGTTCGTACGAAAATTCAATTGTTCGTTGCCTTAAGGTCGAACTGGATGGATCGAAGGGCAAAAAGTTTGTCCAAAATGGAAAGATCGTGGATTTACGAGTCTAGATCATGTCTTACAGGTTTAGGGTTGAGAGTAGCTGAACTGATGATCAATTAACACTTGGAAATGTTAATTAACCACTTTTGATAAGGATTGAAGTCAAATTCGACGACATTGGCGTGTGGTTGACCGATGTTTCGTCATTGACCGTACAACTGTTTCAACTGTTTCAGGCGATAATTCCTCGTTACTTTAATTAATTTCCCGACAATTACTCGGTCGATTAATTTCAAACTAAGCATGATCGATCCGTCGGTCCTAAATCTTGATGATACAATTATTTCAGAATTTCCGGCGATTTAGTTCCATTCGTTTTGCAACCATTAACGTCTGCTGAAGCTGTTTTCCCATAAGCAACCGTGTTAAATTCATAAATTCATAACTACTAAATTAAGCAGTGAAAAATTCTGAAATAATTCAAGTATCATCATTCTATCAAGAACCATCATTCCTCAAATCTTTTTCAATATCCATCCAGTAAGACCTTAATTATCACACGAAATTGGCCAATAATCGGCCACCTCATTTAAATATCCATCTAAAATCATGCTGCATTTTTTCTCTTTCCGGTCCCACAGATTTTAGCTGCACAGGACGCCATGGTCTCGCGTTTCCTCGACCTCGACCGAGACCGTCAAAACAGATTAGAAAATCGTCTCGATCATTTGATGAACGTCATGCACGCCACAGTAATAAACAAGAGCCAAGAAAAAATCTCCGACAACGGCATAATCGTCTCAACCTCCACCGAACCCAACGTAATCACCAATCTCGAGCCTCCCCCGCGTCCCGGAGTAATCCCACCAAAACTCGACCTCGTTCCCCCAAAACCATGTCGAATTCCTTGCACAACCGCGAACGCGAACGTCGAACTCGTCAATCAAAAACCCATCGAAACCCGTCCCGGCGTAGTTTCCCCGATAAAACAACCCGGTGCCATCTGGACCAAACTCGGACCAGTTTCCCAATCCCCCTTCGTCAAAGCCCAACAACAACTCGGTCTGCGTATCGCCGCAAACGCCGAAGCGCGTACTCAATCCTCGGCCGAACGTAAAATAGCTCGTGAATTGCTTTCGCGTCCGATGGATTCGAAAACTTTGCGTTTCGAAACACAAAGATTTCTCGAATCCGAACGACAGATCGAGGATCAAATAGAAAATGCGAAAATTCTCACGAAAATGGGACAAGAAGTCGCTACGAGACGTAAATTATTTACCGGACGTGGCGAATTAAACGCCGGAATAATTCTTACGGCGGCTTTTCTCGATTCCGAACGTTCGGAATCGAATCTTTCGGAACTCGCGACGATTTACGAACGTCCGTTGCGTGGAAATACGCCCAGCGGTGTTCTTCCGCGTCCCAACGTCGTCGGTAATCTTGACGAGAACGACGACGACGACGACGACGAAGAACTCGCTTTGCTCGCCGGTCAAGTCGACAAATACGAACGTTTGCGACGTTACAAAATGCAAATGGCGGAGCCGAACGAACCATGCGACACTTCTACACCCGCGAAAACGAACAATTGTCGCGGACCATCGGCACCGCCGCAATTGGAACGCGACAATAACGAAATTACCGGACAAGTACCGAGACAAACTATTCAACAACTCGCCGAACTTGTGATGAAAAGCGCGCGTTGGAGAGACGCTGGGTTGGATGAAAAGATCGTTAACAATCGTCGTTTCGTTCCGTCTGTAAACAATGGCGGAAATATTCCGTTGCGTGGAACTCACGCCATTGACGAGGCTTCCAAAGTCGTGGCTCGAAACAACAACGACGAGCCAACGGCGATGGATAATCGTCAAGGACGACTTTCTTACGCGGGTGAGATCGCGCAACTTGAGAGCAAGAGCAAAGCTCTGAGCTGGTTGCAGGATCGTTATTGTTACGACATCGACGATCAATTGCCATTGGACAACGCCGAAAGAGCTAATGGGCGTGAAAATGAGGTTTACGACGGTCCGATACTTCCGGTGAAGCCTATCGGACAGCATCCGATGGGATTTACGACCGATAATCTCACCAAAATCGGTCAAAGAATCGACAATCAACAACGCAACGGTTATGACAATTCCACTTTTTACAATCGCGATGTTCCAGTTGCGAACAATTACGGAAGACGCAGCGTAGGTTTTGTCGATATCGATGGACCACGCGCCATTATGGAAAAAAATGGACAATGCACGATTCCCCGTCAACGCAGACAAGCCCCGCAACCGCCTCAACAACGTTATCAACAGCAAACGAACAATTACGGTCGTTATTCGACACTTCCGACGGCCCAACGGAATATGATCGATCGTTACGTTCAAGAAAATCGGGGAATCGTCGCGATCAAGCAACAAGACTCGAACGATGACGATGACGACGACGAGTACTTGGACACGACGATGAGTATGCAACAACCGTCTCGAAAAACTTCGCTTACTTCCGGAAGTACGTCGTCCGGAAAACCAAACAGTTGCGTTATTTCGTAGATTTTTCTTTTGTTTTTTTTTTTTTATTGGCATTCGGGTTGGTTTATCGCTGGTTCGAACTCGTGGTGCCATAATTGCTGGTGTAGATTTAGACCGCGTTGGTGATTTGATTATGCAATATGGGGAAATGTACGAGGAAGTGCGTTTAAAGTGCAGCTAGAAGCAGCTAGAAGTGCAGCAGTGCAATATTTGCATTCCACGCGTTTGTAAACGCGGCCATTTTGTTTTCGTTAGCGCCATTGTGGCAGGTTGTTTCTCTGCCACGGAGCGCTCAGGATTGATTATATTAATACGTTATCCTGATATATTAAACTCGAGAATTAATTGATTAGAGTTTGCAGGAAGAAAATATCTAAAGATAAATTCATCTATGGTTATCTCATGGCTTAAAATCGCTGACTAATTTGTAGTTGTGGGACGTGCGGGGTTGTTTAATCAACTTTCGTGTAAGGGCTGCTATTATACATGAGATTTTCTATTATTCTGTTGTTTCATCATTCGATAAATTCCACAATCAATATTAAATCGGAATTTACGAGGTGAAAAAAGAAAACAACAAAGTTTTATTATTTTGTTCAATTATTACGAGGCTAGTGCAGTTTATTTCTACAATTACGTTGGGCTTCCATCTACGATTATTTTATAAGTTGAATTTATGTCAATCTGAATTGCTTAAATGATAAGCAGAGAAATAAATGTTTATTTTGTATCAACATTTTTCAATACAATGATTTTCTATAATAATAATACTGGCAAAAGTTATTTGATCGATGGTTATCACCTTCTTACCCTGATTACGTGATAAAATAAATAAAAACGTTGTTGAGAAAACGCTAGAGACGTATAGAAACTGTTATTTTTAATTAGTGTAGATAAATTTAAAAAAAAAAAATTTTCTTTCGAGAAATACAAAATAAAATCGACCACGGTTGCTGCGATATCGATTTTATCTTAGGGTGTTCCATGAGAAACCGTCGTCAAACGCGTGCAACAGCGCCAGCGCTGCCAGTGTTCGGGTTTCGAAGTACAAACTTCGCCCCGAAAAATCGTCCCCGACGATCTTCCCCAAGTCTCGCTTCTCCTCGCAACCGCGTGTTCTCCGGCCGAACCAGCAATGGAGATTTTGTGAAAATCTCCGATCGATCGAACTTTATTCCGTTTTATGAGAAAAAACATGGTCATGATTTCGAAAACTGCAATGGGGCTTGCCATCGGTGTAGCCGGAATTTTCGCCGGCTACTGTTTCTACTTCGATCAAAAACGTCGAAGCGATCCGGATTTCAAGAGAAAGCTGAGAGAACGTGAGTTCGTCCGCGGTTTCCATTTTGTTCCTCCTCGCGTTGAGTTTCTCCGATGCCGCTGCTGCCAAAATGAATTTTTCATCTTTGTTTCGATCAATCGCCAAAGACACTTCGCAACTTTGCGATGATTATTTGTTCTAGACTCGTCGCATTATCCCGAAATTATTAATCTTGATCGAGTTGATTTGATTATTCGTTTTTATCGAACATAACCTCTCGCTTTTGACCGTTTCACGCACGATCGCACATGACCGGATTCCACCTTTGACTTGGCACCGAAAAAAGCGTCAAATGTATCTCAAACTATTGTCAAATTTGCTTCGACGTTTCGATGATTATGGAAATATTGATTGACCCAACCATAACCCACAAATTGCGAAAGATTTTATCAAATATTATTAATGAACAGGAAAAAATAGTTCCGAGATGACGCAAACTTGAGCATTGGTTAATTTGGGTTTTAACGCTATAAGCGCTGTGTAAGTCGCTGGGGACTGATATTATACTTTACGTTTGGGCTGTGTCAGTCGCCATTGACCAACGATTTACAATTGGCACAATTATATTCTGTTTATATATATTAACACGACGATTCCGGCAAAACCGCATGATCGCAGCTAAATGCACACAAAGCTAGAACAGGCTGAAAACAAATAAAGACGTTAACAAACTCGGCGCGTTGATGACGCTTAGAAAATTATTATACCAAAAGAATGTTCGTATTCCAACGTTGGAACATTTATAAAAAAAATTTGCAGGAAGAAAGGCCAGAAAGGCAGCTCAAAAGACGAGCTCGATACCCCTTAATATGGACGACCAAGAAGTTGTTCAAAGATTCTTTTTACAAGAGGTAAGATCGAACTGGTCTAATCGTCGATTCGACATTTAAATGCATTCAATCCACATTTTTTTTCCTCGAACTGCGTAGGTTCAACTGGGAGAAGAGATGCTGGCTACGGGCAATCTCGACGGCGGAATCGAGCATCTGGGCAACGCCGTGGCCGTTTGCGGCCAACCCCAAGAACTCTTGAGAGTTCTCCAAAAGACTCTGCCGCCACAAGTATTCCACCTTTTGTTGCAGCGACTGCCCACCGTCGGCCAGGTAATTTTCTCCCCACCCTTCGCTGTCGTCGAATTTTTTAAACCGTTGAAATAATTCCCTCAATCTAGTTTGCTCGATGATTATTATTATTATTATTTTTCAATTCTTGCAGAAAATCATTTCCCAGACCGTCATGACAGAAGAAGATGTTGAATAAATTGTGCTCGACGATTTCGTTGGTTATTTATAAAATCGAAGCGATGTTGGCAATAAAACACACACTATATATTAAAACCAAAACCAAAATGAAAATGAAAAAAAAAAAAAATAATAACAAAGGGAAAAAATAATGCACGAATTCCGCTCGTTGAAGGGATGATGATGAAATTCTGCGGTGAAGCGTTAAATCTCGCGTGTGCATCCCGGCAATCTTTACTCTAATATGATCTCAACTTCCGTAATATCGTATATCGATAAGGTGCGACCGCAGCACATGTAAATACTGCATGGTAATAAAAAAACAAAAAACAAAAAAAAATCGAACAACAGAAACAACAAAGCTTTGGACTAAACGTTAACACTTAGTCTGTTATGTTTTTTTCGGCACCTTACCTCAGTAATATGGATTAATCTGCGCCTGGTGCTTTGAAAAGTACTTTAAAGTGCTCTAAAAAATTCCACAAAATTCATGAAATTTTATGAACTATCCTTGAACAACGACCAATCATTTTATTGCTGCAAAATTCATTTGTTTAACCATTTGACGTAACAATGGGTGGACTGTAGCCGTCGATCAAGCGACGATCGGCGGTTTTTGTTTTCGTTTTCATCTCTTCATGAATTTTTTTCCCCACGTTGGGGCTTCATTTCTCCCGAATAAACTTTTCGTACGTCTTTTAGAATGTTCAAAGCATGTTCTGTAATTTTTTTTAACCACATCGGACGGATATTTTGCTGACAATCGTTTTTGAAAACCGACGGGGTGAAATCCACCCCAGTATTGCGGCGGTGATATTAATTGATAATGCGACATTAAAGGGTCAAATATAATCGTATAAATAAATAAAAACGCGAATAACCATCGCGACAACGCACGAGCGAAACATCATCACGGACTAAGGGTTAAAAATTAATTAAATCCAACATCAAATGCATAAGCCGTTAATATTTTTCTCTTTTAATTATCAAACATCCCCCACTTTCTACGCATACACAATTTAATGTATGTACATTTCATAAATAACATCCATATTCCATTTTATCGCTATTATACAAACATACATATTTTTTTTCTCTCGATCTTCGTCTACAAAAACGACAAAAACAATTAAAACAATTGTCACCGACGACCCCCCGCAATAAATCGCATGCGCCCTTCGTTAATTGCTCGAATTTCTTCCTACATACATATTTTTTTGACGCATTATCTTCTCTTTCCCACGTAAAATTCGCTACTCCAGCGACGTAACATGATTATCCTTCTCTCAAACGGGAAAACATTGATATATATATACTCTCCTCTGTCAGCACAAAATATGGTAAAACAAAAAAAAAAATTGGGAAGTATCTTTTTATTTTATTTTTTAAATGAAATCATTGCTTCACGATTGTACTTCATTGGTACAACTCGCCACACCAGCTGTGGACGTTAACATAATTATCGTTCTTTCAACTAAAAAACATAAACCCGTTCAACAATAACGATTTTTTCCCTTCTTCGTTTTATTGCGGATTAAACGTAAAAACAGACCAAAAAAAAAATAGCCGGAAGCTGTAGGTTAGCAGATTGTTAAAGTTTGTACATGATGAATGATTAACAGAACTCGCGAAACCGACATTGACGAATCCGCGAAAAACGAACGAACGTGTATTTACATTGAATGTCAATTAAAAAGGAAACTAAGCAAACGTTTTTTTGTTATTTTTTTTTTTTTTTTTTCTAAATTAATGATCGACGGCAGTGTGATTCGTTCATCGAAACAAGCCTGGTCATGTTCGTCGGCTCGGTTTTTATTGTTCATTGTTCGATGGATAGGCCGTTTGATTTCGTTTAGCTGAGAATCTCCAGTCGGGCTTGCGACATTATTTCGAGGGCGTTTTTGCCGATGAGCATCTTCGCCACGTCCTTGCCCAGTTGTTCGGCCCCCAGGAGGCTCATACTGCTCACTTTGCCCGGTGCTATGCTGCAGTAGAGACGTGGCTCGCGATATGGACATTTCCTGATGGAAAAAAAAAATTTGGTTATTAATAGAAACGAGGGAATCGCGTGGATGAGAGCGATGTGAAATCGATAAAATTAATTATACGATTTCTCGGGGGGGTTGGCGGCGAGTCAAACGCCCCGGGGGATCAATTTTTGGGTGGTACACCTTAATTGGGGTTAATTATGTTTGGTTTGAAAGGCAGTGTCTGACGTTGAGCGACATTGATCGCGGTTATTACTCGAGTTGGATAGATAAGGATCGAATGACATATTTGGAAGATATATAATGATAGATAGCCTCTATCTTTAGGGTAGGGATAATAATATATGAGTGTGTGGCGATTCGGCTCGCGTATTGTTGTTTCTTTTCATTGTGTTTCCGTGTGTATACGCGGTGGGGAGGAATAATAATGTTTGAGCTCAATCGACACGAAAGTTCCTAGAATTTCAAATAAGAATTTTTATAATTCAATATTTTTCCGAATATATATATCATAATAAAAATGATAATAGTATAATATATATTATTCTAAAAAAATTGGGTAAGAGAAAATATATGTTTTCGCAACATATAAAATCAAAATAATTATAAAAATGCTTATATCTATAGTTATGTCAAATATACATATTATATTATAATATAATATATAATTATATATTATAATATAATATAATGTATATTATATAATTATTATAATTATTGTAATAATTATTGTATTATTAATTTTATTATTATTTAATTATATTATATTATTGATTAATCATTATATTAAATTAAAGATTATAATAATTATAATATATATTATATAATTATATTAGAATTATTAGAATTATTGTAATAATTATAATATTATTATTTCCATCATTATTTAATTATATTATATTATTAATTAATTATTATATTAAATCATAGATTATAATTATTACAATATATATTATATAACTTATTATATTATATTATATCATAATTATTATACACATATTTCATTTTATTTTTCTCTCTAGTTCTCTATTTTTATTCCTAATGAAACTATCAAAATTCTTATCTAAAATTCAAAGGCCCCTCGTGTCGATCGAGCTCAGATATTATAATTCCTTCCTATCGACTATATACATAGAAACATCGCATCGATGGAATAATAATACGTGAGCCAAATCGACACGACCGTTCCTAGAATTCCAGATAAGAATATTTCCCGAATAGACGCCATCTGAATCAACCATCAGATAAATTCGATAAAACGCACAAAATAAAACAACATCGACCCCAAACCCGTAACTATAGAAGAACCAAACAGAAATACTCACTTCGGTGGTTCTCCGTCGTCTTCGGGTATGTAAAGTTTCGATTTCAAGGTTTCCCTGACGAGAGTTTGTCCGTCGAGCGACCAAACGGCCCCGGTTATGGTCAAATCCTTTTGGACGAGGGTCGAAGAGACCGCGACGGGTGCGGAACATCCGCCACCGAGGGTTTTGAGAAACGAACGTTCGCAAACGCATCTGAGAGTCGTCTCGACGTCGTAAAGCGGTTCCAAAAGTCCGAGAATCTTCCAATCGGATTCTCGACATTCAACGCCAAGAGCGCCTTGACCGACGGCGTACAACGTCTCCTCCGGGTCCAGCAGCTGCGAAAACAACGAACGTATGGGTCATTCCCCTGGGTAAATTCGATTTACCACTTTTAATAATAATTGAAGTCAAATACGACGATATTGGCGTGTGGTTGAATTTTCGTTCTTTTGTTCCGTGGTTGAATAATTAATTTCTCGACGATTATTCGGTCGATTAATTTTAAACCAAGCACGATCGATCCGTCGATCCTAAATCTTGATGATATAATTTTTTCGGAATTCACGACGATTCAGTTCCATTCGTTTTGCAACAATTAACATCTGCGAAAGCTGTTTTCCCATAAGCAACCGTGTTAAGTTCATGAATTTATAACTACTAAATTAAGCAGTGGAAAATTCTGAAATAATTCAAGTATCATCATTGAATCAAGAACTATAATCTCTCAAATTTTCAGGAGTCTAGCGATTTTTATTTTCATCCAGTAAAACTTTGAAACAATTAACATCTCTATTTCCCAGCCTTCGACTCGTTAGAACTCTATTCAGACCTATTTTATTTCCCCTTTCGTCCCCTTAATGCCACGAAATCTCACGACTTTCTAAAAACACGTGCAACGCAACTGACGAAATTTACCTGGCTTATTCTATCTTGCCAGCCCATTCTCTTCATTCCCGCGGCAGCGAGAATTATAGCCGAATACGGTCCTTCCTCGTCGTCCAATTTTTTCAATCTCGTGTTCAAATTGCCACGAATATTTTCAACTATCAAATGCGGCATCGTTCGAGCCAATTGAGCCGATCTTCTCAACGAACTCGTACCAACCACGCTGCCTTCCGGCAACGATTGCAAATTCGAAGCCTTCGTTCTCTTCGCCATTACCACGGCATCTCGCGGATCTTCTCTTCTGCAACGACTCGTCTTCGTTAGAAAAATATAATCGACGGTGTTTTAAAAACGCGTAGTTGGAAGAAAACTCGGACTTTAGCGATAAGAACGTTGCTTGATCGATTTTTAAACGCGTCAATCGATCGAGAAGGAAAATTATGTATCACCTACGTTGTGGAATGCAAAATAATGATCGTGATAATGAAAACGTTTCGGGGGGAAAAAAACGGTTATTAAGAGCGAGTTTTTAGTGGAACGACGTTTGACGTCATCGTCGTTGTGTATTCAATGACGATGTTGGGAAATCGTGACGTGGGAATAATCGAAAAACCGGTTTCGAACGATGATTAAAGATTTTCTCGGATCGAGAAGCGGATTTTTGGTGAATTTGTTGGAACGATTCGTGTGAAGCAATTTGTCTTGAAAATATTTCGTTTAACAGCGATTCGTCTAATGACAATTTGTACGAAACAATTTATCGAAAATATTGCGTTTAAACGATTGGGCTAACAATGATTTATCTAAAATATTTCGGCTGAAACAATTCATTCAAAATAATTCGTCTAATAATAATTCATCTAAAACAATTTATTGGAAATATTTCGTCAGAAGCAATTCATCCAAAACAATTCGTCTAATAATTATTCGTCCAAAACATTTGATCTAAAACGTTTCGTCTAACAACAATTTAGATAAAATATTTCGTCTGAAGCGATTTATCCAAAAGAATTCGTCTAAAACGAATTATTCGTCAACACAACACCTAACATCTTAACATCGTTCGTTATAGACGAAACGTTATAAAAAAAATTGTTTTTAGACGAATCGTTTCAAACGAATTGTTTTACACATTGTTATAAGACGAATTGTTTTTGACGAATTATTCTAGACGAATTGTTTCAGACGAATTATTTCAGACGAATTATTTCAGACGAATTGTTATCAGACAAATCGTTTTAGACGAATTGTTTTACACACTGTTATAAGACGAATTGTTATTAACGAATTTTCTAAACGACTTATTCTAGACGAATTGTTATTGGACAAATCATTTTATACGAATTGTTCTACACATTGTTATAAGACGAATTGTTCTTAACAAATCATTCTAGACGAATTGTTTTAGACGATTCATTCTAGACGAAATGTTTCAGACGAATTATTACTGAACAAATTGTCCCCAAACCGAAGAACGACCTCGATACCAATCGTCGGTTCCTTTCCAATCGCGGCCGAGTTTTCAAGGCCGTTTTTCAAAACGAAAACACAAAAAAAAAAAAAAATACGAAAGTTATAAAAATATTATTCGTACTTCAGAATAGCACCGAGTGCCATACCCTCGGGCAGTGTGGTCGGCAAATCTTTGAGCGAATGAACGACGAAATCGACGGCCCCATTTTCCAGCGCCAATTCCAATTCCTCCGTGAATAACGATTTTTCCCCTATTTTCGGCAAACTCTTGTCCAGTATTTTGTCCCCTTTCGTGCTCATCGTAACTACACGTGCGTCAAAATATACATAAACATCACAAACGTGCATTAACAAACGATAAATTCGTTCGAAAAATTACGTAATCGCGAGGGTTCGTCGATCTTCGTGCGATCGACTCGGAAAAGTCCGTGACTTCGATCTTACCGATTTCAAATTGTTTTTTCGGATGCATGTCCTTGAGCAAACTTATTACGTATCTCGTCTGGATGAGGGCCAGCTGCAGAGTTGCATACGATCGAGAAAAAAAAAACAAAAATTAGCTTCTTATCGCGCGATAAGGTTCGATCGTCGATCGATCGCGAAAAAAAAAAAAAAAAAAAGAAAATGGTCGCTCGCTCGAAACGAGAGTGGGAGAAAAGTGCCGAGTAAGCATGATTGAAATTATTTTCGCGATAATTCGTCGAACGTATAAACATCCGGTCGATGAACAATCGTTAATAATTTTGAATTATAATTCAACGATTCCATGTTCGTTAAAAACCACGTGATTCAACGACTAGGGAAAACGATCGAGACTTGTTATCGAATAACGAAAGTAAAAACTCACCTCGCTTTTTCGCGATCCTACGCGTATTACATCCGGGTGTTCTATACTCATCCTTCTTTCCTTATTTTCATTCATTTTTCCGGAAAACCACGACGTTAACCTCGTCTAGGTTAACTCAACGTTCTTCCAGACCCGTATGGAAGTTTTCCGAAAGGCGATTGTACGAGGTTACAGGAGATTGTAAAAAAAAAAAAATTACAAGCGCGTTTAACGAGTAATTGGGTCAACCACGAGGACAAAACTTTCACCGATTTTGAACCCACTCGCAGCTGCTTTAAAACGCAAAATTAAATGTTATATTATTCGTTGGTTTTTCGAAAACTTTACGTGAAAATAGGTTACGTTTGTGGATGATATAATATCGTCCTGTAACGGTCAACACGTGACGACTCGACGAGGTCTTCGAGATGATTATCGGCGAATTAATTGTTTCACAGTCACTGTCACTGCAGCAGATTGTGAATTTATTCGTAAACGATGTTAAATTATCGGTCTTTCGTCTACATTCTTTTTGGAAACGTTGCACGTTCTCGCCATGACAGCAACGTACTGGCTGGCCGCGAGAGAGAGTTGCGAGAGCGTTGAAATAACGAGAGAAAGACCGAGTTGTCTTCGGGCGATGACTGGCCGAACGTTTGACCGAGTGGGGGCACGTTCGGATTTGCTCGTCCACGACCTCGTAAGCGGGGACGACGACGACGAGGATGGACGATTGTCGATGACGTCGAAGTGCGCGACGGGGCAAACGGCCCGGATGTTTTTCGAGAATGCTGAGTCCCGAAAACGTCGGCTAGACCGGTTTGGAACAGTCTAGCACTTGCTTCTCGACATCGGGAGCTTTATTTATTCTCTAAACTTAGGATAAAAGTGTTTGTTTATCCCAATTTATGGTTGAAAGTTATATACGTGTATGTATTATCTCAATAATTATTATAATTGTATGTGTATACGAGTATATATAATATATTGTTATTGTTATTGTTATTATTATTTACATTTATATAATTTTCGAATATGAAATTTATATGTTGTACAAATAAAAAAATAAGGAAGAAATTAGGATTTCGATGGTGAGTAATAATAATAATAATAATTTCTCTGTTAGCATTATTCAGTACTGGAATCTTAATTTCTTTTTTAATCTTTCGATTAAAACAAATTATATATTGGTATATAATAATAATAATGATAATAATGATAATAATAATAATGATAATAATGATAATAATAATAATGATAATAATAATAATAATAGCATCATATTAAATATTATTGTATATAAAATTAAATTGTATATATTTTTATTGTATATTATTATTATTATTATCATATATAAAATATTTGAGGTAATAATAATAATAATAATAATGATAATAATGATAATAATAATAATAGCATCATATTAAATATTATTGTATATATTATTTACGTTATTATTATTATTGTCATATATAAAATATTTGAGGTATAAAGATATTATTAACTTATTTATTTTATTGCAGGATTATTGCTGTTATTATTTTTTTCAATCATATATTCAGAGTGGAATATATAATAATATATACATAGAATAAATATTTTCCGTCTACAATTATTATTACATCAATTTTCTCTAACGAAAATTTAATATTTTCTAACCATTAGACCTTGATCCAGGACTCCGCTACACGAGTTATCAAAGGAAAGACATCTCACCAAGATGCAGTACGAAATATTCCAGTAACAAATTATATTCGAGTACAATAATTTATTTTCTTCAATGAACAAATACAGCAGTTTATTTCGTCTCCTTCCGTTCATCGTTCGTTTTCAATACTTCGTCTTCGTCAACTTGTCGATAATAACGTACGAAAGTACAATGAAACACGTGTAGAAAGCTAAGCTCAAGAAATATATCCTAAATCGTTACGATTAAATCCAGAATTACGAAAATGCGCGTGTGTCCCGTTCTTGCGGAATGAAAATTTAGCCCAAGCTCGGTGCATCAGTCCACGTTGACGATTATCGACGATCGTCGTGCTTCGTGCCTTCTTCGAAGTTCCTGTGCTTCGGCTGCGTGTTTGCTCTTTCAATATAATCGTATATTAAATCAAGCGTTTGCGGATTAAACCGATCAATTATTCACCGATGCAGTGTCAATAGAACAGAGCAAAGGAAACGATAATTCAATAACAATTTGTACCATTGGTCATAGCATCAAGCTCCGTTTAACGGCATTCGTTAACAAAGTTACGAAAATAAAGTTAATAAAAATAAAAACAAAAATAAAAAAAAAAAAAATTTTTAAAAAAACAGAAAGGCAAGAAAAATAAAATAGAAAAAAATTCTACGTGTTAACGTGTGAGGTTTGACGTCAAACACGCTTATAAAAATAAATTGCACATTAAAACGACGAAATTAGAAACGACGATGATTTTGATGTCTTGTCGAATTATTCCACTTCTTCTTATTTTTAGTTTTCAATCGGTTTTCAACCGTTAAAAAATCGAATCGTGCGAGAGCGAACGTTTGAAATAAATAATTGACTAGCTTTTGAACTGACATTGTTGCTACTAAACGTAGATAATTCGATAATTCGTTGCCGCAGAGATGATAATTGTTTTATGATCGAGGTTCAGGACCTCGTCGAGGCCTCATTGGAGATTGCAACCGCTCTCGTTCGTCGGTTCTTTCGCCGTTTGATGTATCGTTTCTTCCTTAACGGGTGGAAGGTCGTGGTCACGTTCGGGTTTGGCGTCTCTGGCTCCTACGAGCGTGCGATACGTGTCCTGATTCCACGACGGATTTGCCGGCGTCATTTGAAAGTCAATCGGGCTCACGAGGCCAAAAGTTGCCTTCGTATCGAGACTCGGAATCTCGTCGGCGACCGAATGATGATATCTGTCACAACGATCGGACAACGGGGAATAGTGGATTTATTTTTTTATTTGGCTGGACGAATGTTTTGTCGTTGAATTTTTTTGGCTGTGAATTTTAGATTTTTTTAATTTATTTCAGTTTTTTGAATGAGAATTTTGTATCGTAAATTTTTGGGGAGTATTTTAAGGGGTTATATGTGGATATTTGGGGGGAGAAGAGTTTAGCGAAATTTTGATTTTTTAAAATAATATTTTGGTGAAAAAACCTAATTTTTTGGAAATACTTAAAAATATTTGTATGAGAATTGGAGAGGGGGTGGATTGGGTACTCGAATTTTTTTTCTTTTGATTGTATAGGTTAAATGGGGTATCATTGAATAGATCTTGCTATGTGGAACGCAAAAATATTTTTTTCGTAATTTTAAATGGCATGTTTAAAAAAATATCCTGAAAAATATGTAAAAATAAAGCATTCTCTCCCCTTAATTTCGAAACTACTGGCCTTAAAATTTCAAAAAAATTAGGTAATATAACCCCTCAATCGAAGTTTACAGGAAAATTATAACAAAACTCCTAGCTCTCATAGATGTCTAGAAAATAATTAACAAAAATATAACACGAGTCTGCGTGCGAGGCAAACTCGCACTCGACCAGCTTTTTTTTTTCCTTCTTATCTTTCAACGCCGCAAGCGAGACGATATTTTCCTCGATAAGCGGACTAGCATTCGTCACGAACATGTCGGCTTATTTTTGCACTTAGAAAACCCGAAACGACGCAATAGAATATATAATTAATAATAACGTACATGAAACCATTTTCTCTGTTGCATTTATCAAGCGTCCGCTTGACCGTTGGCTCCAGTCGTTTAAAAACATTGTGTTGATCCGGTTTCACCCGAGGCGCTGGTCCTTTCGTCGTTGCGTAAGATTTGCACAAAGCTTTGGCTCTGTTCAAGCAAGTTTCGCTCTCCTGGAGAGCTCTTATGGCCTCACCGCACTTGTCTGCCGCCAGAAGATCCTCTCCGCAATAATTAAATGCCTGAAAAAAAAGGTTCGCAAAGTATATATAATCACTTTTGCGCAATCTATTGTTGCAAAAATGGTTGTACTCGTTTCGCAATTGAAATTCTTACGTAGGCACGGTAAAACGAAGCCTTGAGCTCGAGATACTTCGTCCATTGACCCGAAATTTCAGGTTTGAAGGGATTGAGAGTATTCGCAGCGTCGGAGAATAATTTGCTCGTTTCGTTGGCCAAAGCCGATATGAGACTCGGATTGTGTTTCAATTCCACCGCTCTTGCCACAGTCACTGAATCGTTCGTAACACGAATACACTAATCAATTGTTCAATCAAGGGAGAATGAATAAAATCGAATGGAAAAAAATTGCCGTTACCTTCTTGAGCTTCGGCGGTGCATTGATTTATATACGCATTGACAACACGCGGATCTAAATCGCTGCCGAGTACGGGAGGGTTGGAAAGTTGCGGCAGGAATTCTGTCTGCACGAATGTGAAAACACCGGCGGCTTGCCTCAACGTGCTGTGAATGACTTTGGCCTCGTCCATGACCACTCTAAAAGATCGGACAATATAGAAACGTCGTTGGAGCCCCAATTTTTTAGGAACGTTCTTGTTACTCACTCGTCCTTCGACGCGATCATAGAAGCGTGCTTCATCAACCACAGGCCCACATTGATACTCATATTGGCCGCTTCGTAGACGGAGTCGGGGCTCGCGCTGTAACACGACCGTAGCGTTAGATCCCGCGCACCGCTCGAAAGTATCTTTGGGCGATCGCTATGACCAAAATGTAACGAATCGGAAAAACTCACTGAGCCGACGGTCCCAGAAGCGTGTGAGTCCATTTGAAAAGCAAGGAATTTCTCAACGCGCTGGGATTCGGCCTTCCCACTCGTCTCGACTGCTCGTCGGGCGTTTCGATTTCCCAAATAAAACCGTAAAGAAGTCCCAAATACGCGACGAACGCGGATTCCACGATGTCGGTCGTATTGTTCGGATTTCTGATGAGTTCGAGAAGTCGATTTCTCGAGAGTTTCAGATTGCTGGAAAAACATTGTCACGGAAAAACTTCTTTCACGTTTCAAGGCTGAATTTGAGGTTATGTCAACCGCGCGACGTACCTGCACAATCGTCTCGTACAATCGGTCGGTTTTTCGATTTTAACATCGAAATTCTGTTCCGTCGTGGCTTTTAATAAATTTCGATGAAACCAGTGAGCCATAACGACGATTTGACAACGTTCGATTCGATCGAATTTTCGGTCAGAGCGACGGAATTTAAGTGACAGCTGACAGTTGGGGCAGCGGGAACAAGCGGGAAACTCCTTTCTCGATCGTGACTACGTCAGTTACGTCACCGGCCGTTGGTGTTGGTCACTGTCGGTCACTTTAACATGTGCCCATGGAGGATGGACATAAGGAGACCGAACTAACGTTATTGAGTCTGAGGACTTTGCTCAGCCTCTTATTATTCACGATTGAGGTGATTGTGAAGAATCAATAATGATTGATCAGTGACAGCTGGGGACCGGGAAAACTTTAGGATTTTTTTTGAGATGGTATCGTTTGAGATGTTATCTTTTCAGAGGTTGACCTTGCGGCGAGTCGAGTGGTAATGATGTGAAGTATAGATAATTAGGACTTTGGGAATCATCCTCAAAATTGCCTATCTAGTCTTTGTAAATGTGTTTGACCTATTAGTCTTGATAAATGTGTTTACCGGGTTTTCCGATAAGAAGCCCATGGTGTTGTCATTCGTGTTTGCATTTCTAAGGTTCCCATGTTCTACCTGAATAAAAAGCTCACAGGCTTATGAATGGGAACAGCTGTATTTTTAAATAATATTAATTCGATCGATGAGAGTTTATTTTTATTTAAAATATTGCAACAATAGAACAGTAAAAAAAAAATACTGATTCTCATCTTAAAAAATTATAAATCTATGACAAATAAGAGACGAATAATAATTGCAAGGCGAGAATTATTAACATAACTTTCAGTCAGTTCCGCAAGAATCGTCGCTGCCTCCAAACAAACGTCCACGTGCTTCTATCCAGCATCCCAAAACCCAAATACAAGCCCAGATGGGTCTTTATTCGCGTTCCCCCCATCCTAGAACATTTATCCTCAGAAACTCGGTCAATCCGCGCCGCCGCCGACCTCCGCCGTCAATCCCGTCCCTGTCATCAGCTGTCAAATTCCCCCTCCTCGCCCCGACACTACCCCCACTATCGCGCTGCCATTCAACCAAGTCCAAGTCTCCGTCTCCGAGCGAGCAAACGTCATAGCCCAATCGCGTAAACACGAGAGAGAAATACGACTGCGTGGGCGGGATTTTAAACTCCTCCCACGTCCTGTCATCGTACCGACCACCGACGCACAACACAACCGCCAACTACAGCCGCAACTTAGAACTAAAAAAAAATCGTCTTGCCAAATTTTAACACACGACTCATGCGAATTCCATATAAATCCATCCTTCCTCGTGCGTGCGTGTGATTGTGTGTGTCCGTGCGCTGCGCGGCGTGAATCCGTCGCGCCGTAACAATTTTTTCAACGTTATTTTTTTCTGTTTTTTCGAAACGAACGAACGTTATTTCGCGTCGTGAAAAGGTGAGAGAGTTGGGCGAAGTTGTATGGAATCTTTGCTTTACGCCCGACAGCACTCTTACTCGGCTCGTTATCGACGCACGGAGACGGTCGTTTACGGTCGTACGCGATTTTTCCGTACAATCATTCGATGAATATTTATGCGTTGACGACTCAACATTGCCACTCGATGACAATTCTTTTCCCAGTGGAATATGATTTGGGGGTTTTTTTTTTTTCGTTTTGTTTTTCGGTTGTTTTGCACGAAAGCATTGTTTATTTGGCGGATTTTTTTTGTTTTTGATGTAGATTGGGAGGTGAGAAGGTCGAAACTGACTTTTCACTCGATGTGTAAGAGCAGTTTTCAGGGTTTTGATGATCCGTTGTTGTATCGATGAGAATTACGATTGCGAATTGCGATTGACGATCAGATCAGATCGATTTGGTCTATTTTTCATATTTAGTTTACGCAAAATACTGCAGAATACTGGTGAAAAATCTTGCGACGAGCACGAACCTTCGACGATTGAATATTTTTTATCTTGACGAGAGAATTTTGCAATATAGGTATAGAGATTATGTTTTTGTTGATATTTGTGTGTTTCGGCTGATGCGAAATTGCAGGAATGGCCACCGGCAGCGGCGGAAATTTTATAAGCAAGCCAGCTCGAGGATGGCTCCATCCGGATCATTTGGTCAGCAAGGAAGGAATCACCTATGCAGTACGAGTACGTCAAATTGGTTGGATGTTAATTTAAGTTTATTTGAACTATTTCAATCGTTATTTTTGGAAGATAATTGATGACATTTTTTATTTTTCACAGTATATAGGTTGTCTGGAGGTTTATACGTCTATGAAGAGTCTGGACTTTGAGACGAGATCTTGCGTGGCCAAGTATGACATTCTCCGACTAATTGTCTGATTATACCCATGGTTCGGAGGCAAAAACAAATAAGTCCATAAGAAGAGTTTTTGAGAAATTAAGATTCAAAATTTATTCTTATTACAAAAATTTTAATTTCATTAAAAATCAATTTATCATAAGAAAAAATTTGATTTAATTAAAAAAAAAAAAATTAATAATCGATATGCGTTGTCAAATAAAAAAATGTAATTCTACCAATAAAAAATTATCAAGAAAGCTTGCAAAAAAAATATAACACATTTCTCGTTTTTTCAACCACAAAAACAGTTAATTTAATTGGTTTTTCCAACAAAATAGACTCATAACGTAACATTTATCTCCTTCGTCTCTTACCGCACAATCAATTTCCGCCACTCTGTGTCTGAAAACGAAGATTCAATCTAAATTACAACAATCCAATCAAATCTGATTTAAAAAAAAAAGTATTCCACCTCCGAACCACGAATACGATCGAGCAGTTCGAAAGTTGCAAATTAAATTCATCTTAATTCCGTTGCAGAGAATGTATAAACCGAGTGTGCGAAGCAGCTGGCCTGAAATCAGCGGACAAGAAACGTCGTGTCGATCGTAAAGTATTGAGAGCGATAGCGGACAAACCGTGCATGGATCACGCGGGAGCCAACATATATCTGACCATCAGTAGTTGTAAATTAGCCCTGACGACTCTGGAGACCGGACAAATAATCGCGAGGCACGAAATGCCACGAATATCCTTCGCTTCGGGTGGAGACACGGTATTCAACGAGTTCCAACGATCCGTCAATTTTATCACTCAACAACGTAATCGGTTTCGTGAATCCGTGAAATTTCCTTAATTGTCAAATTATCTTCCAGGAAATTCTCGACTTTGTCGCCTACGTGGCAAAGAACATGCAAGAATGGCGAGCTTGCTACGTACTGGAATGCGGTGGTGGCCTCGCCCAGGAAGTCATATCGACCATAGGTCAAGCGTTCGAGCTCAGGTTCAAAGAATTTCTCACAAAACCCTCGTCTTTGCAGTGAGTTGCTCAATTTTATCGGATTTTTCGCGTCGATATTTCACTATCTACTGGGAGAGACGTTCTGATAACGACGTCGAAAGCATACAATTTTTTTGCAAGTAAAAAAATGAAATTTTAAGTAAAGTTGGAGCACAAAAAAAAATGGCAGTAGTATTTTAGGTCTTTTGGGTCTTTCGGGAGGGTCTGGAAAAAAATAGTTCCATCAATATTCTCATCATTTCGGGGTTAAGCCATTTATTGGTCGTTAATCCACGCCCGTATGGTGAATTTAATCTCAATAGATTGAAAAATAAGAGAACAAAGCCTTATTAAAAATAGCATACCATTTTTCTACGAGTAAAAAAAAATGTTTGAGTAAAGTTGGAGTACAAAAAAAAATTGCATTAGTATTTTGGGTCTTTTGGGAAGGTCTGGAAAAAAAAATTCTATCAATATTCTCATCATTTCTGGGTTAAGCCATTTATTGGTCGTTAATCCACGCCCGTATGGTGAATTTAATCTCAATAGATTGAAAAATAAGAGAACGGAGCCTTATTAAAAATAAAGCTGTAACATACAGATAGACAGACAGACGCACAAATCGAAATCACAAGGGTCCCTACTTGGCCATGGAACCCCAATAAATATAAAAACTTAATCCATCAACAATCATACATAATATATAATAATAATGAATAATAATAATGGATTTATTATTATTTATTATAATATTAATTATATTATATGAATATTATTATTATATTATAATAAATATTATTATATTATTATAATGTATTATAATATATAAATATTATTATATTATAATAAATATTATATAAATATCATTATAATGTGACGACGTCACACAACTAAAACGATTAATCCAAATTTAAAAAAAAAATATATACCCAGCCCGGCACTGAATGGATTACGAGATCCGGACCGAGACTACTACAACGATCTACCCGGAAAGGTGCCACCGGATATAGGTCCGCCACCGGTTCCTCCGCTGCCCACAACGGCATCGACTTTGCCCAATTTGAAACACCACCATTCCTCGCAGAATCACGGTTCAGCAGCGGCAAACACCGGTGTTCAATCCACGTCACAGTCCGACCCCTTTCCGAACAATCGTGGAAAGCAGGCCCAACAATGGACGGGTGATAAATAATTGAAACACGCGATCCTAATTCATATTAAGGCGATGTGCTACTTCTCGATCGCTCAAAAAAATATTAAACCATTTTTTTTTTAGTCACGAATTATTTTCTGATTTAAAAAATAACCTAAATGGATTTCTAAAACAGAGAAAAAATATATTACGATACAATTCGCCTAAGAATTCTGCAGTTGAACATTCTCGTATTTTATTTCTATTTTTTATTTATTTAATTTTATTTACGTTAAATAAATAATAATGTCGAAGAAGATTTCGTAAAAATTCTACTGTCTCCGTCGCACTGATAGCAATTTGATAAGGACAAAGACTTTATGTAGCACATCGCGTTAAATCCCCTATATATTATGCATTCGCCACCGCAACTCATCGCAATTGTATTTTTTTCTCGCCCTGTCTCTCGCAGAAACCGGAAATCTGATCGATCTGAGCACGGACGGTTCGTCAACGTCCGCCAATGCTATAGCTCAGGCCGAACACAATTACGTGAACGATACGGTGATAGCGGCAGCCGGTCGGGACAATCGTCGCGATCCTGCATCGTTCTTCGACGCCTTTGACATGCGTAATTACATTTATTTCATTTTAATCGACATAAATATGACATTATTCGATTACCAGCAGTTTTTATTTACGTTTTCATCTGTTTATAAATTTTTTTTTGCACGTAGCCATTTTATTTCTCGTAAATAAACTTTTCGTGCATTATCTGGAATGTTCGAAGCGTGTTGTGTAATTTTTTTAACCATTTTGGACGGATAGATTGATCACAATCCTTTTTTTTTAAATATTGTCTGGCTGGAATCCACCCAATTTGGCGGTCGTAATATTTTTTGATAGTGTAAAGGTGAAGTCCTAGCGCCGGATGATGAATCGATTGGAATTATATTTTCAGAACCTTTGAGTACGGCGATATCCGAAATGACGAAGCTCAGTCCCAGAACGCAGAAACATCAATTGAAGCAAGAAGTTTGGTTTCACGGGAGCGTGAGTCGGAGCGAAGCCGAATCGATGCTCACGAAAGACGGCGATTTTCTGGTCAGAGAATCCCAAGGTTCGCCGGGACAATACGTTCTCACGGGTATGAACAACGGAACTCCCAAACATTTATTGTTGATAGATCCCGAAGGAGTGGTGAGTAAATAATCGAAACCATTTTTCAATCGACTTATTTCGCTATCGAGGGTTTGAGGTCTCACTGGATGGAAATTAAAATCCTTAGACTCTTGAAAATTTGAGGGATGAAAGTTCTTGATACAATGATGATACTTGAATTATTTCAGAATTTTCCACCGCTCGATTCAGTAGATATAAATTTATGAATTTAACACGTTTGCTTATGGAAAAACAGCTTCCGCAGACGTTAATGGTTGCAAAACTAATGGAACCAAATCGCCGTGAATTCTGAAAAAATGATATCATCAAGATTTTGGATCGACGGATCGATCGTGCTTAGTTTGAAATTAATCGACCGAGTAATTGTCGAGAAATTAATTGAAGTAACGAGGAATTATCGCCTGAAACAGTTGAAACAGTTGTACGATCACTGACGAAAAGTCGTTCAACCACACGTCAATATCGTCGTATTTGACTTCAATTATTGTCAAAAGTTGTAAATTAACATTTCCAAGTGTTAATTCATCATCAGTTCAGCTACTCTCAACCCTGAACTTGTACGACATGATCTAGACTCGTAAATCCACGATCCCTCAATTTTGGACAAACTTTTTGCCCTTCGATCCATCCAGTAAGACCTTAATTTCGAAATAAATCCCAAAGGATCCAAAGAAAACGTCCAAAAATGTGTTTTTCATGCGTTTAGGTGCGAACGAAGGATCGAATCTTCGACAGCGTGAGTCATTTGGTCAATCATCATTGCGACAACGCTTTGCCAATAATCTCAGCTGACAGCGCCCTCGTTCTCCGATATCCCGTTCCAAGACGCACGGAATACTGATATTTTCCCCAACCTTCCAACGGTCATTAAAAAAAATAATTAGAAGAAAAAAAAATAATAAACCCAAAAGAAAAAAAACAACGACAAAAGTAAAAAAAAAAAAGGATCATCGTGTGAAGCAAGGATGAGGACGGAATACGTTCGTTCTTCATTTAAAAAAAAAAAATGATTCCATAACGATAAACGTCTCGAATCGTCGATAAACGAAATTTGTCGTTTGATCGAATCGTAGTTTTAAATCGCAACTTATAGTCGTTACTCTTTCTCTTCCCGATATTCGCGATAATTTTATTTTTATATGAATTTTCGAAAAAAAAAATCGTGATTAGCGCGTAGAACTAGAGATAAAACGTTGAATCGTCGAAAATTTGGGTGATCCGCAGGCCCGCGTTTCGTTCGTCGCCCGAAGGGACCTGAGCATTTATTTGAACAACCGATAATATTCATAATTAATTATACGAACTTTTATATTTTCTTACGTGGTTCCGTCGACGAATTTTGCGCGGGATCGGCAATTTTTTCTTCGCTCTGACAATTATTTATCTTCCGATCGGTGCACAATTTTTCATTCTCGCTTCCAATCCCAGTAAAACAACAACAACAAAAAAAGCTGCGAGCGTTTTCTCGCTGCGTCAAATTTTGTTGAATTTTTTTCATCGGCTTTTTTATATTTTTTTTTATTATTATTTTTTTTTATCGGGCAAACAATTTTTTTAAATTTTTATCGATGAAATATTTATCGAACAAAATATTTTACCTCGCTGAGGAGACTCCGCAAATGTTCGACCGGAAATCGGCGTTGATTTTATTTATAAGGTAGAAGAAGGTGAGACGAAAATTTCTTGACATATCGTTGATCAACATATTAATTTTTGTATATTAACGAAATTTTTGGTACCAATGAATTTCGGTACGAATTAATTAATCGAATAATTATGGATGATAAATTTTTCGATTTGGTACATGCAAATACGACAACGATTATCGTTATCGATCGTGAGACCTTCGATAAGGATTCTCGCGATGATCGTAACGTCGTGAAAAATCGTCGTAATCATGATCTGTCCTATCTGGCACTTGTACTTGTCGACTGTGTGTTGCACGTAATTGTTTCGTGAATACAGTTACGAAAATCCATCGTGATAACGTTTATCAATGCGATAACGAATCCACGAAGCTTCCGAAACAACAAAAATTCTGTACCCACTGGGCTTGCAATCTATTTTTTATTTCCTGTTCGATGTACTTTTGGTTGGTTTATTTTTATCCTTTCGTAATCCGTCCTTCGGAGAAAACAAAATATAACGAAATGCTGAGGTCGAGTGCTTTTTGAACGTCAAAAGTGGCAGAATTTTGTGCAAGAGCACGGAAAAAGGACCGAAATTAATTAATTAATTAATAAAAAATTGATTAATTAATTTATTAATTTATTAATTTTATTAATTTTTTTCCGTACTTTCGACTTGAATTTCGATGCTTTTGATGTTCGAAAATCACTCAGGGGGGTTCTAAGTTTATTAGAAACCCTTAAAATGTCGGCTAAACGCGAAACTGTGAAGGCTGTGAAGGCATCAAGCGGCGTAGATTCTCTTCTCGTTGAGCAATGAAATAATTAATAAACCGCGCGTGCTCCAATTTCCGGATAATTTTGCATTCCAAAGGACGGATGGAGGATGTTGAACCCAATTTCTTTTGTCCTGATGTTGAATCGCCAATAAAACATCGCCTGACTTCCTCTCTCTCTCTCTCCGTAAACAGACCTCTCAGGCACGTGAAGATCTTATCAGAAACGAACAAGCAAACCTCTTATCCATTCAATTTTCTCCTAGTACGATTTCCAATCATTCATGACTCCAATTTACAGGATTGTGCTTAATCCTGTGCGATATCGCGATGGAAAATGTATCACACGCTGTGTTTACTTTCATTTACTTTGAACTTGGTTCCTTTGCTTGTTTCAATAGCCCTTCAAACCTTTCACGTATTTTATTTCGATAAAAATTCGATGATCGATCTTGATTTAATTTTTTTTATTTTACATTTATCTATTTTTCGTTCAATTGGTTTTTTCGTCATTGCGAATCGATTTAATCAAAGTTAAATAATTGCAAAAATTCGTATGCCGAACTAAAATTTATCGTGACGATTGGTAACGTCTATTGCGGTTTTGAAATGTCTACATATGTTAATTTATTTATTTGGTAGCAGTCGTGTTACCTCGAGGCGAAGGAGGTCCTTCGTAGATCCGACTCACTTTAACAATAAATATTTCAAAAAATATAGCAGTGAGTGCATTTCTTCTTCTGTTCTTTTTTTTTTTTTTGTTTGAGTTGATCTTCGTTGGGTGGAACGTAAGAAACGAATGAATAAAAATATGGTTACAACAATATTGGATTAGCGAGGGTTTGTCGAATTAAGTTTCGATCGAGGAGGTTTAATATCGGTTTGGACAATAGTGGATATCACAATTAAAATAATTGTTGAGGGGTGATATTTAGTCGTGTGCGGGACAATTGAGGGACTTTGATGATTTTTTCTAGCTATGGTGACATTATTCTATTAGAATATTCTATACAGTATCAATTTTAACATATATTGAGGTACTTATATAAATTTTTTAATGAGAAAATCTTCAATTTTGGGGGAACTATTGACGGTTTTGTAAAGCATTTTTTTTTTAATTTCTAGTGGTTTTCAAAAGATTTTTTCGCTCGACAAAATGTATACAAGTACCTTAATATATTCGTAATTAATACCCTTATACTGCATTCTAATAAAATTATGCCAACATGTCTAAAAAAAAATCACAAACTCCCTCAATATTCCCACAAACAATTTAAAAAAAACCTTTAAATACACAAATTTTCACTGCACGGATATATTCCGAAAACGAATAAAAATATTAGTTTAACGAACGTTTATTGTACCATCGGTTGTATTTCTCGTAAATTTCCATCAAAATTTTCATTTTTCCTTCACGATCTTTTTTCCCCCCCGAATTTCACGATTTCACGCTGACTTTTCCTTCTTCCAGCAATGAAATACGAATTGTTCGCGTGACAATTATACGAATATCGAGATTATCTTTGGTGGATATGTCGTCGACGAATAAATAAAAATGTACAATATTTCGACGCGCAAGAGACTATCAGATGACCAAACTGTCCTCCACGCCTTCGTCTTCCGAAGTCTCGGGTTCGGTGTTGAGCTTGCTGAAGTCCCGAGTGTTCGGCCTTTTATCGAGAATCTTGAAGCTCTTTCCCTGTCGAGTTTCGAGCAGGCTCGAGAGCTTGAAGTTTTCACGGCTCTCGGCTTTCCAGTAGCCACGTTTTCGCACCGATAACAAACATCCTGTTCGAAAAATCTTATTTATTCTCCAATTTTCTTCCAATGTTTCCAATTTTTCGTCTAATTTTCAACGTAAGCCAAACCTCGGAACTCAACAACGACGGAATTACGACACAGAGAAATAAAACGAGCGAAGAAACAACGGAACAACATTGAATTGTTTATGTATAATTTTCATATCGAAACGAAACCATCGATAAATAAATAAAATTAATTAAAACGAATTATTTATTGATGAGGGAAAATAAATATTTAATCATAAGTCGTATTTATCTATTGATAAATTAATACGAATTATGATTGAATAAATAAAATAATGCAATACGAATATTTCACGCAAACGCGAGAACTTCTGTTTTATTTTCATTTCTTTTTCCACAAAACATGCAAAAATTCGTCGAAATTGTTACAACAAAATAAACGTTGAAGAGCAATGAAAAAAAAAATGTACGCACGCACGGAAGCCATTGTTGCAAAATAATTGCAAAAGCAACATTAAAACGTGGAGTAAAATAAAAATTAAAGGCTTATTTTCAATAAACAATTGTACAATAAATATTACAAATATTACATGATTTAACATAGAATCGTGTTCCATGCAACGATTTCATGCAGCAATCGTTCAAATCTTATAAAATAAATTCATTTTACGAAATATCGAAGGAACAAATGGATTAAAAACATGCGTTTAATCGAACAACGTATCGCATTCGATCTCGATCTCGCGTTTTTTACCTCTCTTTTGGCATTTGGCAACGACGGCAGCGACGACGAGACACAATCCGATGAACAGCATCGAACTGATAACAATCGACAATAGAAGAGTTCCGGAGCTCGTTTCTATCGCAGGAGCATCGTTCGAAATTTGATGAGCATCCGAAGTTTGCTTTCCAACGTTATTAGAAACAATTTTATCGGATACTTTCGCAATTCCGCCTGGTTAAATCGTACGATTAGGATAATTTTCGAAGGAGCTCGATTGAAAATTAAGGATTTATATCTAGTTGTTTGCGGGTAAATAGAGGGATTTTGAATCCTCGATTAATTCGATCAGAAATTTTATCGGCTATTCGAATAATAAAAATTAGAAATATTAAAATATTAATATTATTATAATATAATATTGAAATATCATTGAAAAATTATATTTAGGTTATATTATATTATAATATAATATTAATATTATATGTAATATAATATTTAGGTTATATTATATATAGTATAATATTATAATATATCATATTACAATATTATAATATATAATATTACAATATTATAATAATAATATAATATATAATATTAATAATTATAATAATTAATATTATAATATTAATTATTATAATAATTAATATTATAATATTATAATAATAATATAATAATTAATATTATAATGTATAATAAACTAATAATATTATAATATATTATAAATTATAATATATAATTTTAATAATAATAATTATATTATTATATTATATTATAGTAATAATATATAATATTATATTATATATTATTATAATATTATATAATAATATATGATATATAATATTATAATATATTAATAATATTAATATTATTATTAAAATATTAATATTATTATTGATTTAAATATTTATGATTATCCTCTATTGTTAAATAATCTAAACGATCAAGTACCTTGAAAAAATCGGTAGACTCGGTGCGCATCCAATTCAACGACGTAAATATCATTGCCATCGGGAGAAACGGTGATATCGTGAGGAGCGAGCATGTCGTCCTTGCCAGGAATCAATTGTGCGACGATTTTACCGCTATTGACGTCCACGACGAAGCCTCGAACGTTAAACTTGCGTCTGGAAAAAATATCCTGACCATTTACGATGTAAAGCCTTCCGTTCGCGTAATCGATAGCGTAAACCTTCGTTCCTATGAGCGGATTTTTGTATTCGCGATGAAAACTTCCGTTTTCGGCGCTGTAACAAACTACTCGTCCGTTTTCACGATCGGCCACGTAAATCACATTATTCTCTTCGTCCAGGGCAAGACTGTGAGGCACGAACATGGCGTAAGACGGTGGAGACTTCTTCATGACATCTAAAAAAGAATTAAGACGATAAATAAATTTTTAAGGGAGAAATTTGATGTATTATTTATCATTTTTCGACAATTACGACGATTTTGGGTGGAAAAATCGAATGACGCCTTAATAAAAATCATATCAACCTGTCGCCAACGACCAAGTTCGACCCCATTGCAAAATCCTTTCCCCATTTTTGTTGAATTTAACGATTCTCGAATTGCAATAACCGTCGCTGACGAAAAAATCGCCGTTTTTAGCTACAGCCACAGCTGTGGGTTTGCAAAATCTTTTGTTATCGTGACCGGGCTCGAACGCTTCGCCCAGAATCATCGACGGTTTGATGATACTACGATCGAAACGCGTTTTCGAATGTTGACAATCCACGAATGAATCATCGTCCTCGTTTTCGTGATTATTCAATCCATTTAAATAATTTTTCACGTCTTTGGCGTTAAATTTAAATACTTGATGAAGAGCGACGTCTGTGATCCAATAATTTTCTTCGGTATCTATCGTTATTCCGTGGGGAAGGTAGAACATGTTTTTGCCCCATTCGACGATTTTTTTGCCGTATTTGTCGAAAAGATGAATCGTATTTTGATTTATGGCGCCGTTCGCGCAATCGAATTTTTCGTTGTTGTCGAATGTTGATCGACCCCAAATTCTGCCGCCTCTGGAGAGGATCGCGACGTTTCCAGCTTGGTCGAAATCAATCGCCGTTAATGGTCCGATTTTTAGGCGTTCGGTCCAGTGAGAAGCGTCCCAAGTTATATCTGTGGTTTGACGAGACGAATTCGTGAAGAGCGAGTGAAGAAATTTCTTTGAAATTGTTTTATTAAATCAGATTCTTGTAATTTGGATTGTGGAAATGGTTTTGAAAAACAGAGTTTTGATTGTATTGATTAGAAAGGTTAAACCGAAAGGATAAAAATATTGTACTGACTTAAATCCGCAGCGTGGGAGGCATCGATCGGTATTTCCGTTGGCTCGTCGTGGAATGTCAAAGGTTGTAGATTTTTGTGAGCTATTCGGTTCCAATCGATCTGAGGCCCTTGCTGGCTTTCATCCGGGTTGGATAGCGCGGAGTTACGGCCGTATCCAAAGTTTTTGTCAGGCGAGTGACTTCTTCGGTGCTGAAAATTGGGGAAAAATTAAAATTTCTATGGCTTTCTACAAATTCTTTCTGCGAGTTCTGATTACTTCCGTTATCTTTGTCTCTATCGAAATACTCGTTGATTATTCTTTCAGGCTGGTAACAAAGGGAAGAGAAGTAGAAAACAATGTCAAGTGATGAATTGCATTTTTTATTTGAGGAATTTGCAAAGACGCAATTTTATTTAATATTTCTGTTTGTTTTATTCATCTTAAATCTAATTTTTTAAATTCGTTTCATTCGTTTCTATTGCATGAATTCCATGTAATTGCTATTTTATCATCCTTCAAGTGAGGGATTTCGATTTTTATTCAATAAAATTGTAGGAGTTACAATTTTCTTAATTTTTTTGCTTCATTTTATTTATTTTTTATTTAATTTCTCGAAAATTTGTTTTATTTATTTCAATTCGTGTATTATTTTTATAAAAAATTATTTTTTTCTGTAAATATTGTTTTTCACAGGAATTGAGAGCACATAATAATGTTTACAAAATATCGAGTGTGAAGAGTGAGAATTTACTTTCTTATTAAAAAAAATTGCCGAAGTTCCAATTTCATTCATTTTATATTTATTTTATTTATTTAAATTCGTGGTATAATAACAATCATAATGTTTTCTTCAAATATTGTCTACCACAGAAATTAAGAGCACAATGCTGCATTGAAACAATGTTTACAAAACGTCTCGAACGTCGTTCGATCCATTCTCACTCACCTGTAGATTCATAAAATCCTGAACATCGCCGTGGACAATATTGACGACGATTAAAAATACGCCAACCGGATAAATACTTCCGCAAGGATGTCGCTCCATTTTTTTCCCCTCAACGTCATCCGAATTTCCCGAGCGCGATAATAATTATTTAATGCTTCACTTGCAATTACCGTTGTTTACGGCCGTGACGTTTTAGCTACGAATTAATTTCCGCCGATATTCGGGCGTCGCGATAATCAATCGGCATCCGCACATGTTTATCCCCACGTATGCAGGATTAACGTAAACGAAACATATGTAAGGCTATCGAGCGCGCTCTGTGGATTAACGCATAGTCGCATGTCCTGCAAGGATTCACAAGAACCCACGCAATGTTCTACAGGACAGCTGCGTGGATAGGCAGCTGAAGCCAGCGGAAGAAGTATTGGGAAGTATTGGCTGGTATTGGCCAGTTAGACGCCAGATGCTTACGCGGCGGCTACACCGTTACTTCGTCTTCCAGAGATCTGTGGAGAGATTGCCAATGAGTCTATTTTCTTCGTCTGCTATGCTTGTCGGAGATCGCGACATCTGCCGGAGGAACGCCGAACCGCGCTCATTCGTCTGCTGGCTCGGACATCTCTATTAGGGCGTTACGCGAATAAAAATCGAATTTTTGCGGCAGTCCGCTATTTTGAAGTATTCTTCTGTAAAATCGGGTAAAAATATGAGCCCGATCAGACGATATTTAGGGGTGATACCGATTTTTTTTAATTTCGAAACGGTACGAATTAAAATATTGGCTCCCACCTAAAATAGTCTAAAAAATGTCTAAAATAGCCAATTTCCCTGAAAATCGAATTTTTTTTTGGGAAATACCCTAATATATATATTTATCGATGTAGGGTGGTTGTTGCTGCCCCTTTGAACCTTTAAAACCAGAGAAACAATCACCCTATATATATATCATATTTATATTGATATATATTGAATATTCAAATTGCTATATAAATACATATCAATACCAAGGTTCAGACTCGTGTCACCAAATTAAATACCAGCTCCCCAGGTGCAACCACGTTTCGCCATAACATTTCCAATAATCCCTCCATCCCTCCACCATAAAGACATCATAATCCAATCAACCCTCGCCAACATTCCCTTCGATCAATTATCAACCCTCTTTTATCGACTGCTCGATTTTCCAACTTCCCATCAAACCGCCAAACTCGATTCAACCTCTCCCCGCTAGATGTCGCTTCAATCCCCGCCCAAGTAAAACCCCTTCCTCCCTTCTTCCACCGCCGCGACAACTCTACATCCACGCCGGAACAAAAAAAACCGTATGAAAAAGAAAAGACTAGAAAAAAAAAACCCTACAAAAGTGGAGGGGATGTACGCGCGCCGTTGAACGGGAGCGTTCCCAGCAGCGAGTTCCAGACTCTCCCATGGCTGCCCATGAATCCCTTTCGACCACCGTGAGTCAAGGGACAATGCTCGAGGAAAGTGGAGGTGGGGGGGCAGAAGGGTGGAAGTCGGAGAAGGAGGAGAATGGACTTCATTCAGTAATCCGCAGTCCCTGGCAGACCCCGGCATTGCCTCGCGGGCCATCCATGCGCGCGTATCGTTCGCAAACACCCGGATAAATCCCCCAAAACGTTCTTCACATTCTCGTATTGACATATTCACGAAGAAAAACGTGCAGCATCCAAAAAAATACGCAGATCAATCGTATAAATAATAATAACAATAATAGCAATAAAGAAAAACGAAATAAAGAGGACGAAACGATTGAACGAGTTTCATTCGATTTGAATCGCGCGGCATGAATTATGACAGCATTGTTGTTGTTTTCTCAACGAGATAATATTTCGGACGTTCGGCGATACTCGAACGTTGAACAATCGGTTGTGATCGCACGTTTTGCGCGAAGGAACGTTTTTCGGGAAGGGGAGGGTTTTTTTTAAACGTGGTTAGGGCAAAAAGTGCGAGAGGTGAAAATCTGGTGAATGAATTGATGAATCAATGAATAAATAAATGAACTTAAGCCGGGGCGAAGCTGATACCGAGATTTTGCTTTTATCAAACTGCTGATTAGCTCATCTTGAGGTGTTTTGACGGAAACTTTGGTAACTCGCACGTGCTCGACGCTGTCCTGACAACAGTCTCTTTCTTTTTTTATCGACGTTTCGAGTCATTGTGCAAAGTGCTTTGGTTTCTTTTTTAAACAACATCCATTTTATCTTCGTTGTTGTCGGCCGGAAGATTTATTTGAGATGAAGAAGAACGTGGAAATTCGTCGACCGGTGAATTTGACAAGCGGCGGAATGATCGTCGTCGTGGTTCTCGTGTTTGCTGCGACCGTCCACTGTCAAAGTGAGTAAATGTTTTGATTGTTGAAGAGGGAGATACATGATCGAAATGATCGATGACGAGACGAACGTCGATATTGAGTATTCTTGGATGTTAATGACGAATACACAAATACGATCAACAAAGAACGACAACAAATACAATATTAAAATTAAAAACCGAATTATTATTATTATGATTAACATTATTATTATTATTTATCTGTTTAATTGGCGAGTTCATAAATGATTGAGAAAATTAATGAAATTGTCGATAAATACATCGAATGGCTATAAGAAACTGTCAAATTCAACTTTGCGGTCACCGATATTTCCCAGTTTTTCCATGGGCCCCACCCGGGGTCTTGTGTGACCCCAGATTTTAATCTTTCATAAAATAAGTTCTAATTATTATTTCATTTTCATTTAAATAATTTATAGTGCAGTTTATTTCCTGTAAAGTAAGAAATGAGACGTTTAGTGACAGAATATGATGTCTAAGATTTTGAACCAATTATGCAAGAAGACGTGGCAAAGAGTGCAAATTTTCTGATCTCTTGGTCCATCGGATCTCGGTGGTGACCGAAGGTTTAACACAGGAGAAAGAAAATTCGACGTGTATTACAATTCGTAGTTTTTATCGAGATAAAACTAATTGAGTAGGTTGGTTCCGATCATACGTGGGAGGGGTGGGACGTTCAATGATGAAACTAGTTTCTAGCCGCGGAGCGGATGATTTATCATCGCATCGGTCTGCCGAATCGATTTATTATTCGCATACGCGAATGCCATTACCTTTGTTATGATATCCCCATAACTTCATCGGGTTGTTTATCATCCCGTCCAGGCAATTAATCTTCCCGGGTCTAAGGGGTTGTTCGTGTCGCGTCGGGACGGCGAAAAGTCTGGCTGAATAAAAAATTAATTAATTAATAAGTAAATTAATCAAATGGAAAAATAAAGATAACAAAAATAAAATAAATAAACGAATGAGTGAATAAAATTGATGAATAAATATAGAAGAACACAACGATTTAAAAAATCAATGTAAAAAAAAAAGAAGAATATCGCGAGCGTTGCCGTAGTAATTTGGCCATTGATCAAACAGCGATGCGTCCTATTTCTTCGACTGCTGAAAGAAGTTTAGTTTTGCTGATCGATAATAACGTCCGCTACACTCAACTTCCTCAATCTCGGTTATCTCGCTGAACCCACAACCTTTATCAAGATAATGAAAAACTCGTTTTTGGATGTACTACTCGGTGAAGGCGGTAGATAAATATAATATATATAAATATACACACCGCAAAAGATGTAAATACAATAAATAAAATAAATAAAATAAATAAAATAAATAAAATAAATAAAATAAATAAAATAAATAAAATAAATAAAATAAATAAAATAAATAAAATAAATAAAATAAATAAAATAAATAAAATAAATAAAATAAATAAAATAAATAAAATAAATAAAATAAATAAAATAAATAAAATAAATAAAATAAATAAAATAAATAAAATAAATAAAATAAATAAAATAAATAAAATAAATAAAATAAATAAAATAAATAAAATAAATAAAATAAATAAAATAAATAAAATAAATAAAATAAATAAAATAAATAAAATAAATAAAATAAATAAAATAAATAAAATAAATAAAATAAATAAAATAAATAAAATAAATAAAATAAATAAAATAAATAAAATAAATAAAATAAATAAAATAAATAAAATAAATAAAATAAATAAAATAAATAAAATAAATAAAATAAATAAAATAAATAAAATAAATAAAATAAATAAAATAAATAAAATAAATAAAATAAATAAAATAAATAAAATAAATAAAATAAATAAAATAAATAAAATAAATAAAATAAATAAAATAAATAAAATAAATAAAATAAATAAAATAAATAAAATAAATAAAATAAATAAAATAAATAAAATAAATAAAATAAATAAAATAAATAAAATAAATAAAATAAATGAAATAAACAAAATAAATAAAATAAATAAAATAAATAAAATAAATAAAATAAATAAAATAAATAAAATAAATAAAATAAATAAAATAAATAAAATAAATAAAATAAATAAAATAAATAAAATAAATAAAATAAATAAAATAAATAAAATAAATAAAATAAATAAAATAAATAAAATAAATAAAATAAATAAAATAAATAAAATAAATAAAATAAATAAAATAAATAAAATAAATAAAATAAATAAAATAAATAAAATAAATAAAATAAATAAAATAAATAAAATAAATAAAATAAATAAAATAAATAAAATAAATAAAATAAATAAAATAAATAAAATAAATAAAATAAATAAAATAAATAAAATAAATAAAATAAATAAAATAAATAAAATAAATAAAATAAATAAAATAAATAAAATAAATAAAATAAATAAAATAAATAAAATAAATAAAATAAATAAAATAAATAAAATGAATATAATAAAATAAAATAAAATAAAATAAAAACTGTCGTCTGACTGTCTCCATTATCGTTCATTAACTCAACAATAGACCTCCTTACCTTTGTCTCGTTGCACCAACGACATAATTCCTCGAGCAGAATTCTCGATGTTGTTTCTCGCGAATAATTTTTCCCAGACGATTGTTTCCGGCGAATCTTCAAAGATTCCGAACAAATGACTGAAACTCGCGAACACATGCCGCGAAGACCGCGTCATCGCGTTGGCGTGATGAACTTTTCGAAATGGCGTTCGCGTTCAAAGTCATTTTCGCATATTTTTCGCGAATGCCGCGGAATCAATTAAACCCCCGCACGGACCGGCTTACAAAACATATTTCGTTCGACTCGTGTTAGACGTCGGTGTTGATCCAAACATTGCCGATCGATGAGCCAAGAAAAGAACGAGTGTGAATAGACCAATCGTTGGCGAGGAGAAAGAACGTGGAAAAAACAAATAATCTTTCGAGTGGCCGCGCACTAGAGATTCCTCGATTCCGAGATCGGCTCGCGATGTCGATGCTACACGCGTGCCGTTTGCTGTTGCTGGTGCTGTTGCTGCATCCTCCATAAATTTAGCAGGAATTTCGGGGCGCGGAAAGTTCGTCCGTTGACTGATATAGAAATCTTTGAGAAAATAAGCACGATGGAGAGTGATAGCCTGGAAAAACTAACGAGAAAATGGACCAGAGTGCGATAGGATTTCCTAGTCATTCTCACTAACGTTCTCTTCGATTTTTTATAATACTTATCGAGAGCTATTTCTTCTTGAGAACTTTGCTTGATCCGAAAGAAGTTTGTTTCGAAATTTTTCATAAGTTATTATTGTTCCAGTAATCGATAAAGTTTTCATTTGAAGTACCAATTAAAAACTATATTCTGGAATTTCTTAAAGCTTTTGGGCATCAATAGTTTAGCAATTAGAAACGAGGTGGGGGTGGTCCGATAACGACTTTGAAAGCAAATATCTCGTGACTGAAGGGTTAAAATCAAAAGGTCCTGAAACATTTTTCGCTGCTTTTTAGGAGACCTATTCAAAGACATCCCACTCGATGGGGCAAGTGAAAAAAAATGTTGGGTCCACTTTTTAGTCCATGGGATGGGGTCCAAAATTTTTTTTTTTCGAAAATCTCATCGTTCCCGTTTTTGGGTCATCATTCTACGTCCGTATACCAAATTTCACCTCAATCGGTATAATAAATAAGAGAATGGAAGGTGCGTGACATACAGACGGACGGACGGACGTATGGACAGACCGAAACCATAAAAAGGCTTCCAGTTGGCTCCGGAACCCTAAAAACGAGTACACCGTCCGGCGGAATTCTACCCGGGACACCTGTCCCAGCGACTTTCACGTCATTGGACCCAGCGAGAAGCCTATCGACATTATCGCGATGCGATAGGGAAGCAACCCCATTGCTTTTAACCCACCATGCGGTTGGGTCTTCACCGGATGACTAATAGCAACATTTTCAAGGACCATCGATGGTTCTCTCTCCATAGAACGGGACCGATGCTAAACATTCCGGCTTATCAAACAAACCCAACATCATTTTCTAATAATTATCATTATTTCGTAGGAAATATAATAACAAAAAATACAAAATAATAATTATATTAATAATTTTGTCACGAATTGAACAAGATCAGTAATATAATTATCATTCCATCTATCATTATCATTATAATCACCGATTCTTTCCGACATTCCGAACCCCGAATTTTCCAGAATTTCCAAAACCCGGAAAATTTATCACTCGAAAATTCCATCCCCACCCCCCCCCCCCATAACCGTACGATTTACGTTATTAGTTTCGCAAGGTAACGCAAACCCGTGAATACCGACAACTATAACCGCGCTAACGAGTTCTCCCGTCGGGTCTCTTATATTTTTAGCCATACCATTTTCCGAGATTCCTTTCCATCCGTCTCTTCGGTCCTCTCACGTTCTCCAAAGATTGTTATCTCGACGAGGTTTACCCCCGAACTTCCGGTCGAAACGTCTATTTTTCCAAGATAAAAAGTTTCGCCGCTCAGCGATTCTCGAGAAACCATAATCCCTCGTGCCTCCACAAACCGTTCAACGCCACGAATTCTGTACCGAATCTCCGAACAACGATTATTCTTTTTCCGGCTCGACGGTTGCCACTCTTTCGAAGCACCGGCTATGAAATTCGTTCCCGTTCCGAGATTCGGTAACGCCGTTGCACTTCTACCGAATACAACTCACAATCTTACTTCATTTCTCACTTCACATACTCTTTTTTTTTCAATTTTTATTTCATTTTTTTTCAATTTTTTTTTTTTTTTTTCGCGCGTTTATTTATTTTCGAAATATTTCGGCGTCTGCGTTCTTCGACTCATGAAGAGCGTACACAAATACACGGCTCGGGTGGTCTTGTACCGATAAACTTACACCGTTGCTATTAATAGAGCCTGTCATAATCCGCAGCATCCCCCGAGGCGGCACTCCTCCGTTCTCATCCGACCATTGAAAATATTATTTATCGCTTCTGTAATACATTTCACTCGCTTGGTTTTGAAAAAAAAATCATTTTTTTTTTTTTCGACTCAACACTTGAAAGTCCAGCTGCCGACGTTATTTATACCGTGATCTCGTCATCGACGTGGGATCGATGTTCGTTTTTCGTAAAAGAAATTGGTAAGGCTGTGATAATAATAATAATGATGGTTTTGTATTAGTCATATCTATCCGTACCGGTAGGCAAGGTCGTGCTGGTCAGATCTCCGTGCGCTGGTCAGCTCCAGGCGAGAGAAACAACGCGAACCGATCATGGTTGAGTGAAGAACGTTATTTCTCTGATAACAAAACCTCAACGAAATTTAGATTATTTGAATTATTGGATTTGATTTGATCCCATTGAGAAGCTTCTAATACTGACTTGCCTTATTTTTCTACGAGTCGTTAACAAAATTCTAAAACACGTTTCTAGGCTCCTTTCACCTTTTTTATCTCGAAAACTAGACCCAATCTACCATCTTAAAAGCCAAATTCGCGTTTCATGGCGCAAAACCCCATAAGAATCGATTTCCACTCATCCCGACTTTTTTTAATTCATCTTCGCCTGTGCAATCATCGTGGATTGGACTCCGAAACGCCATTGACAGTCATTAAAAATAACGACAGGTGCCTCTGTCATGCGAACAATATAACTTATTATTCATTCACGTGAAACGTGCGCGTTCCATACTCGCACTCGACAATGAGGCGTAATAATTCTTTTGACAGGGTTTCGCCGATGAAACGTGACTGTCCCCATAAACGTGACCCTTTTCACGATCGCGTTCGATACAACGACGACGAATGGCGTGTGTCGATCGTTCAGAATTTTTATACCATACACCATTGATGGTAAATGTGACCGATGGCCGATGGTTCATCGAAAGGCTTCACCATTGAAGAATAGATGCTACGCAAACGCACACATCTGTCGTTAACGCGGAGATGGAAAACTTTCGACCGGCCTCGATTACCGGAAGTTGACGTTTTTTTTTTTTTTTGCACCCCACCCTTGTGTCATTGTTACCGATACCTCGTCGTCGTCCTCGTGGCGTTGGCTTCGCACCCTTTCGCCGTGTGATCATATGGGATCGATGTCGAAAATTCTCCTGCAAGCAGCTTTTGCTCGGTCGATTCACCCATATCGCATATGTGACTAACTTTATGTCCAGCTAGCGCCACCAAAACGACAGAGATCTTGAATATCTCGCGATCGGGTCAACCGATTCGGATGATTCTTTCTTCATTCAAGAGCAAAGATAAAATGCTCCCGAATAAAGAAAGAATCATTCAAATCGGTTGAACCAATCCCGAGTATTCCAAGTTTATCCGCCGATCTCAAGCTAACGGCAACACGTGTTTAAAAAAAAAAAACCTTCAAGCATCGGCAATTGCGCATTCAATTAGCATTTAACGAGCTTTCAATTATTCCCTGGTTCTCAAGTCAATTAAATTTTGCGGTGCCAACTTCAGTGACGTTTCGAGCTGCTCATTCTTCGTTGCATCTTCCCGGTAGGTCGAAGAAGTTTTTGACGCGCGGTAGGTCCTCGTTTGCCGGGTTAACCAGCTTTCAACACGGATAATATACAGCCGCGGCGCAAAAATCCTCCGCGCCTTCTCACGTTCGATCGCCGCAGCTTTCACGTTCGCCAATGTTCATACATACATAATCCTCGTTACATCCCGCGTTCGCCATTGCAAACGTTTCCCGGGAGAGTAATCCAATCTCGCCCGAGGGCTCCGCGGACTTTCGTTCGCGGCCGTCTCAAACATTTTTGCCGCAATTGTACGAACGCCTCGCCGTACCGCGATACCGAGCAACGACGGTGCTGTGAGAAACAACGTACGGCAGGAAATCGGTCGGACGATCGTTAAATATAATATGACAAAGAAAAACGCGAGTTTGTTTTTTCTTCTCGTCGGGTTTTACGAGGCACATCGTTGGAATTGTTATTGTTGCTCGGTGTTGTTACGTCTGTATTTACAAGTAACCAACGGCGATGACGGCGTCGTGATTCGCAAACGGAGAAAAAATTTCTGAGTTATTTCAGCGAGAGTTCGAACGCCGGCGCTTGCGCTGTTGGGGTGAGGATGGGAATGGTTCGTGTAGCGAATATTTAACCGTACTGGCGGACGGGTTGGAGTTTGTTGGAGAAGCGTTCGAATATTTGTCGTCGATGATTTTTTAAGGGGTTATGTCCAGTTGTGCGCGGGAGAATTGAGGGATTTCCATGATTTTTCTGGCCCTGTTAACATAATTTCATTGGAACCCGAGTGAAAAATAATGTATAGCCTATATATTAATTATATATGAAGGTGAGCATATATAGTGTCCAATTATATAAATATACTATTCTATGCAGTCCATCTATACATTTACAATTTAAAACAAATACAAAAATAAATATGATAATTCCAAAAATAATAATAATATATAATTCTTTTCAATATAATATTATAATGTATCAAAAAATTACATATAGTCTATATATAAACTGTATATAGTTCATACATAGTCTACATATGCCCAATTCAATATATAGTCGATTTATAAACTATAAATAATTTTTTTACTTAACAATACATTTCATACATGCTTCAAGAAAATCCCCAAAAAATCTATTCCTTCGACGCAAAGAATCAGAAAAATAACCCCTTAAGGCAACCCATGCTTAAGCGTGCCCTAATTTATTCGCAGCTTCGCATTCCAACGAAGAATTAAAAAATCGATCGGTGCGAGTGAAATAAATCACGGTCGTGCTGTTAAAAATTCTTCTCCGTTAATTACAGCACACCGGCTACGGAAAATCAAACCGATCGCGTAATTGCGAAATTTATCAGCGTCGGAATTTGTCTCGTGCAGATACGCGTATTTGACGTATCGCATTTAATACACACGGATCGGAGACTGTCGCTCTCGCGTTCGACGGTGAAGCGAAGCGTTTGGTTCCCATCGCGATAACCACCGCGATAATTGCCAACTGTTGCGTCTGCGGTCGCGCGGTTCGTACGATATATACTCGGTTCGTGTGCACGCGTGTATCGCATCGTTCATCGTCGGTCTTCGGCACGCCGGTGGGGTCTCGATCATGGATATTACACGAGCGCGCGCGCTTCCGTTCGCTTCGGGCGATATCTTTCACTGTCTGGTGGATGAAAAAACGTTTCAACGATATCGGTTCGATGTACATGAGTTACGTGACCAACGAGAGAAGGGCTTACCTTCGTTTTGAGAGGTCCGTAATGTGAAACGGAACCCTTATAGGGTGGTTGTGCTTATATGAGGTCATTGTCGTGACTGTCACGGCTAATTTTCTCCGGTGCCATGCGATGTTGAAGGTTGCAATTTGGCATTGTAATAGATTTTATTGACCCATATATTGTGCACTGCATAGCTGATACTCTTAAATATTCGTAGGAGAATTAGAGAGGTGCCAAATTAGGTACTTGCATTTTTTTTTAAATTTCGTATGTCTTGTGGGGTATCATTTGAAAGGGCTTGTTATGTAGAATAGAAAGATAATTTTCCCATTATTTTTTAATAGCATATTTGAGAAGATATTCCGAAAAATTAGTGAAAATAGACAATCCCCCCCTAATTTTCGAAACTCCTGGACCAAAAATCTCAAAAAAAATCAGGCAATATCCGGCCTTTCTCAAAATTGCCAGCAAAATTACAACGAAAATCCTAGGTCTCATAGATTTCCATAAATAAATAACCAAAAATACAGCACAAAACCCTAAGCACGCTGCTCGATTTCGCGCTCGACCGTCTTTTTCCCAATAAAACCCTGCAGCTCCATACAATAACCGCACGCGATACACACCACCGATGTCCGGCAACTGCGGTTCGACATACAGCGAATGGCCGATCGGACGATGCAACGTTATTTCTCTGCATTGGATTATTACGATCCTGTTTATTGACCCTCGGTCAACCGAAAACAACAACGGAGAAAAACGAAACGCCCCGGATCCGATGAGGCGCGTCTCGCACGACACACAGAACCGTGTCAACTCCACCACGTTTGTCCACGTCGCGGACATTTGCCGTGGCTGTGAAACGCTCGTGGAACCTACGGGACCTTCCCGCACTCCGTTCCTTTGTTCATCAAAAATTCAAAGGCTTCCTCGATTCCGGAACGGAAACCAGCGGGTTACCGCCGGGACTTGCTTCGCCTCATCTACGTTTGCGCGTTCCCACGGCGGAGTTTGCCCGGTTTTCTCACTAACCGAAGGAACTCTTTCCTTCTTCCCGTAGACGCGTATCGTTCTATACATATATACATTGGTGTGTGCACCAAAGCTCTGCGGTAAAGAGGGCGCGACGAAACCCCCGTACCGTCCGACGACGACGGAACCGCGATGAGGTTCCGGGTATGAGAGACGCTTCATCGACTGCTTCTTTCGCGCCGCATCGCTCGGGCTTGATGTCGGGTTACCGGTTGAAACAATTGCGATAATGAACGATGACCGACGATTATGGATGATTCTCGTGAGTTTTCTCACGGTTCGAAGATGGCGGCCATCTTAGCGCGGTCGTACACGGTTGATTCTAATATTTTCAATAGATAATCGATTTTTAAAATTTTTCTTACCAGATACTTTATCGATATTAATGAACTCTTTTGAATAGAATTGGAGATGACAGCATTTTCCTAATATATGTATAAATATACATTTGAAATTTCGATTATTTTCGATGGACAATCGATTTTTTTTTGACTATTTTCTATTTTTTTTTGTCGCCTCGATTACCATACACAGATCTCGATAGAAAAAGAGAGGAAAAAAAATATTGTTCGGTCAAGCTCGGTGGTCCACGAGCTAACGGGAAAACGGGAAAAACCAGCGAACGAGAGAACGCACGTACGGACGCATTCATCTCCGCGAAAGCTGGACCCTTATTCGAGCCCCCGTCGTGACGCGTGCCGGTTCAATCGCGTCCCCTTGCCGCTGTATATTCAAGGCGTCGAGACTCCCGCCCTCCGTCTGCCGTTTCAATCGATAATCACGGTTGCACGTTGGACGAAGAATACTCTTTCACGTTACAGCCAGTCGAGGAGTTGCCGAACAACAACATCCGACCTCGACGAAAAAGGATATGAACCGTTGCATATATATTTATATATAACGTATGCGACGTTTATCGATTAATCGCACGTCGTTCGATGATGAAGGGCTGAGATTGTCGAGAAGATTGTCCGCCATCTTCGCATGATCGAACGAGCTACGCCATTATACCTACATACATGTACGTTTTCGGGATTTTGATCTTCCGGAAATCGCCATTCGAAGCCACGGCCGCACATTCGTCGCGTCTCGGCTTCACGCGCCATTGCGAAAAGAACGGAGGAAAAAAAAAACAAACAACGAACATCCTCGAGGGTTTGTGAACGTCCGGGGAATCTGGCCACCTGGTCCAGCGCGAGCTTTTTTCTTTCTCTCGGTTTGAAAACAAGCACGAAGGTAGAATCTATTGAAATCCGACACGCGAGAACTCGTCGTCGAGTCCTTGTTCGTACGGTTCACGGTGGAATGTTCTATATCACCGCGGCCAGGTTCCACGGTTTCGCACAACGGCTAATCCACGACGTCGTAATCGCGTCTGAGCCTGCTCCGCGCCTTCGGAGTCAACCATTCCGGCAATTTCGTCGTATTATTACTTCGTCCTGGAAAACGAAACCCACCATCGGGTTTCTCGAGAGATGGTCGAATAAAACGTCCTGACGACATTATTATCATAATTGTTGTGATTATCATCGGGCGTATGATTATTTGGCAATCGTCGGAAACACGATCTTATATACAAATCTTGGAATTCCGACGATTTGGTTAGTACGAATAAACGAAATGTCGCTGTTTCTCGTAGCTGGGATATATCGAGCCACGGGTTTAGGGACAATTGTCCGGCGTATGATTATTAGGCAATTGCCGCCCCGACTGCCAATTTGCTCGGTCATATTCCCTCGACCTTCGAAACATCATTTTCCCTTAAAAAATTCTGGAAACACCGCGGTTGTGTAAATAACGAATATTTACAACCTTCGTCGTTCGAATTTGAAGCTTTTAACGTCGCTACCAATGTTTTTCCAGCCGCCGATGCGCAAATGGCCGACTATTGGCCAAACCGTCGCGAGAAGATAGTCCGTCGACTCGGCTTTCATCTGCAGTTCTCGGTCAGGCGCCGTTGTTACGGCGGTTAGGTTGTGTGGGTTCGTCTCTTCACGACGCGTTCCATCCCTTTACCGCGAATTTCTGAACCCTCTCGTATTCCTTTTTCCGGGTTCCGGCTCTGACGTTTGTGAAGGAACAACGAGAAAACGGGAACATCAAATCGGAAGTGGATGGCACATACTCGAACGTTATTTGTATACGAACATCGAAAACACGACAGATGTTTTCTCTCGGCTCACTTTCTACGCGGATAACTTTTATTTTCACGTTGGCTCTTACGTGGCCCTTCGTGGTTTTTTTTATTATTTCCTTCTTTTCCCAAGTGAAAGAGAATAGTGGATTAATAAAAATAATAATAAATAAATAACAATAATTAATATGTACTATATATTTATGGAATATATAAGTATTAAAAAAATATCATCAATATATAATTTTAACTATAATTATGTTATTTGGAAATATGTGGCTACTTTGCTTATGAAATTAAATATATGTGTTGTGTATGCAGACTATATACCATTTTGTATGTAATCGATTGAGCGGTTTTGAACGATATTCATCGTTGATATAGATTATATGCATGCATATGACCCCTATGACGTCTGCACGCAATCTATATATGAATTATTTATCAAATAATAATAATAATAACATCAATAATTAATGAAAATATGATTATTATCATTTGATTAATAATTTATATATGAATTCATATATGGAGCGCATGGGAACGACATAGGGGTCATATGCGTGCAAATAATGTATATCAACAATGAATACCGTTCCATATATTACAAATAAATTGCCCAAAGATTGTACACAGTCCGCATACAGGCTGCACATGTCGAATTTCACACGTAACACTATAGATATGGTCTTTCCACTTGGGTTTCCTTTTTTCTTTTTCTTTTTCGTCCGGTTTTTCTTTTTTTCCGTCACTCGTTCGTTGTTTCTACCTCGAGTGGCTCAACGGCGACCGGAACACCTTCCACACGCATTCCCGTCGCCCCGTGAGTACGATTATTCCTATTCAACCGGCATCTTCGCATCCTCGACGCGTTCTATCGCTTTTTTCCATCCACTTTTCCATCGCTATCCGGTACCGCATCTACGCTGCTTCATTATTATTCGACACACCGATTCGACGATTATTACGTTGTTGCATCTTCAACCATACAATATATCGTTAAAAAAAAAAAAAAATCACGAAAAATTAACATTTGGTCGATCGTTGAATTTTCATTCTCAGAAACATCAACATCGGAAGGCTTCGTGTTTCACGGATGGATATGAATTCCTTCAATGAAACATCTATGAATCATTACAAGGAAACAATTACAATTTTTACATTTCTGCAATAATAATGAATAACTTGCAATATTAATAAATAATAATTTGGATGAATTATTATTCTCCGAATGATTCTAATATTCATACTAGCGATTGTAATCCACGATGATTAAGTTAATGAAAGTTATTCAAATACATTTTCCTCGAATGAATCCCCATTCGCGGTTACGCGTATCTGATGGACTACCCAACAGTCCTTCATACACCGCCCTCGTGCACGTATGTAACCTTTTTTTTTTCATTTTTTCGCAGCGTGCCCGAGAAAATTGGGCCCGAATCGGGGCGGAGAAGTGGTCGAGTGTGAGGCGCGATCGCGTGTGCCAGCCGACCACGGCGAGTGGTCAAAGAGAGAAAGAGAGGGAGAGGGAGAGACCGATAACGAGAAAGAAAGACAAAGAGAGAAACGTTCAGCCGAGGATCGTCTCGAAACGCGTGGGTGGTTATATCGTACGGTGCGTGGCTCATTCACCGACGGCTGCGTTAAAGCGAGTGCACGTTGAAGAAGGACGTACGGATCTTCGAGAAGGCAATAAGCCGAGCCTGTGAGTCGTTGTCTCTTCGTTTTCGTACGGGATATACACGTAACTACACGTGAAGCGATTGCACGTAAGCGTGCGATGCCTCAGCAACTTTTCATGGTTCCCGATCTCGGACAATGGTTCGGGCTCGACACGGTTGTGTACAAAACCTCGACCGGGACCGACACGAGACACGCGCGTGTGTCTCTACTTTTCCTCCCTCTCGGGAGGGGGGGGGGGGGGGGATCGCCCGTACCTGCGCGTTCCACCTGTACGTACGAGCGATAATCCACCTGCGTATCGAAACGAATGCCGGGATACTCGCGACGCTGTCATTTCGTACGTGTCAACGATTACTATAATCATCGGCCGCGTATCGACGACGAAATAATGTTATTTCGTTGTTTGTTGGTTCGTGGGTTGGTTGTTGCGGTGGGGCTTCGAAGTTCGGGGAAGGTATGGCGGAGGAACCCGCCACGCATACGTAATTATCGGTCAACCGAATTCTTTATAGTGTATTGTTATAGGCGTTGGTTGGAGACACGGAGTTTTCTATTTTTTCGTTTTTCGTAGTCGGGAGAGAAGATATTCGTTGTGGGTTGACGTACCGGGGTTTGATAAGCCCATCTGGGAGTGGGAATGGATTTTGGGCTTCCGAGTAGAAGCCTATGGGTTTTGTTTGGGGTCGGCAGGTCTTGTGGAAATTACTTGGACTGCTCTTGGCATATTGCTTCTAAATGAAAATTACTTATAGAAAATTATTGGTTTGCAATTATTATTTCTCTTTTGTTTCTTTTATATTGTATAGTTATAGAATTTCAAGGTATGAAACATTATTTATTTTATACTGTTCTATTATTGCAATATTTGAGATAGAAAAAAACTCTTATTAATAAAATGATATATCTATTATTAATCAACAATATAGGTCCCATCTATGCCTATGGGCTATCTATGCTTTTGGGCTTCAAAATAGGAGCCGATTTTATTTGGGGACAACAATTCTTTCAAAAGTAATTTTTTTAATCTTATTATTTATTATTTGTTTTATTGATGCAATATTAAAAATAAAAATAACCTCTTATCAATCAAATAAACATCATTTTAAAATAAACCTGTTTCCATTACGCAGCCTCTCGACTCCGTATAAAAAAAAACCGCCCCGGTACGTATGCGAGGCAATCGGTATGCAAGTTAAATGGATTTAAAATTCTTTTCCATCTCACAACTCGTAATTAGTGGCATCGATCGAAGCAGCGTCATCGATGCCATAAACCCGAGTCGTACATAGCCGTAGGATGATTGTCCGGCACGAGGGACCGAGAGAGTTACGTTCCAACCGGTCGTTTGGGACGTTCGATCGCGAGCAACTCGAAAATAAAGGGGTTGCCCGCCGCTACCACGGCATTAAGGCGTGTATCGTCGTAGAGCATAGCGGCGTGGCACACGGGACGATGGCCAATAATCCGGTCCGGAGCACGCGATCGGTGCTCCCGAAGCTTCTGCGTGTACCGCCGACGATATTGCGAATGAGCGTAATCGGAAAGGAGCCGAGAGAAGACTCACGGCGGAATGAAGAACCGGCGAGGAAGCGACCCGGGACGGGTGGCCGGTTCGCGGCAGTCGCCGCGGTGCATCTGTAACGCGCCAGGTGTTGCATACCGAGACGACGTAGAACCTCGGGTATGCCTGGTGCACGCTAAAGGTATATATCTCGGTTCAATCTCGAACGCAGATTCCTTCGATTCCACGTTTCACTCGGCGCAGACCTGGTTCGAACGGCCGACGTCAACGAGTAGGCCCATTATTTATTCCGCTTTATCAGAAGTACATTCCACGCAACAATTATATACAGTGCTACCCTCGGTATGCGGTCTTAAACCATAGCCGTCGCACTGGGTGGAATTTACTCTTCGATCAATCGACGATTTGCGGTTTTGGGTTCCGTTTTCATTTATTTATAAATTTTTTTTAACACGTTGCCATTTTGTTTTCTGTGATCAAATTTTTCGTACGTCATCTAGAATATTTGAAGCGTGTTTTGTAATTTTTTTAACCATTTCGAGGACGTAAGAACGCACCAGCAGACGCACGTTAGTCGTACTCTAATCAAAAGTCACATATATATACCGAGCAAACATGGTTGCGTCCAACAGGACGCGTACATATCTAATTGAACTTATTTCATTATGGTAATGCCATATCTATTTTCATTCGACTAATGAAAAAAGGTAGGGATACAAAAATTGGAGGAACAGTGAAACACGATCAGAGAAGTTGGCACGTATCGGTGGGTATTCCCGTACGAGTATCAATTTCTCTGTGGGGGAAATAGATGTCCTCCCCCAAGGCACCGATGAATCCTCCAACGTCCCGAAGTCGTAGGGTGCGTCGCGAACCGCACGGGGGCCAGTTCACAAAAAGACTCTTCCAACCTTGTGAAATTTATAGCCAACACTGGGTGCACTTATCCGTCTTTTCACTCGTATTTCGGTTTCCCCTTAATTCCATTCAAGCCAATCATTTCTCCACTCGGCGGAAAAAATAATAAATAAACTTGTAATGAATAAATAAATAAAGAGTACTCGAACTAAACGTCCGATGGGACGAAGTGCGTTCGTGATCCCGAAGCGAAATAGCTCGTTGAGAAACGAGTAGACGAGGGTGTGGGTACCGAGGTTGCCGGGTCGTCACACTCAACGACGGCGCAACAATGACGAACATCGCGGCACAACGCAAACGGGTAACTAGAGATGTACGGAACACCGGTGCGACGTGCAAGGACCCGCGGAACAAACGAGAAACGAAGAAACGTGCGAGAGGGCACGGCCGGAAGTTTGTTATAATCCGGGAATGCGCGTTACGTACGCGCTTTCTCAGATCCATAGATTCTTTTATGAACTCGGCAATTCAACATTTTACGTGCTTCGAACAGTAATGGGCAAATGCGTACTTGAAAAGTACCAAAGTACAAAGTACAAGTTCACTTTTTCTAATCTATAATTGTTATTGTAAAAGTAAAATTGCTAGACATTTCGAAAAATAACCGAGTATTGTTGAATGGAGATTTTAAAATGCGGAGGTTTTTGAGATGCAGCTCAAATAACTTCGATTTGAGAATCCCTGCATTTATTCACAGTGTATTCCCCAACGGCGGTACATTTGGGACTATTGTGAGCTCGACTGTTGGGTTTTATTTACCGTACACGTCTTTATCCAAACACGAGGAATCCGAGCGTGCCACGTTTCCCTCACGAGGAGCAACGTCAGCCCTTTTTTTTTTTTCTTCAACCCCGTGTAACGAAATAAGGGCCTCCCCCGCGCCTTTCGCCCGTTCCTCGCCGCCAGCTGCGGAAATGGATCAATTTCCCCACATGTCGATAATAACGAGTGTTGCGATAAAAAAAATGGTAATATCCGGTGTTATTACGGGTCTGAAAATGAATAAAAGCGAAACGCGATATAATCGAGTTGTTTTCGCGATGATGCTACAGCCGGGATTCGCTCGAGCGAACATCTCTCGCGCGTCTTTGACGTTGAATTACATCGGATCGTACATTGAGTCTAGGTAAGTCCGAGACGGCGACGAGGAAAGCGCCGGTGCACCGGCTCTCGTGTTCGGCTCGTTGACCAGCGGTGGATGCAACGCCAGCAAACACACGAGTTTGGAGTAATTCATGCTCGTACGATATTTTGCCGGGCGAAGCAACGAGAAACGTTGAAGCTGCGCCGTGTATATGCATCCGCGGTTATCTCTATCTCGACTCGAGTCTCGACGGCGTGCCGGGTAGCTCGGCGAACGCGAACGTGACGAGTCGGTGCACGTACTTCGTGTATGGTTGCATGGGGGCAGCTTCCGCAGCGCCTTTTTATTTTCCGTTACATTATACGTGCTTGGGCGCGCGGTAACTTCGTGTCCGAACCGGTGGGATAGGTTTTGACCGAAGCTAATCGACGTTCGAGGTTGTTACGGCCGTGTACGATTGACGTACGAGTGTCACAGTCTGATTTTCAATTGACCCTCCGGTCACCAACGGGGTCCCGGATGATCCCGAGGGATTGGAGAAGTGGCGCTCGTTGGATACACTTTTTAAAAATATTTTCTTTCGTAATTTTCGTCGAGAGTGAAGATACAATATTGTGGCATGAATCGTCTCATTTCTTACGTCTTAATGTATCCACTTCGCTATTTATTATTATTATTATTATTATTATTATTATTATTATTATTATTATTATTATTATTATTATTATTATTGTTGTTATTATTATTATTATTATTATTATTATTATTATTATTATTATTATTATTATTATTATTATTATTATTATTATTATTATTATTATTATTATTATTATTATTATTATTATTATTATTATTATTATTATTATTATTATTATTATTATTATTATTATTATTATTATTATTATTATTATTATTATTATTATTATTATTATTATTATTATTATTATTATTATTATTATTATTATTATTATTATTATTATTATTATTATTATTATTATTATTATTATTGTTATTATTATTATTATTATTATTATTATTATTATTATTATTATTATTATTATTATTATTATTATTATTATTATTATTATTATTATTATTATTATTATTATTATTATTATTATTATTATTATTATTATTATTATCATTATTATTATTATCATTATTATTATTATTATTATTATTATTATTATTATTATTATTATTATTATTATTTTTTTTTTTTTTTTTTTTTTAATAAAAAATACAAAAACAGAAATGCAAAAAATAAAAATTTCGGCGTCACGTGTTGATATTGAGACAGGTCAGGGAGACTTCGCGAATTTTATTATTAATTTTTTTTAATTATTTGGGGCCTATCTGGGGGCGGTAGACATTAAAATTCAAAAATTATTACAATTTTATAAGGACCAGTCTAAGACATATACGTACCTATACGTATTCGTATATCCTGTGAAATAGGTACACCGAAGGACGTTACGAAACGCGCATAAAAGTGCAAGTCGGTGGAACAATGGCGCGCGCACTTCTTATCGTCCTGTGATTTATGTTGCCGGGGCGAAGCATCGCGCCGACTACTATTGTGCATTCTCAAAGTCGCACACACTCGAACTGAAACGGAAGGTCTATTAAAATTTAGACCGCCGATTGCTCGTCTCTCTCAGTTTCTCCATCCAACTTATACATCTCTCTCTCTCTCTCTCGCTCTCTCTTTGCACAGAGACAGTCGAGTCCTCGCGGGGTTGCGCAGCTCTCGCAAGAACGTTCGCAAGAACTCCTCGCGGAAAAGAGAAACCGTTCGCACGACGGTTTCATTCGAATATAAACATAGATATGCGCCCGGCACGTACCTACTTATATGTTACGTCGCGCGTAACATTTATCCATCGGCGGGTATTAACCGCGGGTTCCGTGTGTACCAAAGCTGGTGCATCTCATACCAATGGACGGATATTTGCCGACGGAAGAAGCCGCATCGCGTGGCCAAATCGATATAAACACTGACGACGCAAAGTGCTGGACAATCAGGCAGAAGTCAATGATAACTTTTAACTAGCCACTCCCAGTTACAACGTTATCCGCTCTGGGATCGTTGGGTTGCACTTGGTTGATCGGTGCATGACCGGACGACCCAACCAGGCGACCCAGCACCAATCGACCGAACGATTTACGAATCCTCCGGATGGTTCGATGGCTGCTACGCGGTCCATTGCACGCACGCGTGCACTCACGGGTGTCGGTTCTATTGCTCGCGCGATTATCTTAGACGAATGGTCTTTTAGATCGTTTATACAAGGTGCGGCAGAATTGATTAGACGATTTAAAATCGGCGCCAGCGACGTTAGGGGTCCTGTAGTTGACTTGTAGATCAATAAAAAAAACTTCATCCACCATGGACCAGACGAATTGAACCCTGATGCTTTATTTGATTCAATAAATACTCAGAATAACAATGGACTTTCTAGCCCATGGACTTTCCAATTATATGAACATTATCTAATTCCAGCATAAGTTCGTTCTCATTATGTGAGTATTATCTAAGTCTAAGAATGAATGACTTAACAATTTTGTATTCTTCAATCAATTCTACCGCACCCTCTAATTTCCCATCAAACTACATAGATTCGATCAAAAAGAATCGATTGAAAGCGTTTACGTAAATAACTCGGCGTTTCATATCGTTTACCCTCTTTGTATGTCAAGTTACGACAATGAGTATGAATAATTGAGGCCGATCGCCGTACGCGAGACGTACGTTCGCGTTCTCGAAGGTGTTACATTGTTCGTAAATGGTGCATATGTGGTTTCGACACGCACCATATGCACGAAAAAAGCCATCGCGTTTGGCTCGTTCGCGTGGCTCCGGCGTTTCATCGTTTTTGTTTCCTTTCTTCAATCGTTTTTCGTTTGTCTTTCATTCTTTCGAACCCGGCCCGATTGCTCACGCATGCCGGACTCTCGTCCGAAAAATACAACTTTCCTCTCGAAACGCACGTGCACGACGTTATTTCCTCGACGGTGTGGGAATATAATTATACGACCAACCCTGTTGGAGGAATAATGACGATAACAACGAGAAAAATTATTATTATCATCGATCGTCGATGGTTCAAAGACACACGTGGCGAGGCGTATCTACTCTTCTTGCACGAGGACTACACGAAATGTACAACTGCCAGCGTTCTTTTCACCGCACAGTTTATCCTGTTATTACATTTCTCCGACAATATCATTCAACGATAAATATATGGATACATATGTGAAGTATTCCACATGAATTCGACCAATCTGGGACACGACGCCTCCCGATTCAGTTAATTATTTTTCTACGGCTTTCAAGCCACGAAAAAATCATCAACTAAATCAGGACGAGTCGGGTCGCGGACTGGCCAAGTTCGCGTGGAATACCTCATACACAGCCGTATTATCTCGACCCATTCGACGCAGGAAATGTATCCAATCAAAAACCAATCTCTCCTATACATTCCAAGAAACGATACGTACGGTTATCGCACGACGTTACGCCGGCCATATTGTTTATGGTATTTGATACAGCAACGAGACCGAGCATGAGGTCGTTGGATGCTCCTATAGCCCACTAATCGCAATCGAGTCTCAGAGAACCAAGATCAAAAGTAAAACCTGCATTCCTCTTTCTCCGAACGAAGTCTCTTAATTGAAATAATTCCAATCAAAGTGTTATTATTCAATAACATTTCTCCGATACACACATATATATACCCGCATGCACACATGTCGTGCATCGGGACTGCATATTCAGCGTCCCGTGCAGGATACAGCAGTTGGCCATACGAGACGACGGTGAGAGTGGTACGCTGTGGCGATTCTCTCGACCGGTATATGTATACGTCTCGTCGTTGAATTATTCAAAGGGCGCGAGGATACGGACGCGGTGGTTCCCGATCGAGCTCTCGATAGAACACGAGAATGCACAAACTTTCAACGCATATAGTCGTGAAAGAATATATAGGAGCGAAGGAAGAAGCTGAGCCAATCGTCGAGCGAGTTCGATCTCGAGCCGGAAATCCGGTGATTCGAAGATAGCATCGAATCTCGCTCATTCCGCTGCGCCGTTGGTTCAACCGCGTTCCAACGCACACATACACACACACGCGCACACTTGGGTACCTCGTCGCCCAGTCGTGTGGAGCTCGTTAGCGGAGCAAAAGAGTTTTCAGCCGCGACGACGACGAAGCTCAACGGTTTCGCGGCCTATCATCGCTGCGGGATAGAAAGGGGGGGAGGTGTATGATCTCGGCGTTAATGAACGAGTGAACCAACACGACCGGCATTTATTTCATCTGGAAATTATTAGATTAGTACAGGTAGCTGGCTGGTCGCGCGAATTTACATTTTTACTGAATTCGGGTCAATTATAATCGTCGCAGAGGTTCTTCCGACGGATTAAAGTCTTACTGGATGGAAATTGGAATCGATAGACTCTTGAAAATTTGAGAGATGATAGTTCTTGATCCAGCCACTGACAAAACGTCAGTCGACCACACGTCAATATAGTTGAATTTGATAATTTATAATTATTGTTAAAAGTCGTCGATTAATATTTCGAAGTGTCAATTTATTATCAGTTCAGCTTTTCGTAGAGCTAAACATGTACGGTATGATATAGACTCGTAAATCCCCGATTCATCCATTTTTGACTAATTTTTTGCCCGCCGATCCATTCAGCAAGACTTCAATCGACGATGCATTTTTTTTTTCGTTCATTCAGAACGATTATTTGCAATTTCCTTTTGGCTTACGATTTCGAGTATCCTTTCCGGTTTGAAAAGCGAATACTTCCGGTCGGAAGTACTCGTTCGAATCGATGACTCGCGGTTTTATACTTGCACGTATCAACGACAACACGCATTGCACATTTTTTTTTATTTGTACACGTAGATATTTTTATCGCGTACGTTCATTCATCCGAAGTGTCAAGTTATTCGAATTGCGCTTGCGCGCATAAAAAATTGTGCGAACCCACGGTGTCAACAGTTATTTGCTCGTACGTCTCGCGCGAGGGATCATATTTAATTAAGTGTCTTAACCACGCATGTGGTTTTCAATCGTTCCTTCTTTCTACCATTTCGCCGAGTGATTTTGCTCTCTCTCTCGGCTACGCCATACCGCTTGGGCCACGATGGTCGTGGCAGGGGGAGGGGGGGATTTTTACCGCCACCGGAAACTCGACCGAGAAGATTTATTTTAAGAAAAAACGTTTGAGTGGCGAACATCGCACTATCCATACCGATGAACCAAAACAAATTGCGAGACTTGAATTGCGTTGTAGAAGTTCGTCTAAATAAATCCACTTGTATGTCACATCTACGCGATTTTGGGGCAGCGATAATTATTCCAACTCGGATTAGTCTTTGCATTGCTCATGAATGAAAATTACTGATATAAATAATTCCCGCCTTGCAATTATTTTTTTTGTCTCTATATTTCAATTTTTTTACGATGATAAGAATAATTTTTTTATTGAATACTGCTCCATTGTTGCAATATTGAAAATAAAAATACCTTCTCATTAATCAAATAAATATTATTTCAAAATGAACCTGTTCCCATCACCGAACCCCATAGCTGTCTATTTAGGTTCCCCATAAGAACCTCAAAAAATGCAAAAACGGATTACAATCCCACCGGCTTCTCATCGACAAGCCAGAATTCCTATTTTTTCATTTATTCTCCAAATTTCATCTTCTCTCAACATTCTTCTCTCCTTCCCGTTTTATAAGCTGTTTGTAACGAGATAGGAGGAATCATGTGAATCATAAAGACCGGGCGCTGCGGAGGCCCACCGAGTGCTCGACTCGTGAAATAATAATAGTCGAAGGGCTCCGCGGTCGGTACCTCGCCCGTCGCGGTAAGCCGAGATGGTTTTGGAACGCCATACCGGAATCTCCTCGTCCCTTAGTTTTAGTTTTTTTTCCTTCTCTTTCTCTCATTCTCATACTCGTCTTGTCGTCTTGTTCTCGTCTTTTCCCCATAGTCATCGCGCTACACACGACCGCCGCGTGCAGTTTCGCCGTCGATGCGGGCACGCACGTATCTCGCTGTCTCGTTTCGTCTCTACGGTGGCGCGGAGCGGGCAGCAGCGAGTCAACACTCCGAAACCGAGGATCATCGGCTTGGCATGAAAACACCGAGCACGCAACACGAGTTAAATATGTGGTTCGGTGTAACAGGTGCGGATCTCGTCCTAATTGACTCCGCGATGCGCTTCCCATCCATAATGCATTCGACATTCCGGTCTCTCGAACGACTGAACTTTGATCGCGAGACCGCCGAGGGCCTACTTGCTTCTTTCTTTTCCTTCTACCTTCGTCTCTGTTTCCGTCTCTTTTCCTTATTCACGATTCTTCGGTTACCTACTTTTTTTCGGGTTCCTTACGAGCGAGGGAAGCATGGAAGCCTTGAGATGACTCGCGTGTCCGTCCGGCCGTCCGTTGGTCAGAGTCGATTTTCTTAGGGACTGTGAGACGTAGAAATTTGTAATTTGGCGTGGTAAGGCGTCTTATCGATCCATATATTTTGCACTTGTTAGTACTTAGAAATATTTATAGAGGAATTGGAGAAGGGGCGAATTAAATATTGAATATTATAATATATAATTATCCTTAAACAGCTAATTTGCCGCAATTTGCGGAATTTATCGAGTTTTCTCCTTGAAAAATTCTCAAAAAAGTCTAGAAATAGCCTGTTCCATTATAATTTGCTCAAAAATATTAATTTCAGCCGATATATAGAGAGCCTATAAAAAGCCTGAAATTTCCACAGATGTTCAAAAAAAAATGTTGCCATGTTAGCGGTGCCAGCTTGACGGACCTTCAAATGTTCATTACCGAAACTATCAATTTGATAATAACCCAGCCGGGTTACGAAAAAAAAAAAAAAAATTCACGCAACCCAAATCCTCGCCGACCTCGCCATAACCCATAGCCAAACATTCATCTGGATTACATCGCACCGGAAGTCATCGGTTTCCTCCTTTTAAAGCTTCTCGAATCGCTTCTTCTCCGGGGTAGTCCGATTAGATCGGCAATTTACGTTCTCCAACGTTCCGCGTGCCCTACGCGAGTATTATATTACCCGTGTGCGTGCGCGTTTTGAACCCGGGTGGCCGGAGCCAGCCGACTACGAACCGCAGCATCATCCGGTCTCCTGCCAGATCGGTCCATTGTGGCCCGCATCGATCTTTTATTTTTTCATTTCACCTCCGCGTCTCCTTTATTATATTTTTTCTTCGGCTCCGTCGTTTGTCCGGAACGCCATGGGCCTATTCTCCCGGGTTCTCAGTGAACATTGAGCAACTGCTTCGACCAGAAAAATATTATCGTTGTACATATGTACAGCATAACTACCGTTTTTTTATATATGTATAGAGGGCTTATATATGTTTATATAGAAAAATATTCTCCGTATATTATATGAGAGAAATAATACTGTATACTATACTAAATATTTACATATATATAGATAATTATATTATTATATTTATTATTATTATTATTAAGAATAATAATAATTATTATATATATAATATAATAACAAATAATAATAATTATTATAAATATAATATAATAACAAATAATGATAATTATTATATACATAATATAATAACAAATAATAATAATAATTATTATTATTTGTCATTAACAAATAATATAATAACAAATAACAAATAATAACAAATAATAATAATTATTATTATTATTTGTCATTATATTATATCTATATATATAGTATCTCTCCCCATATATTTTATATATATTTATATAAATAATATTTTTCTATATAAATATACATCTATAAGCCCTCTCTTCATATATACGTAAGATTATATAAGACAGCCATTTATATATATCGAGGGGTCATATACATATATACAAGATATATAGGGGGCTCACGTATATACCTATAATAGGCATCGTCCGCTGTACAACGTCTGGCAAACTACTCCAAGTTCATTGCTTGCCTCTCTGTGTTCTCGCCGCGATAGCTTTTTTTTCCGCTCTTTTCGCATCGCCATTTATCGCTCCACCGTCGCCGTTTATCGCGTTCACCGGTCTACGATTGACCGACTTCCGGTGCCCTCCTTCCACTCGGAAACTCCGCCGCCGTTCCGAGACCAGATTCGACCAAACCGCTCACACGCAATTTCTTCGGTCGTCACTCCTTCGCGCAATTTTCATTTATTTTTTCTCTTTACCAATTTTTTTTGTCGCGTCTTTGGGAATTATTGCCGTTTCTCGAGTGTCTCTCGGGTGTCTCTCGGTTATTCGAGCTTCTTTTTTTTTTTACCATCATCCGATATCGCCGTCACTCGTTCGTTACAGCTTCCACTCTTTCCCTTTCGTTTCTTCCGTTTTTCATCTTCTCATTTATTTTTTTTCTTCTTTTTGTATCTCGCCTACAGACCGGTCGACGAGCATTCCCGTGGCGTTGCCAATTCACACCGAAGCAAAACCCAAACAAAAACCGTCCCAGAGACACAATCCATTAGGAGTTACTTCAATTTTTTGTCGTTGTTATACAACCTCGGATAACGGCTGTCGTAACGTAAATTGTCCCATTATAATATTATCCATAGCTTTTTCGATGAGCAACGATTTTTATTTTATCGTTGTTTGTTTTCAATTTCGTCGATTGCGATGTTGCACAAACGAGTCTTCGAAATGGCAAATTCGTACGGGGTTCGAGAAGCGAGAAGTGATAAAAAATAAACGAACAAAACAGACGAACGGGTTCTGGAATGGGTTAAAGCGATGACGTTTCTTTTGCCCATTAACGTGACGTGTTACATATTTCTCTCGTTATCTCTCGCTTCACCGTTGACACCCATGGCCGTGTTTCACTCGAACTCGTGGCCGCTCGGTCGATGGTAGCACATCACCTCAACATCGTGTCTGCAAACGCGTCTATAACGCGTGTTGCAACGTGTGACCATCGGGGTTTTTTGCTCGTCCCGGCGCGCCATATGGCGTTCGATCGCGGTCTCCGGTCTCACAATCGGGGAACGATGGAGTAACAAATTCGGAACGACGACCGGTGGATACATCGAGTTCGTGTTTTAAAAAAATCTTCAATGAAAACAAAAAACATTCTATTACATAATAATCATGATAAAAATGATAATCATAATAATAATAATAATAGTGACAATAATAAGAATTATTATTATTATTATAAGTTATCACAGAAATTATAGTTATATAATAATCATTAATATTATTATTATAATTATATTAATATTGATATTATATTCATATTAATAATAATGATAATAATTATTAGTCATCAGAGAAATAATAGTTATATAGTAATAATTAATATAATAATAATAATGATTATAATTATTAGTCATCAGAGAAATAATAGTTATATAGTAATAATTAATATAATAATAATAATAATTATAATTATTATTATTATTATTATTATTATTATTATTATTATTATTATTATTATTATTATAAAAATAAAAAATTATTATCAAATAAAAATAATAATAAGAAAAATAAATAATAATAATAATAATAATTATTATTATTATTATTATTATTAATTTTTTTTATTATTATTTTTATTTAATAACCATTATTATATATTTATTATTATTATTATTATTATTATCTCAAATCAGCTAAAATTGAATCACCCAAAAAACGATGACATCCCAATCAATCAACACCAAAAAAAGATCTTTCGAGTACCCAACGCTCAGCCAAAGAAACAACCGCAATTATCGCAAAAACAATCAGACCGAAGAAAACCCGTCGATCCATCGAACGCCACAATCCGAGAAAAATGTCTAGCAGATTAATCCTCGACCGTGGCTGTTGCATTGATTTATTCGCAAATTCTATATTTATCGCAATTACGTTTGCTCGTAAAACAGAAGCAATGGAAAAATTAAGCGCTCGCAATCTCGGCGTTCACCTTGCTCATCGTCTCGTTGGCGCAGTCGGTGCGCCAACGTTCACGGAACAAGACGGAGAGAGAAAGAGAATGACGAGCGCTGCGGAAGGGGGATATGATAGTAGGTACCGAGCGCGCACCGCGAGGCCGTCGAACTCGCGGTTGCGCGAGCGGGGCAGCGCCAGTAGTTAACAGACGCTCGAGTGCGCGCCCGTGGAACAACGGTAGAAAAATGCAGAAGCAACGTTGAAGTTAATCGCCACGTAATTATATTCTCGGCCAACCTTATTTCCATCTCTTAAAACTCGAAACACGGAAATAAAAAATTTTTTTTTCCAACCATCTCCGACCTCTCTCGTTATCGCTTTCATCATTTCCGACTTGTAATCAAACACCGCGATCTACGTATCAACGTGGTGCCATTGAACTCTTTTTGGTTTTTCGTTTTTTTTGTTTGTTTTTCTTTGGACTTATTTTTTGCGATTCATCGGTAATGAAGAATTGGAATCGGCAAGAGCCGTGTATGAGTTTCGAGAACGGTTCGTCTTGTCGTCTAATCAGATGATTCTCGAGAAAGCGTGACTGCACGTGTTTCGAAACGTTGAACGTCGAGCGTTGTAAATATTTTTACGATTTAATAATGTTGAGTTTTTATGAATCGAGCTGATCTAATTAACGCGTAGTACGGTTTTCGTACTGGAATGAAACGACGTGGAAATAAAGTTTCCGTTATGAGGAACCCAAAGAGAGAATCCAATTCGATGAAACGAAAAGATAAATTTTCTGTCGATGTAAAACGAATAAATAAATAAGTAAATGAATAAATAAAACCTCAAATCAGTGTCAAATTATCGAGATACGCTAGACGCCCCATATTTGTCTCTTCTCTACTCTCATCACTGAATTATCATGGATTATATTTGCTATTAAATATAAGAATCGATTGTAATACAATAATTCACCCAAATAATTTATTATTATGACATAAATGTGAAAATTTATCCTATCCCATAATAATTAATCTCAGTAATTCCTTTGAAAAAGTATTTTTCTGCGTTTTCATTGAATGAATGCATATCCCTATCACAATTTTTCGTTATTTCCTTTCTACCACAATTTGTTCAATTCGACGTACAGCCGAAGGTTCGTTCCCATACGTTTCGCAAAAGATTTATCATCGCGATTCGATTTATTCGCTCGTACGTCAAATTCTTCCTGTATAATAATTGTAAAAAAAAAAATCGAAAATTCCGTGACTACGCGTATCTGTAATAGCCAAGCACAACCGTAGAGAATGAATCGTTGCCGTTGGCGTAACTGGCAATTCTCTGTTGTACATAGTTTTATTCCACGCTCGGGGTCCGAGTTGCGCGTGATTCAACGAAGCGAAACCCGCGTTTCATCTTCTTCCGCATCGGTCCTCCGGGTTTTGTCGCATATTCCGCTCGTTCTCAAACTAACCATTATTATCCGAGTCACGACCAACGGGAATCCGTTCCGTCTCCGTTCGCTTTGCCCATCTCCGGCATCGAAATTAAATTTTTATTCAAGATCGCGGCCCATCGGCTTGTGCTCCAGGTAAAAAAAAAAAATATATAGAGTATATAAAAATACATATAGTTTGATACATTGCCGGACTTCGCGCCCTAAAATTAAAAATAAAATCATGGTATAGAACGCCTTATTTAAAATTTACAGGAAAATTATTCGGAAATTCCGAGGTCTTATAGATTCCTAAAAATTAATTATTAAAAATATATTACAGTGCCTTCTGTGCCCGAGTCGCAAAATATTACCCGTCAAAAATGAGAAACGAGATGATTCAATAAACGAAAATTTGCATAAAATTATATCCAAAAGGCGCCATTTCTCTAAATCTCCAAATCCCACCCACAACCCCGTCGACGACCAGTGAGGTCGATATTCCTCAATTCCACAAAAAAAAAATCCTCCCGCTACCTCGAAATTTATTCCTCACAAATAAATTGCGTCGGATGACTGTAATCGAATGAAGATTGTTGAGAATAGACAGGCGGATGGAAAAAGGAGGAGTGTACCGGCGGGAAAACTCGCGCTCGCGCGCGAGGCCGTGCGAAAGGTGTGGCACCGCCGGTGTGCCGCGATAAACCTCGTCGGTGTCGGTTGGTGGGCTCTTTCGCTCGCTCGTGAGGTTTGGTTCTCAGGAACCTGAGAGGCCCTCGGGTTCACAGCCTGTACATAATGCAGCGTCGGAACGTAGAGCGAACAGGGAGGCGCACAGGCAGGCAGCCCGAGGCAGCCCGAGGCGGCCCAGGCACCCAGGCGCAGCGTCGACGATGGTTTCGCGTCCGTTGGCGCTGTGTATACACCAACTCCCCCGGGTCTCCCTGTGGACTCTGTGCCATATCTTGGCTCCATCTCGTTTTCCCATCCACCGGAGTCTTACGGCCCCATGCACTTTCGGTCCTCGGTCTTTACATCCCGGCGGGGCTGTATTTTCTCTCGTCACGACCGCTCCTCTTCCTCATTCTCATCCCGTTCCTCCGAAACGCGCGAGTCGGGTCTATGAATTACCACGCGTTACGAGTGGACAGAATCTATGTGGGTTTATGTAAGAAATTGGACGAATGTATTTTTTTGTGCAGTTGGGAATGCAATTTATATAGAATTAATCGTAGGGTATTTCATATTCATCGTTAATATATTTATAATAATAATAATAATAATAATTATTATTATTATATATTATTATTATTATTATTATTATTATTATTATTATTATTATTATTATTATTATTATTATTATTATTATTATTATTATTATTATTATTATTATTATTATTATTATTATTATTATTATTATTATTATTATTATTATTATTATTATTATATAATTATAATTATAATAATATATAATAATTATTCTATAATTATAATAATAATATTAATTATTATTATATATTATTATTATTATTATATAATAATTATAATTATAATAATATATAATAATTATTCTATAATTATAATAATATTAATTATTATTATATATTATTATTATTATTATATAACTATAATTATAATAATATTTAATAATTATTCTATAATAATAATAATAATATTAATTATTATTATTATTATTATCATTATTATTATTCTTATAATTATAAAATAATTAATAATATTATAATAATTATTATAATGATAATAATAATTATTATTATTATGGAAAAAAAGTCGTACTTAATTCGCCGCTTCTTCAATTCTCATCTTCCATCAAAGATCCGGAACCCTAAAACGCAAATCAGACCATATTCAATCGGCCCCCGCCACCCGAGACACCTACGACACCCCACACTCGTTACCAACGAGGAAACTGCAAAACGGCGATGACCATAGGTTAACAACGATAATTCCGAAAAAAAAAACGACGATAAAACGAGCCCGACGTTCCGCGGTCGAGATATCCGCGATCTTCAACGAAGTGAGGACCATGGGATAATAATAACGACGGAGTTGAACGAAAAAGACGAAGAAGAAGATTGAGAAGCCGAAGAGAGCAGTCGAGGCCACAAAGCACGAAAAAGTTAACCGAACTTCCGGTGATGATGCGCCGCGCTCGCTCGGAGCTCTCTCATCGACCGCGCGGATGCAACCCCGTGTGATTTTCAACGGAGGGTTCGCTCTCGGCACCGACGACCCGACCGATTTTAAATTGCGGCTTCGACTCGGACCAACAGCAGCAACAGCAACAGCAGCAGGAGAAGCGGCACCGTGGCTTCTCTCGTTTATTCTCGTCGCGGTTTTTACGAGACTCCACCGCACCGTCAGCAGACGGACCGCGAGAGAAATCTTAACCGTGAGTTAATCGTTTCGCTCGGTTTCTCCCTTGCCGCGCTTTATCTCCGCATCAAAGTACCCGGTCTTCGTGTGAGCCGTTAACGCCGCGTACGATGCCCTCTCGCGTTGCAACGCCGTGTACGAGGCAAAAATTTTTCCATCCGGATGCGGCAAACTCACATCCGGTCCAGACAAATTACATTTTTCTTCTGGACGTCGTTTTCAACGTCGTTCGGGAACGACGATGGATTTTTTTTTTTTGTTGCAGCGTTCGACGAAGCTCCGGTGCATCGTCGTTCGTTGGATTTTTCGTTGGTCACGTCTGGGGTCCTCTATGACCCCAATTATTAAAATTTGATAAGTTTAATTCATTTTTTTTTTAATATACCGAATAGGAAAAGTTAAGAGAAATAATTTATCTCTGGCACTGCGACTGTTAGAAAAAATGTAATCAAGGTCTCGTGAATCACGCGATCGACCTACCTTCGTCGCAAAGTTTCAACCTAGAAATAAAACAAGAAAAAGTAAAGAGAAAAATCCGAACAAAAGAATAACCATATGGTACGTCATTATCGCGTTCCACCGAAACGATCGCTGGCGAATATTCTCATCGTCTCGAATCATTACTAAAACGACCATGAGCAAAGGCCGGTTTGATGAATCATCGTTCGAAAACGAAACGAAACCAAACGATGATCGTCTCAACCGCGTACCGATGTAAAAAAAAAAAAAAAAAAAAAAAAGACAGAAAGGATAAAAAAAAGGTAATGAATGAACACGCGTGTTACAGAGACACTCATACGACCGTGGCGATCGTACATAAACGCGCTGACTCAATCTTCGTCCCAACTTGGAATTTTCGCGCAAAGAAAGAAGAAGAAAAAAAAAGTTTGAGCAGCAACATCGGCATTAGCAACAGCACCGGTTGGCATAAGCGCGATTGAGGCAAAAGAGAGAGAGAAAGAGAGGAAGAGAGAGAGGGGGGCGAAAGAAACGAGGTAAAAGGGGGGGTGGGGATAACGATGGAACAAACACGATCGTGGAATCAGCGATCCAGGTGCAGGCGCTCCTCCCCCCGGCTGCCACGGTGGTCTCAATGGACTCCGTGCGGGTCGCAAGGGGGCGCCCGGTGTTATTCAACGAGACCGCACCGGCGAGACCGTTTAATCGCAACGCTAATGACCTTCCACAGTTACGTTGGCTGGCCGGTGAGCCAGCGGGGGCGGAAAAGAGGGAGTGGTGGGAGCGGGGGGATTTCACGAGCACCCGTGATACGCGTGTACTGTATGCACGTATGTGGGTGTAGTATGTACCTACAGGGTTTTAATGAGATGAGAGGATTAGCCGAATACAGGCCCATCTGGGCTTGTAATGGGATTTTGGGCTTTTGGACAGAGAGCCCATGGGCTGATATTTATTCGGGGGCAGCCGGAATTTTGACGATAGTAACTCGGATTGGGCTTCGGATTGCTTTTGAATGGAAATTACTTGTATAAATAATTCCTAGCTTCGCAATTATTATTTGTTTCTCATTTGTTTTGTGTATTTATCATTTTTTTGTGATAATAGGAATTATTATTTATTTTATACTGTTCTAATTTCGCGATATTTGGAATAAAAATTAATCTCTCGTTAATCAAATGAAGATTATTTTCAAAATTAACCTGTTTTCGTGAAGAAGCCTATGGGCTGATATTTAGGTACATTCTGAGAACCTTAAAAATGCAAAAACAAGCCCATAGGCTCCTTATCGGAGAAAATCTGAGATGTGTGCACGTAAATATGTACAACGGTAATTCGCTGAGATACGTAAACTCGATTGAGCACAACGCCGGGATATAAAGATGGTTCGTTCGATCAATGGAAACATTGGCGTAACGAGGGTCGAGTGTACATTCTCATAAAACTCGAGATCTAACGATCCCGCGTTGCGGGCATCGCAAGCATCAACCGTATACGCGGTGTAAGTCACGCAAGTTCGCACGACCTTGCGACCATTAACGAGCCCAGAGGCTCCCGTGTTCAATCTCGACGATCATGAGAGCCTGAGTGGCGAAGGAAGCGAGCTACTGTAAAATTTTGAAAAAAAAAAATTGATTTTCTTACCACATATTTTCAAAGGCACGTTTATTATTTTATTAATGCATTGTTTTATTGTTTTATTATCTTAGTACTTTGTTATTTTATTATTTCATTATTTTATTATTCGTAAATAATCCACGATCAGCAATTTTGATCCGATTAGACAATTATCAATACATTTTTTCATCTCGTACTTATATCAGCAAACTATAATAAATATTCCGTAATAAATTTCTTCAAAAAAAATGCCCAAAAATCGGTTCGCCTCTCAGCTTGTTACAGTAGCCTCCTTAATGAATTCACATCCAATGACGCGACAGCTAAAAACGAATCAAGGACTTATCAGAAATTGTTAATAAAGTACGCGCTGTTCCGCGAATAAAAATAATTCCTCATTCTCTCGGAAAATGTTAACAATTCCGTTTATCGTGTTATTTCAGACAACTCGGTCGCGGCGGCGGTGAATTCACTGTCCGATTACGATCCACGATTCATGGAACGTTGTTACTTCCCAGCCGAATTCCAGGGGGAATATGTGACGCAGGTGAGCGGAAGAGGCGCCAGGGGATCGAGCAACACCGGCGAGCCCATTCAATACTCGACCGTCAACATCACGTACGAGTCGATACCGGTGTGGGGATATTGTCACAAAAGGGTGGGCGATAACGTTCTACTGGTTGACAAGTAAGCACGAATTATTCTACGATCGCTATCTGCTAATCATACCAATTACATTAATCATACGAATTATCATTCGTCATCGGAATTATCATTTCATCATATCAATATTACTTTTAACTATTGTTATATTCATTTCGAATAGATAATATCAATTTCAAATATCATACACAGATGTCCTAGCTCGTGAAAGAGCGATGAGGTGGTGAGAAATTAAAAAGGAGTGATTGGAAATAAATTGTTCGAACGATTAATAATTTTTGAATCAATTATTAGTCCCAGAAACTTAAAAAAAAATAACAAATTTGATTAATTAACATTACTTCGAATATAATGATAATAACTTTGGAATTAGAATGGATTAGACAAATAGAAAGCCGAGCAAGATTTCACAGGCGTTAAGGTCACTCGCTATCACATCGATCAATCGATATCTGAAGAATTAGGAATTATTTCTGAAATTAAATGAATCCTAAGAACCGGTGAGATAAAGCCCGGACGTGACAATAGCGACGATGAAATTTCACGCTCTCGTGTCATTCGGTCGATCAATGTAACGAGTCTCGTTACAACCACGTCGGTACATTTGCTGGAAACGCCTGGTCTCGATGGTCCTCGACGTGTCTGACGCGGGTCTACGCTGAAAATAGATATGCGATGCACGGACACGTTTTCGAGACGCTCGTTGCGATGCACCAGACAACGCGAGTCATCAACGAAAAACGTTGTTCCAGAAACTCGACTTACATACCGAAAAACGCGCGTCGATGGAACTTATCGAGGGGGAAAATAAATTCCTCGGAAAAAAAGAAATCGGGTTGAAGTTCGAGGAGATTATGTACGCTAACAGTATTATAGCGCTGCGGGATGATTCGATATTTGAATAGCCGCTGTGGTGTTATCGGACGTGACTAAGCGACTTCTGAGTCGAGTCGCATTCCCACGATTTTGTGGGGACCGGTACTTTTTTTTTTAGATTAATTAATATGATTATTTTTTTTTGATAAAAAATAATAGAAAATCGATTTTCTATCGTAAATAGTCAAAATATCGATTCTTTCGCGAGATAGATTCTATTTTTCTCTTTTTAAGATAGAAGATCTTCATTCTATATTAAAATTTCCAAAAAACTCGATTTATTTCAAAATATAAAAAAAAAATTAGGAAAATTATTCCCGCTCCAATTTTATGAAAAAATCCTCAATTTCAATGAAGTATCCAGGAAAAAAATGTCCTCCAATTGCCAGTGGTGAAAATAGCAGTTACCCCTCGATAAAAAAGGGGGGGGGGTCTAAAAAATCTATAAAAAAAATTATCAATCTCGTAGGATCCCAAAGACACTGAAAAAAAAATCATCGACCCCATCATGTCACAGAAGGGTTTCAACCCTGTGCTCTGGGGCGTCCTTCTCCATACATTCCCCAATATTCCGCCATTGCAATCATTCTTGTTATCTTACTTATTTTCACTATGAAAGAATCCTCTTCCGAGATTCCCACGAGATTTTTCGAACGCTGCCTCTCGATTTTCACCAACAATTCACACGTACGGTACAGGTGGGCGTTAAGGGTGGGAGGAGAGGACACACCTTGCGACCGGCGATGACTCGTGGATCCACCCGGCGTGGAATTAGTCCTTTTTCGATTCTGAATCATTCCAAGCGGGCATTTCAGACCCGAGCGGACCACGTCGTCATTTTTTTCTCGTCTTCTCGATCCCATGGGGAAGGCTGTACACGAGTCGTTACTCTCCTGGGAATGAAGAGAGCATTCGGGAGGATCAACGAAAGACCGAGACCGCGATAACTCTGGCACGGTTGTGCGCAACGTCGAGCGTGGGTGTCGTCCCGGCAAGAATGCATAAATTGCCGTCCACGCACGCCCCCTGCGTGTTCCTTTAGCTACATATATATATATATACATTTGTGGGTTTATATATATATATATATATTTATAAGTACGACCTGGCTACGCCATGATTCACGTCGAATCGCTAGCGAGAGCTACCGGTCGGACGCTTACCTGTCTCGCAACTATTTCCGCGATAACTCGACCGATCCAACGTAAATCACGGAAATACTTTTTGTGCAATTTATTGTGATCTGATATTTTTATCAAATTATTACGAGATCGTTGGTTCGAATTCTTGGAATATTCGTCGATCAATCAAGATTTATTTTTTTAAGACGAGAGATGAGAACGAATAGTTGCGTCAAATTTAAGATGATCGTCGATCTTCGTTCGTCTAAATGGACTTTTGTCATCATTTTCTCCTAGAATACACATTCGTGGGCGGGCGGGGGATTACGGCTATATCAAAATATGCAATGAATACAAAAAATTAATACAAAAAAGCGGGTCAAGATTATAATCGTCATATTTTATCAACGTCGATGAAAATTTTGTTTCAGATACGGCGAGGGTGAATGCATAAGATGCTTCCGACTCAAACGAAGGTCACGAAACATCATCGAAGTATTTTCGGAAAATCTCAACAGGTGTTACACTTACGAATTCGCGGCGATAGCTTCCTGCAACACCCTCAACTCGACGTCCATTCTCTATCGTAAGTACATTTATATGATTTCCTCATGAAAAAAACTCTGTAACGGTACCAAAAAAAAATATTTCTCAGGATTTTTATATCGATATAATTTTATTATACGCCAAATATTAAAAATGTGCGAAAACGTTCGAGAAACAATAACATTTCTGAATATAATATTCAGAAAAAATCGCTGGAGGTATGAAAATGAATGAATCAAATATAAAAAATAACGAAAAAAAATATCTCCCACGTCTTCTGATATGGGAGGTCTAGAAAAAACGCAAAAGTCACAATGATACCAAAACCCTGGACCACAATCAAATCTCGGCAGAAAGCAATTTGCCCGGATTCCATCTTCTTGTTCCGACGTAAAAAGAATTAAAAAAAAAAAAAAAAGGGAACAACAAAAAAAGAATCGTCGAAGGTGCGTCGAGCATCTATGGGGTCCACGGAGCATCTACGGTGTTCCGCCGATTCGTTAAAAACGAAAGGCGTCAACGTTGAAAGGACAACGAAGGACCACCAACGATCGCTCGGCGACTTCTCGGCGATTCTCGGCCGACTCCTGCTGCCTACTACCCGACATACCACCGCGGACGTAGGTCGATCGACGCGGTCGCACCATCGAGGTCGCTTCCCCATTACGCTTCCCATTCACCACCGACACTTCGACTCGTTCCATCTTCCTCCCCATCTCTCTGTCTTTCTCTTCATCTTCTTCCCCCATCTCTCTGCTTTTCTCTCCATCTTCTTCCCCATCTCACCGTCTTTCTCTCCGTCTCTCGGTCTTTTTCTCATTCTCGTCTACTCCGGGCTTCTTCCGCGACTCGTGTCTATGGAAGCGGTGCCTCGGCAACCGTGCTTTCGCCTCGAGAACGCTGCTCTCGGCGTTCTCCGGAGGCGTGGCAAAATCCTTCGGTACGAGAGCGGGAAAGAGAGAGAATCGAGCTCGTCGAGGGTGGTCGGCTATCAATCGACAATGTTTTCTGCATTGAATTATCATCTCGACCCACGTAGTTTCACAACAAACAAACACTCGTATTTATAAAGAAGATATATATATATGAATAACATAAAAATACCATGAGCCCTTCGACACTGGGTGGAATCCACCCATCGACGTAGGACGGCGGTTTTTGTTTTCGTTTTCATCTTTTTATAAATTTTTTCTTCAATGTCGCCATTTTGTTTCTCATGAATAAACTTTTCGTACATCATCCGGAATGTTTGAAGCATGTTCAGTAATTTTTTCAACCACTTCGGACGGATGGTTTGCCCACGATCGTTTTTGAAAAAATGACTGTGATCCACCCACCGTGACGGCCTAATTTCACACTCCAAGCGCGCTTCAAGTCCACGTTGTATTTTTCATGGCATTAAATTCTTCTTAAAAAAAAAATAACGATCGTATCGTGAAGTAGAATAGTTGTAAAGTATTTCAGAATTATTAGACCATTTTTGGTACACAGAGTAGCCATTAAAAATTCAACCTAAACGAGTGAACAAAACGAAACGTGAGCTACAACATTTAGCGAGGATATGGACGATTTTTTTCCGTAATTCGTCGGCGATCGCAAAACCTTTAACGCGGATGAATGGACCCGATCGGAAATCCCATCCCAAACCAAGCAAAAAACCCATTGGAACGAGGTTTTCAGAACAGGTAGGTCTGGTTGTTGCGCTACGTCCGAACCCATGGCTTCGAGAAAAACCATGAATGAGAGACAACAACTGTGCCACCGGCTTACCTGTCCACGGCCGTTTTTCCTTTATTTATCCATTTTCTTCCTTTTTCTTTTGCGCGTTTTCTTCTTTTTCTCCCTCTCCACGATCTTTTTTTTTTTTTTTCACCGTCGCGTCCGGTTCGGTGCTTCCAAGGCCTCGACCGGGGAGGGATCTCCATTATTCCGAGCAACGGCGAACCTCTCGCATTCCTTTCCGTTCTTCATCCGGAATTTCACCATTTTCATTCGCAGCTTTTCCCGAAGAGTCGTGTATCCGCAACGGCCATCGCTAAATCGATCCTCTTTCAAATATTTGTCGCTCGCGTTTGCGTTAGTTTTCTTTTTCTTCGTCTTAAAAACTCGCTTACGATGGATTTTCGGACGAATCCCGGGGCCATTTGTTCGGAGTTTCGAACACCTGTTGGAAAACATTTCCATTTCTCGTGTCGTACACGGGGTTGAGTTATCGTTCGAGAACCTACGGATTATTTCGGAAGACCGAGCGGGTTGTCTTTGTTTGAAGAAGAAAGTCGGCGCGTGGATTTTGCGTGTGTTGAAATAATTATTGTTATTGCACGAATAGGATGCAACTCGAGTCGCGTGATCTGGAAATTCTTTGTGACGTTTTGTCGCCGAAATAGCTTCGGATTCGTTGCACTGACGACGAATTTGCTATCATCATCGATATACTAATAATAATAATAATAATAAAAATAATTATAATAATAAGAACAAAATGATAATGCATGAATGAATGAATATAGATTGATAAATTATAATTATTGATCAAATGAAATTTATAGGGAATATATTATTATTCTTATTATGATTATTATTTTTATTTGAATTATTATTATTATTATTATATTACTATATATATATTGTTTATAAATTTTTCGTCAGTACTAATTCAGTCAAATAATAGCAATAATAATTTTTATCATTATAACAATAGTGTCTATGATAATAATAAATTTTCCATCGGTCCAAATTCAATCAAATAATAATAATAATAATCATTATTATTGTTTGACTAAATTTCTACCGACGAAAAAAATAATATCATATGATATTATATTATTATTATTATTCTAATAATGCGTGATATTTGATGTGAATTTTTTTCCAATTCCAGGTACCAAGGAAATCGGTGGAATACCGATCAGAAACGAATTTTGTCCGATAGCCGGGCGTTATCACTTCAAATACGACATAAACGACGGATCGGAGGAGAAAACCGAGTGCAACACGTTCTCATCCGATTTCGACAATTGTCCGGACGGATCCGTCCTCAGACTGCGATTCAAGAGATGCTCCTTCGAGAGTCACGGTAGGCCGAATTTCACGACTGATTATCGTCTCAATGACGGCGAAACAAAGACGACAATGGGACCTTCACCGGACATGAGTGAGCATCTGTGATGTCTGCTCGTTTTCGTTATTTGTGTCTGCTCGTTTATTTTTCGTCCCCACATTACTTTTTTAATCGATTCTTCGTTTTTTTCTGTTGTTTGAAAATAACAAAATTAACAAATATAATAACGAGAAAAATGAAATAATTAACAAATTTTTATTACAATCCGGTTTTTTCTTTGTTTAGACATAACTTTTAATTGTTTGGGAAGCTGGCCCGGTGGACCCGACGGATCGAGATACATCGCTCTTCTCGATACCAGAGAAGGAGGCGAACGACGGCCGCAATATCGCTGTGGCGTGAGTTTAATTATCATTTATCGTTACTATCGTTTAGGCCTCAGCAATAATTGTAGTTAATGCGTGTATAATTTTATTTCTCCCGACAGTTGTATCATTCGGACAACAAAAAAGGCAAAACTTATTTGTCATTCAGCAGCGATTCGAGTTGCACCCTCAATCTTGACAATTCGACCAACGGCTACGAGACGCTTATACTCAGCAAAGCCACGAATCAAAAGAGAACCCCCAATTACGTTAAAGATCACGTTGCTTCGTAAGTATACTTTTGTCGAATAAATACAATATTGAAATTTTGCAATTGTTGAATTTTTTGATCAAAACATTTTTTTTTTTTTGGATGTCATTTGTTATAGATATCCAAAATGGGCTCAGGGCGAGTGGGAAGAATCTCTGATAGTCAATGGCACCATGACTTTCAACGATCTCAATGGGTATCATAGTTACACATTCGTCACCGTCGATTCCAACGACGATACGGGACGTTTTATCGTATACTCGAAGGATCATTGGTAAGCCATAATCGAAATTATTTATTATTTATTATTTATTATTTATTATTTATTATTTATTATTTATTATTTATTATTTATTATTTATTATTTATTATTTATTATTTATTATTTATTATTTATTATTTATTATTTATTATTTATTATTTATTATTTATTATTTATTATTTATTATTTATTATTTATTATTTATTATTTATTATTTATTATTTATTATTTATTATTTATTATTTATTATTTATTATTTATTATTTATTATTTATTATTTATTATTTATTATTTATTATTTATTATTTATTATTTATTATTTATTATTTATTATTTATTATTTATTATTTATTATTTATTATTTATTATTTATTATTTATTATTTATTATTTATTATTTATTATTTATTATTTATTATTTATTATTTATTATTTATTATTTATTATTTATTATTTATTATTTATTATTTATTATTTATTATTTATTATTTATTATTTATTATTTATTATTTATTATTTATTATTTATTATTTATTATTTATTATTTATTATTTATTATTTATTATTTATTATTTATTATTTATTATTTATTATTTATTATTTATTATTTATTATTTATTATTTATTATTTATTATTTATTATTTATTATTTATTATTTATTATTTATTATTTATTATTTATTATTTATTATTTATTATTTATTATTTATTATTTATTATTTATTATTTATTATTTATTATTTATTATTTATTATTTATTATTTATTATTTATTATTTATTATTTATTATCAGAGCAATTATATAATCAAAGCAATTATACTCATTACGATTACTCTATACAGCGAGCAAGAAGCATATGTTTGTCTGATGATGAGACAAAGAAGCGAAAACGTCTTGGAATTCAAAATAGGTATATATAAATTTTATTCCATTTCTCTTCTCATTATTTTCTCTCTTTTGTTATTTTATCGAATCATTCAAATGATTAATTATTCCTGTCGCAGGCACGGTGTCCAGCCCCGTTTACCAGAACGATTTGTGCGATGATCAAAATCTCGATAAATCCGACTGGATGACACAAGCGCGTAAGTAAATCCCTCAAATCTCTCAACCACTCGATAATGAGTATCGCTAATAATTGACAAATTATGTACGAGTGGTTTTAATGGATTCGTTAACGCGACACAGGTTTGGAACGATTGGTCGAATCGCCTTGTCCCATAACCGGCAAATACAGGGGAGAAATAACGGATTTGCCTGGAACCTGTGCCGAATTGAGCAGCAACTGCAACACCCGGGAAATTATGTACTACAAAGTGGTGGATTGCGAATCCGGTGAATTGTACGAAGGTAAGACTAAATACAGAGATTAAAAAATATATTTTTTTCAACCCCTGCACCGCACACCTATTTTTTTTTTAAATCAAAAACCACACCAGGGGTCAATTTGGCTCTGCACGAACTTTGACCATCCGCCATTTTGAATTAAACCGTGCGATTTGATTAAAAAAATTCTCAAATATACTTTAAACATTGACAAATCAATTGACATCAACAAAAAGTGCGGTTGAAATCATTTGAATACATAAAAAAAATGTATGAAGTAAAAAACTTTGTAAAAAAAAAAACTCGTAAGACGGTAAAAATTACTCTGTGTGTAGGGTAAGGGTAGAATAATTATTTACGTGCGTTGTGTGATCATGTAACAATACGTGGAGATGCGTGTGTTTGCTTCAGAACGAACGTACTTGTGCCTGGGCCAGTGGGAAGAAAACGGTGTCATGTACACTTACACAATGCGAAATGACACCAACACCAACGAGTGTTTCGTCGGTCTTATCGTCAACGACGAGGAGATTTATATCAAGGAAGCTGGGGATCATTGCCTCAGAAATATCGATCCACAGAAAGAAGGAATGAGACTTTACAAAAAAGGTAAAAAAAAAATAAACTATGGTTTTTATGGTTCGATAGCCAGCTAAAAATTGTAGTTTCGGTCCGTCTGAATTTAATAGACTTCCTATTCTACCATTCAAATGCTTATTAAGGGGTATTTGGTATACGAACGTAGATCGATGGATCCAAAAAAAAAATGATGGGATTTTTTCAAATAATAATTTTTTTCTACCATTTCCCATAGATTGAAAAATGTAAACTTTTTTTTTTTACTTACCCCATCGAGTGGGGTGTCTCAAAATACGTCTCCTATAATCCAACAAAAAATATTCCACCACCTTCCGATTTTAACCCTCCAGTCACGAGATAAATTCTCTCCCGAGGTCTTCATCAAACCACCCTCGCCCCCCTCTAATCTCCAAACTATCCCCGTAAAAAATCAAAAAAAAATTCCCCATCACAGCTTCCACTTCCTCCTTCCAACAAAAACCACAACGAACGCCTTGGCAAAAATATTTGACCAAAAAATTAAGAAACAACTGTTTTTCTTTAATAAATCATCACACAAACACGTACACTCCAATAGAGATTACATCTCTCGTCAACATGATATAGATCTCGATATGTACCATAAAAATTCAAACAGAACGTAAATATTCAGAACAACTTTGTCATCCCATCACGTTCCAGCCGAACACGCATTTCGGTCAACGTTCGTTCCCCCCCTTCGCGCTATTTTTCAATTTCTCGATTTCTCATCAATCGATTTTCTCGATTTCAAATCAGCTCGATAACATTTTTCATTGTGCGATTATTTTCAGGTCAATGCTACGGAAATTCGCCGAGTCCGGCGCCAACGCCGATGAAACCAATTTCCCATCATCCCATAATGAGAATAACATCCACACCGCGGTCCAGATTTTCAGGTATCAACAGTCGAATCACACATCGTATATTAAACAAAAAAAAAAAACTACAGAAGTTTCATAACATATGATACATTTTTTTCTTCTTCGTTTTTAGCAGCTGCGGGCGCTACAGCTTCAGCGGGATCGTCAGCAGCCACGAAGAAAACTCCTTCGAGGGATTCCACGTCGTCGTCGACGTCGAGATTGACGTCTACGATGCTTTCCCACTGTCCGACGATAATTATCGCAATTATATTCGTCTCTGTCGCAACGATTCGCTCGCATCTTTAATGACCAACTTAATTTCATTATTCATCAAATATATAGTATATATATATTTATGTTTCGAATATATTCGTATATTCGACGACGACGACGAATTTTTCGTACTCCCAGATTCTCGCGAATGGTTCTTAACAACATCGTTCGCGATTCGGAGATTTAATCCTCCTCGGTCTAAAAAAAAAATCGTCGGCAAAGTTGTATTTTTTTTTTCTCTTTTTTTTCTTTTTCGTTTTTTTTTTAAACACACACAGTCACGAGTCATTAATATTTATTTGCACGTAACGACGCATGTGCACCGCGGGTTTGATGACGAATACGAAGTTCGACGAATTATACGAAACTTTTTCCATGCTTTCGCGAAATTAAACTTCGAAGTTTATGGAAATACTGTGATTTTTTTTTTCAACGTTTTTTTTTGTTTTTTTTTTTTTTTTTGTTTTTCGTTTCGAATATATCGTGGAATATATTGATCGTCGAGGATACCGTTGTAGGTAATCCGAGAGTGAGAAATAATGTACATAGAAATTAAGAGTAACGACTGCGTGAAACGGTGACGAATGACGACGACGAATTTAAAACGTGAATTCGTATTTTTTGTTTTTGTTTTTGTTTTTTTTTTTTTTTTTTTTTAATTTATAGACGTCACTGATTTTATCGCAAGTCCTACGTGTAAATACATGTAATCTTGTTAATCGCGCGTTTTCACGCCGGGATTTTGTAAAAAGTGAGGAATTAAAAGTGAAAAAATTCGGGGTTTTGTATTTATTGAAAATAAATAAAAAAAAAGAGTTGAATTAATTGTGACAATTTTTCCTTTGGCTTTCGTCGATCGAGCGAGTGAATTATTATTATTTTTTTTTCTTTTTGGGTGTACAACACCGATAGTCTTTGCTGCGCTCATCGACGATTCTTACGAGCGTTATTATTTAATCAACGCGAATTGGAAAAAGAAACTAAGACTTTGATGAATGGATTTTTGACAGTTTTGGTGATGAAAAACGCATTGGCGGCTCGCATTTTCTTGTCAAAAACAAACCGTCGAATGAAACAAATGAATTATTTATTGGTGAAATGAAATGAAATTATTTATTGGTTAAATAAAAATTAAATGATTCATTGGTGAAATTAAATTGAATTATTTATCGGTAAAATGAAATTAAATTATTTATTGATGAAATGAAATTAAATGATTTATCGACAAAATGGAATTCAATAATTTATTAGTGAAATGAAATTTAATTTAATTTGAATTAAAAAAATTTGTTTTTTGTTGTTGATTTTATTGATTTTTTTTCGCAATGTATTTCGTGATTTCAGTCGCGACTAGGATTGTCGCGTATTCGTTTGCCTGCGTTGACAGCGAATTGATAACGGCAATAACGGATTTTACAAAAATATAAAAAGTCTCCATTTACAATATTTACACGACGCTTTGTACCCACACGAGATAAATCTGCTGCCGCAGTTTTATATCCGTCGTTGGATATTTATTTTTATTGCTATCGAATTACGTGCGGTTTTATCGCATCCGCATCGGCGTTCGCTTTGATATTTACATAAACTCCGCGCGTATTTGCATCTTCCAAAAGCGCGTTCCACATCGGATCTCTCTGAAATCAATCAAATCGCAAAGTTTTCATCCGATTTTAAAAATATTACAAAAGAATTTGAAGAGAAAAAGTGAAAAAAAAAAAATTTTTTGTGGATTTTAATTCGTTCGATAAAGTTTACCAAAAACGTTTTGAAGTTGCCACAGAGAATCATGGAGTGTTTGGCTCTCGTCAGTGCGACGCACAATCTTTGGCGATCCGACAAAAATCCAATACCGTTGCTACGCACGCACGATATTATCACGACGTCACGTTCTTGGCCTTGAAAACTGTCGATCGTTTTTACTTCGTGAACGATTTTTTTCTTTATTTTGTCGGGAATACGAGCAGTTCTGGGACGAAAAATGACGATTAATTAGAATTGACGATTGATTAAGATCGATTGGGAATTAATTTTAATGGGAAGGAACGTCCCGAAGCACCGGATTCGAAGCATTATTTCCCGGGACGATTTTAGTATCTTTTGGGTCCTAGGACGATGCTAATTATTTTCTCAATTTTTATAAAGTTCGAGTTTTTTCGACACATCCATAAATGATAATGGTTTCTTGTATAGAAAGAAAGAAAAATCAATTCTATCATGGAAAAAAAATCAATATTCAACAAATAATTGAAATATCAATATTTCAATTATTGTTGATAATCAATTTTTTTATTTAGAAAAAAAAATGATGGTCAATAATAGAAGTAAACATGAAATAATAAATAATCATAATAATAGCAAGGATATATCTTGATTATTTTCAATCGTAAATCGATTTTTTGATTGTTTTATTACATAAAAAATGATAATTTTTAATAATTTGAAAAAAAATCGTTTTTCCATCACATATAATTGAAATATCAATTTTTTTTCCAATCAAGATTAAATTTTTCTTTTTTCTTTGAATAAGAAACGATTTTTCTTCATCGAAACAACAAACTCGACATTTTTTCAAAATTGTATCATACACAAACCTTCCTCAACCTCGATTAAAGTATCGAGAAAAAAAAATTCCATACAACTTAAATCGGTAAAAATATCATCGATAAAAAAACCTCTCGATAAAAAAAAAGGTGGCGAGGGGAAGGAGGGGTCTAAAAAATCTTCAACAAAAATTAGAAAAATCGTAACACCCAAAAACTATTATAAATATAGACTACAAAAAAAATCATCGACCTCATTTCAAAATACAAATTTATGTTTTGACGTACCTCTCGCGAATTTTCTGCAACACAAGCTGCTTCTGATTGTTGTACGGCGTTATTATTCCAATACTAACAGTACCGGTCAAATCATCGACGTTCGAACGTGTCATCAGAGTGTAAACTAGATTCGCAACGAACGTCGCTTCTTCGCCGTTCGAAAATTTATCGTCGTTCTGCGTCGAATCGAGATTCATTATTTTGTAACAGTGAAAAGGCAAACTGTACTTCGGCGTCGCGTTTTTGAGTATTCCGGAGTAGAAAAATCGGTTGGGCCAATACGCAACCGGATAGGACATTCGGTACTGAGTGTCCAAAGTAATTACCGGATTGTTCGGCTCACATTCGAAAGCATTTTGAATCCGGGCGAAGAGCGACTGATCCAAACCGAATTTTTTTGCTTTCTGTATGAAAAAAAAAAATAGGCAAATTTAACATTGAACATTTGAGCGTTATTAAGCGTGTTCTGGATTGTTTCAAGTTTAAATATCTATTGCTATGCCCTTAAATGTTAGTTTGCGCCCTGAGAAATACCCACCGATATTTTGTTTTCGAGAAAAATAATATCAACCTTTTTTTGACAATTGAATTGTCAATAAAACGATTTTTCTAATATTTTCTTGTTAACGTTGACTTTTTATGCACAAGCAAGGTTGCTCAAATTTTGAGTACGTTTTTTTATAGGACTTGAATCAACTATTTAAGGGGTTAGTGCTGGAGAAAGTATACATTTTTTTTGTTAAACAGATTTTTGGACGCGAAATAATTCGTTACCTGAGAGATTATCGTCGCGGGCAGTTGATTCGTGTCTCCCACGAGAACCAGCGTTCGGACTCCCAACATCAAGGGAATGAGCGTTTCCGCTTCGGAACTTTGAGTCGCTTCGTCGACTATGCAAACCGTTATAGCGTCTTTTCCACTGAAAACAAACGAGAATTTATGTGTCGCCGTTTTTGGGTTAATTATAAAAGAAAAACAAGTTTATTGAATTTCTTACGCGAAAATGGCTTCCATGTGATTCGTGTAGCACGACGTGAGCGTGCACGTTATGACATCGGCACCCTTCAACAACGTGTTTTCCGCGGCTCTTTGCAGTTTCGATAATTCTTTTGCATCTATCCTGTCAGCCTGGCCATTCCAATTATATTAGTCATTATAGGTTCAATTATAATTCAATAATATATATTATAATATATTATTATTTATATTCATTATATTATTGGGTGTTTCAATTTTTATTTATTGTAATTATAATTATAATTGAATAACAATAATAATTATTATTAGTATTATTATTTTCTGTAATTATTATTACTGAATAATAATTATTATTATTATTATTACTATTGCAAAATAATAATAATTATATAATATAATAATTATTATTGTATTTTTATTACTGAATAATAATAATAATTATATAATATAATTATTATTATTATTATTGTATTTTTATTATTGAATAATAATAATTGGAATAATTGGAATAATAGTTATTTATATAAATAATAATTATATGGAAATAATAATAATAATAACAATAATAATAATTATTATTATTATTATTCAATATTATTATATTATATTATTATTCAATATTATTATATTATAATAATTATTATATTATTATTATTATTCAATATTATTATATTATAATTATAATTATTATTATTATTATTATTATTATTATTATTATTATTATTATTATTATTATTATTATTATTATTATTATTATTATTATTTCCATATAATTATTATTACTATTATTCCAATTATTATTATTATTTTTATTATTATTTCCATATAATTATTATTACTATTATTCCAATTATTCTATCTCATCATCATCCTTCGAAAGACCCAATAACTCACCGGTCGACGATTCATGAGAAGATCATATTTCGCTTGAAGATCCGTAATCTTTCGTCGATTCTGTTTAGCGTACATCGGATCCTGCCGCATCGTCCCGTTGGCTCGGACAAGCTCGAGAGCGTTTATTCGCGCTTGAATACATCGTTTCTTCATGAACAATCAAGCACGACGATGCAACGATTAGAGAAAAACGAAACAACGACAAAGAAAACAAAAATCAGTTAACGCAGCGGTGGTGAAGCGACGATCGTATCTAAAAGTTAAAAAATTCACCTCTTCTTCGATACTTTCGTTGGAACAACTCGGTGACATGTAAGCCTCGGTGGTTTTTTTAACGTCTCGGAGAGCCAATTCCGTTATCGAAATCTCCTTCGATTGTGGATGCATGGACTCCGTTCGACCCATGCGTACCATGTTGAAACGATTCTCTTTATCTGCGATAATAACACGCACATTAGGTTTCTTCAGGCTGCATAATAAATTCCCGCGCTTTTTTGCATTTTCATTTTTTCCCGCGATTTTGTGATTCGTCGGGTAAAAGATACATTTTTAGGTCCTTTTCTTGCTCTAGAAATCTATCTGCTTCAATTCTTTGAATCAATTAATTTCAATCAATTTTCAAGTTTTTTAAATAAATTTTTCAAGAGGCGAAAAAAATTCATTAAAAAATTCAAAAAAGACTTTCGAATGTGCAAAAACTTTACCCAACAAATCAAACAAAATTTCGGGTGATAAAACACAAAAAACGCAAGAATCCACGATAAAATCCCGCGATAAAAACGCGTTTCTTACCAAAAGTTTTTCGTATTCCCAACAATCTCAAAACAATTTCGTCTATCGCCGCGTTCGAAGGCGCGCAAACGAGTATTCTAATTCTTTTCTTGCTCGATTGATAACGATTGTCCCCGTAGAGTATCTGAGTCACGAGATTGACGATAACTCTGGATTTTCCGGTTCCCGGTGGACCTTGGACGAGACAAATTTTCGGCAATCGTTGAACAACCGCCTCCGTAATTCTCACGACGGCTTCGAGTTGTTTCGAATTTAATTTGTCCTTGGTTACGAGCGGATAATCGTCGTAATTGAAATTTCCGCGTGGCAATCGATAATCCTCGACTTTTGGATGCAAAATGGCGTTGCAGAGAGGAGAAACGGGAAGTGTCTGCAGTGCTTGAATCATTCGCACGTTCGAACGCAGATACGTGATCGTTCTTAGTCTGCTTACTCTTTCGGTTTGTACGACAGTGGGATCGAGAGGTTTCGTCATGACCGTGTAAGTCAGCAGGGTATGAGGATTCTCGACTAACGATACTGCAATAAAAACAAAATTTCGTGAGGAGATTAATTCGATAATCTACAAAATCGTACGTATTTGGTCGTTTTATACATTTTCGCAGTTTTTTCAATTTTTTCCCGCCATTTTGTGACTTGTTAGGTGAAGTATTTCTTTTATATATTCATTCGCAAGTTCCTTTCTTACTCTACAAACCTATCGGCTTCGATTTTGTCGATCAATTCGTTTTAATTAATTTCAAGGATTCAAAAATGAAAATAAAGCAGATGTCAAAACAAATTTTTTTTTTGCTCCTTGGAACTTTTGTTTCAAGAACTTGGATTTTTTTAATTTTCTTCTCGGTTTGTGGAGCAAGAACTTGCGAATGTCCACGCAACACTTTAACTAAAAAATCCGAAATTGCGGTAAAAAAAAATAAAATAGAAAAATTGCGAGAATTTATTACACAATTTAATTTTTTTTTTTTACTCACACAAGTCACGATTGAACCGCGTCGTAGGCGTGATAACGGATTGACGAACATTGGTCACATAAGCGAAAACTTTCCATCTTCCTTGGCCGGCTTTGGTTTTTTTCTTCGATATGTACTCGAAGAACACGAGATCGCCGTAAACCGGATGATTCTGAGTTTGCACCTGACGTTGTGAAACGACGACTTCGAGAATGAGAGTCGTCACGTGGATTTTCGTTGACGGGACCAACGTCGATACGATAGAATTACTGACTATCGAAAATTTGAAGCAAGGTCTGTGGTGAAAAAAGAAAAATAAAAAAAAATAAGATAACAATAATTTCTTCATTTCGATAAAGTTAAATTATTTGTTTTTTTAGGGTGCCGTGGCGTGAAATGGAACCCTCGTTGGATCGATCGAGTGTCCGTCCGTCTGTTAAAGTCGATTTTTTTAACGAATCATGCTACGTCGATGCAAAAATTTAGCGGATAAAAACATTTAAACAATTATCGAAGAGGCGAAAAATGAAGTAGTCGAATTTTTTGTTCTTTGAATTTGATGTTACGTGTGGGATATTCGTCGAGAGGGTTACGTTTGAACAATTACGATCAACACTCTTCTCATTATCTTATACAACACATTCAAAAAGATTATACCGAAAGTTATGCGACAGCAGAAAAGATAGCCGAAGAATAGAAAGATGAACGAAAATTCGAAACTACCGAATGTAAATCAAAGTGAAAGAAAAAAAATCAGAATAAAATGACTGAAGAGAATATAGGAAATCTGGTGCCTCGCGTGAAGTTTACAGGAAAATTAGAACGAAAGTTCTAGGTTCGACAGATTTTCTAGCAACGAATTATTAAAAATATGGTACGGAACCCTCTTCGAGGCGGATCGGACTCGCGCTTGATCGGCATTTTTTAAATTGTCGCCATTGTCGTTGTTGTTGTTGTTGTACGTACTGCTGTTGGCCTTTTCCGACTTCGCAGTCACGCGATATTCCGTACCACAGTTCGAGGGCCAACAGAGGTTCGGCAACGGCGTAATAATCCTCGAATTTTGAATATTTCGAGAGCAAGGGAACGAGTTTTTTCTCGTCGACGACGGGTGGAGTTGTGTTGAATAATTTTTGTTCCTGCGATTGTCATTGGAATTGTGAGAAATTGTATTAGATGATTTCGTGGTGAAGGAATTGGTTGGGGGGGGGGGGGGGTCGAAATTCGGGTTGATCGAAGTTTTTGAAGGGTCGATAGATCGAATTGATAAAAATAAATATGGGCTGTTGACGTAGCTACGATTTATGATATCTCAAAGGATCAAAAAGTGCGCTCGATTCATGCACGGCTGCACAATTTTCGTGATAACTCGAGAACCCGTGAAGATTTTTCATAGTTTTTGGGCTCGAATTACAGGTAAAGTTACGGGGATTAGGCATGAATTATTTCAGATTTTTTAAAAAAATATCCTGACTTTGGCCATGAGTTGAAGTCGATGTAGAAAATTTCAGAAAAATCCGATTTTTTTCTAGCCATTTTAAATGCTGTGTCAGTGCTCAGTGATTGAAAAATTATTTGAGAATTTTTAATGGATTCAGATATTCATGAGCTTTCCAATGGTGCTTGAAAAAAGTTTGTAGCTTTCTTCGTCCCGAAGTTATCGACGTTCAAAGACAGAAGTGATTTTTGCGAGCACGCCTCGTTTTTATATAAAAAAAATTCGATCTTTTGACCCGTAAAAAAAAAATGATCAGCAAGAATTTCGATCGTCACCCAATAAATCGTAGTAATAAAAATCCAAATCACCTCCAGCCAAACCGGATTCCACTTGAATATGAGCAACAAAAATTGTTCCAATCTCGGACAGCAAAGTTTGTTCGTATACGCGTTATAACTCGGTAATTTTTTTTCAAGAATCGGCGCATCTTTGGATACGCATTTTTTCAAATTATTACCCGGATCAATTTGATAAACTCTTATCGTCGGACTCATATCGTCGAATGTTACTCGTTTTATCGGTTTCGAACGCGTTTCTTCCGGTCTATCGGTTCGATTGGTTCTGGACGATCGTTCCGCACGATCGCGTACGTCCGGTGTCGGTGCTTCGTTCTCCTTCAGCAACGATTTTCTCGATTTGCTCGTTCTTCGTTCGACTCTGGGATCTTTGATCGAATTATCGACGACCGTACGAATCTCGTGACCGAAACCACGCGCGTTTGCCCAAGCCGACGGTTTTTTCGATTGTTTTTCCAAAACTTCCGATGATTGTTCCGCAAGAATTTCCGGGGACTTTGGTTTGTTCGTTATTTTCGGTATTTTTGGCAATTTTTTGAATAACGCGCGAGTATCCTCTTTCGACGAGTTCGATTCGTCAGGCTTGAATGTATTTTTTTCATCGATCGTAGATTTTCCAACGATCGTATTTTTTTTATGAACTGTATTTTTTTTATCGGACGTATTTTTTCCATCGACCGTATTTTTTTTATCAATAGTTTTTTTTCCATCGACCGTATTTTTTCCATGGACCGTATTTTTTCCATCTGCTGTATTTTTTCCATCTGCTGTATTTTTTCCATCTCCCATTTTTTTTCCATCTCCCATATTTTTTCCATCTCCCACATTTTTACCATCTCCCATATTTTTTCCATCTCCCGTAATTTTCCCATCTCCCATATTTCTCACCTCATCCGCATTCTTAACGCTCGATTGTTCAACATTCGTAAAATTTTGATTTGTTCGTTTCTCCACCAATTCTTCAACGAGAAAATCATTGCGCGATTTTGACGTTACTTTCGCCTTCACAGTCGTTCGTTTCAACGTCGACGAACGTTCGACATCGTCGATGATCTTTTTCTCCGCGATTTGACGAAGTTTTTCCTTACGATCGTTCTGGATTCCTGTCCGTTCTTCCCGAGTCATCGTCACGGGTATGAGTTTTCTTTTGCCCGGCAAACAATCGGCCGCCCATTTGTTTCTCACCCTACGATGTCTCTGCTCCTTAGCTCGAAGCTTTTCCTCGCTTCTCGCCTGTCGCAACAATTCCATTTTCATTTTTCCCGATAATTTTCGTGATTTTTCGACATCAACGTCGTTCGTCACGATCAAACGTCTGACAATCGCTTTTTCTCGTTTCTCCGGAGTTTCGTCTTCGTTGATTTTCTTCGGTGTCGAGTCGACGAACTTTTTTTTCACAAAATCGATTCTTTCCACAACGACGTAAGGTCTTGGTCCGGAATCAAATCCAACATAATTCGTTATCGTTTTCGCTGTATTATCGCAATTTTTCGATAATTTCTGATCGGTTTCCGCCACGTGACCGTTTAAAATCGTCGCCGATTTAGCTTCTTCCGGTTTCGCAATTTTAACCTTGTTTTTCGAACTTTTCTCGACCTCTTTGATCTTACTTTCAACAATTTTCTCCGATGTTTTATTCTCGCTCAATCGTTTTTCCGGAGATTTAGATTTTCTCGGCGAAGTTTTGTCTCTTCGTTTATCATTTTTACGTTTGTCTTTGGTCGATGGCGAACGTCGATTGGACGGTGATTTGTGAAGTTTCCTCGTTTGTTTCACATCGGTCGAAATTTCGTTTTCTTCCGATTTTTCTTTATCGCGGATTTTATTTTTAATCAATTTTTCGTGATTATTATTATTTTTGTTAATTTTCAACGTCGTCTCGGCGTCGTTTTCGATGAGCGAAGGTTCTCGACGAGATTTTTTCACCGACGGTTCCTCAATTTCCGTCTCCGATACCGCTGGTCCAGCGGATTTCTTCGGATCCTCGGATTTATCGTTTTCTTCGTCGTTCGATTCCGATAAATCGCTTTGTTTGCTCGATTTATCGTCCCCCGTGTCGAAACAAATATCGTAAATTTCTTTGGTAATGTCTTCCGTCGATAATTCGTCATCCACAATATTTTCAGCATCAAAAATCTCATCATTTTCCGGATCCGAAAGTTTTTCGTCGTCGTTGTCTTCAACGTTCGTCGTTGAATCTTTCGTTACGGGTTTCGTCGAGTCATCTTCGAGATTGTTCAACGATAAACGACTGTTGTTGAGCAATTGACTGCGCATCAATCTCTCGTACCAAGGATTTTCGTCGCTGTCGCTGTCGGAAAGCATAATTGTTTCCGGAATATCGTCACGACGATCTTGAAAAATTTCACGATCGTTGTTTTCAACGTCTTCGTCCTTTATTTCGTCGATTTTGCCGGATTTGTCGAATATATCGTCGTCAGATTCGTCACCGAACAATTGAGACGCCGGAAATACGACTCCGTCTTCGTCGTCGCTCAGGACGACGACGTCGAATTCTGAGTATGTTGTTTTTGGTTCTTGTTTTACGCGTTTTAATTTTATCGGCGTTGGAGTTATTGCAGGGGCGAATATGTCTTCGTCTTCTTCGGGGATTGCTGGGGCAAATATGTCTTCGTCTTCTTCGGGGACAGCGGGATTTTTTTCGTTGGGAACGGTGGGATTTTTGTCGTTGGTAACGATTGAATTTTTGTCGTTGGTAACGATTGGATTTTCGTCGTTGGAAACGATTGGATTTTTGTCGTTGGGAACGACTGGATTGCTGACGTCGATTATCGTCAATTCGGGCTCCCATTTGATCAATTGTTCGAGATCGTCCGTGATTTTTACTCGCTGCAGCACCGCTTGGTTTGGAGGAATTTTTTCGGGCACGTCTGGGCTCTCGTCGCTACTCTCGTCTGTATTTGAAAAAACGTGGGATTTATTCGATTGTATGAGATATTTTTAATCCTGATCGTTTTGCTTCATCACAGAGGATGCTTATGTCATGGCTATTTTTTTTTTTATTATTGAGATCTTCGTGTGGTTATGTTCGGAATGTGGTAAAACGTCGAGAGAAGTTTGAAAAAGGTGTCCGAATGGATGTAGGGGTCATAATGGCCGACCGAAATTTAATAGTGTATAACTCGAGAACGATTCGAGCTACAGCCCCTTAATTTTGCGGACATGTGCAGCTCTATAATCTCTTCGTTGACTGTAATTTTCGTTATGATTGAAGCTGCGGCTTGGATTTTATGTCGTTTTTTAATTACCAGAAAAAAAAGGACGTTTACACTATAGCGGTTGCAAATTTTGAGATATTCGTCTGAATAGTTTTCGACGAATGGGTTTTTTTTTAGAAGATTTAAGTTTCGTTCTAACTCACGACAGCTTTGACCAATCGAATCAGAACTAGATATATGCATAGAATATGACTTAACCATGACGATACGTATGAAATTTAATAAAGATCGGAGGAGAGAACCCAATTTTTTAATGGGAAACAAACCGCGAGATAAACCTTGGAAATTGCTTCCTCCGCATTCAAGACGTTGCACGAATCTTCCTCTCCGAGGAACCCAGTGTTGATATAAATACTTCATCATGAAGAAAGTTTCGTACGATATCTCAAATTCTGAGGAAGCAATTTGAAAGTTTTGCTTTACCTGCCAAATCGATGAGATCGGGAGTCGACGTCGGCTCCACAAGCTTCGGTACTTTAACCGGCACAGGCGGTTCCGACACATTTTCCATTTGCTTTCTTTTATTTTGATTCGAAAGAGCTTTGTCACTCGCCGCGACGGTACGAACATTGTCTTTGTCTCCCTGAATGAGAGAAAAATGTTATCGCAACCCATTTTACCAACAAAATTGTAAAGAAAAAAAAAAACAAATTGACGATACCTCGTACGGCAGTAATTTCAACAGGGTTCGGCTTTTAGGATTGCAAGTGGAATCGGGGTTCAGATCGGGACAGCCGAGCCCGACAATGTCATTGACTTTGAGCGGCGTTGGAACCATTGCCGTCAGATGAACTCCATTTACATATATCCCGTTGGAGCTCTAAAGACAATTTGAGAAATTATAATAAATTTTCCCCACATAATAATATAAAACATAATCTATAAAAACATGCCAAAGAGCGCCTTTTGTATAAAATCTTCCTGAGGGGTGCTTCAGCAAGAGTTCAGGATTTTTTTTTCTCAATTTAAATACAATAAATCTCTGCGAGTCCGTGTCATACGGATCACGCCATAAAACGTTTATTATACTATGCTGAAAAGTCATCAAAAATGTCGATACGCCCACGCTGTGTTGGCGGCGGCGTCTTGGAGTTCCTTCGTCGAATATCTGCCCATACATAGCTGCCAATAGATAAGGAAAGCGGTAAAAAAAAAAAAAATATCGTTCGACCGATCTCGGCGTGTTTTATTTCTTGAAAAAAACCTGCGCTCTCGTCGGACAGGCGTTTATCTGCCGTTGGACCTCCGAATATATCAAACGGACGGCAATTAACGTTCGAGACATAAAAAACACATACCAAAAAATAATAAATCAAACGGATTCTTGCTTACTCCTAAATCCATGACGTTCAATCCGCTGTTCGCTCTGATAAACATACAGTGCTTGCGGGACACCAAAATACTCTGAGAGAGTATGTGGTTCGATCTTCCTCTTCCGCAATTATACTGCAATCATTCCAATCATCATCATAATCAATCGAATCTCTCTCAATCGAATAATCGATAAACGTGAGTAGCGCAAGACGCAACATCATACGTAACACGACATGCAATACGAGAGAAAAATAGGATAAAATGAAAGAAGAAATAATGATAAATGAGCTAACCGCAGACTGATTTCGATCGAGAATAAATTTTTCGCCGGTACTGAGATCCAGCAGTATTAAATCCGCGTCAATCATTTTGGAACTCATTTCGACGATTCCGATGAATTTCGATGAAATGATTAAAATGTTCCGTCTCAATCTCAATCAAACCAATTCATCGCTCGTGGGACAAAATTTGCTCTCGGCGACACCGCTAATGAACACGAAAACTTCGCGAAACCTTCGTAAATACGGAAACGGACAAACGAGAACGAGATAAAGAGGAGGAAACGGAAAAAAAAAATGTGTATCCAAAAGTGGATTCCCTTAGATTGTTCGTTCATTGATCGTGAACGAAAGATAACTCCACGCATTCACTCGATATCAATCTCTCGTTAGGGTCGACACCAAGATTATCACCGCACGTGTAAATTGGTGTAAATTCGAACGAAATAAAGTTGGATTGAGGGACGATGGAAATCAAAACAAAATGGATCCTTGTGTGGGAATATGCGGACACACGGTTGAGGGCACAATTCGATATGCCCTGGCCGGAGTTAGGTCAAGCTTTTTTACCGACTGTTGGTACGGCATTGAGAAACCCTAGCGGGTTTGCGTACGGAAATAAATACGGAAACAACAAAGGTCGGCCACAGAAAAAGGCAGCGATGAGAACGAATATTAGAAACATTGTTATTTCGATGCTTTCGACCGAAATTTCGGTGTTTTTGGTGTTCGAAAGCACGTAACAGTTTTCGGAGCCTTTGTCGATGTTCCAATCTACTAGGGAAATAGATGATGCGGGGACTAGCGGAAGTACCCAGCTCTGCCCGGGCTTTACGGAGACTGGAGGCTTTTTTTAACCTTAGAGAGATTTTCCTTTTTTTTTTTGAACGTCGTGTCCAAAATTTCAATAATAGAAGTATCCGAGTTATGCTTAGAGCGCTGAAAAAGGATCACGAGTTGATTTTTTTGAAACACCACGTAGACGATGACCTCCCGTTTGTTTTAAAGGTCAAGAGCGAAGAATTTTAACAACAAAATACCAAAATTCTGCTCTAAGGAGAGGGTTAAGGAGATGGGTGTGGTTTTTCCAAAATTTAATGTAGCAACAATGACCTCTATTGTGTTTTGAAGGTCAAGTACGCAAAATTTCGTCAAGCTCGGAATAAAACTGCAAAATTATATTACGAAAAACCTACAAATTCTCTTCTTCATACATAAATAGATATTTCCAATTATTGATGTTTGTTTTTCGTTCATAATTCAGACGTGAGACGTGTTTTTCCATTATTGGTAAATTAAGGTGATGCGTTACCGCTCGGTCGGTAACAAGAAACTGTAAGTCGTTGTTCTTGGGATCCATTGATTTTTTGGATGGAAAACGAGGGCGATTGACTGCGTCGGAGAATTCTGCGGTCAACCGTTCTCGTATTTTGTTTGATCGATAATGTCGAAGAAGAGTGGTTCGAAAAAATTCCGCTACATCTAGCCCGCTCATGGCAATCTGGGACAGAGCCGGGGAGTAGGACATTGCGTGAAGCTTCGATACTGTATACGTAGCAGAATCGTGCATGCAGCATCCGTTCTCTTGGGATGTTTGTTCTGTTTCGACTATCGATGAGTCTCGTCGAAGATGATGCGCATTTGTGATCTCATAGCTAAAGGTCAGCGTGCGAAGGAAAAGACCTGCAAGACGTATGCAGGGATGGACATTCATTGCATTAAAATGCATTTTAAATACTTTGAATGCAAGATTAATGAGAATTATAATTTCTATCAAATAGCCATGTCCAGGGTTTAATAATGATATATCTCAATTATTTATAATAATAATAAATAATTATAATGAATATTAAAATTGAAAATAATAATAATATATTATTCATTATATTATGTTATTAATAATATATTATTATTATTATTATTTTTTATTCAATATTTATTATATTTATTTATATATTATAGCCAAAGAAGAAAGATTACATGGAACCGCACTTCCCATGTTAGATTTTGGACGATGCGTTTAGCGTTGCTTTTTTCTGGTAGATGGCATTACTGTCATATCGGTGTGACAAACACATGAGAGACATCTAAGCCCCGCCTCCAACGGCATCTTTCTTACTCTCATGCTATCGTCCTGTAACGTTTGCTCTCTCCCACTAATTCGGCAGCTATCCCACCGCGAGACGTGCTACTCCCTTCGCTCATTGTGCTCGCACTCTCCAACTCACGCTCCGGGATAGGAATCTGACGCGAGTCAACGACTGATGCCTAGCCTGTTGTCGGTCTCGCTTCTACTCACGCTCGGCGGCGATTCACCAGTTCACTCTTTGCTTCCCTCCACCGCTACGCTCTAGCTGTTTCTGTCCTACTTGCGCTGCGGAATAGATATTCGACTCGAGCCAACGACGGACGATTCGCCCGACGTCATGCTCGCTTCTGCTCACGCTCGGCGGCAATTAACCATCTCACTCATGCATGTTGCGTCATCGCTACGGTCGCCCTGTTTTTTCCCTACTGGTATTGGAAGCATCGATATATATATATATATATATATATACGTTGATGGTTGAAATTCAGCGGCAGCGCACTCTTCCCCGTACGACTCCGTTATGGCTGTGTTACTTCGAGTTGCACACAGAAGCTATCAGTTATCACCTGACTAAAACAGCGTTTGCATCGTTTCGAATTATGATTACAATTTTCATGAATAATAATAATAATTATTATTATTATTATTATTTCTATTATTATTTATTATTATTATTATTATTATTATTATTATTATTATTATTATTATTATTATTATTATTATTATTATTATTATTATTATTATTATTATTATTATTATTATTATTATTAATATTATTATTAATATTATTATTATTATTATTATTATTAATATTATTATTATTATTATTATTATTATTATTATTATTATTATTATTATTATTATTTCATTATTATTATTCATGAAAATTGTAATCATAATTCGAAACGATGTAAACGCTGTTTTAGTCAGCTGATAGCCGATAGCTTCTGTGTGCGACTCGAAGCAACACAGCCATAACGGAGTCGTACGGGGAAGAGTGCGCTGCCGCTGAATTTCAACCATCAACGTAATATATATATGTTGATGCTTCCAATACCAGTAGGGAAGAAACAGGGAGACCGTAGCGATGACGCAACATGAATGAGTGAGATGGTTAATTGCCGCCGAGCGTGAGCAGAAGCGAGCATGACGTCGGGCGAATTGTCCGTCGTTGGCTCGCGTCGAATCTCTATTCCGCAGCGCAAGTAGGACAGAAACAGCAAGAGCGTAGCGGTGGAGGAAAGCAAAGAGTGAGCTGGTTAATCGCCGCCGAGCGTTAGTAGAAGCGAGAGCAATGTTGGGCGGGGCGAAGCAATCGCGGAGTCGCGCGAGAAAGAGCGGGTTAGCAGATCCACTTCCAGCGCGAGTACGAGAAAGACAGTGTGAGCGTAGCAGTGACGCGCGGTTGAGAAGAGTGAGCTGGTTAATCGCCGCCGAGCGTGAGTCGAAGAGAGAGCAAAGTTGGGCGGCGCAGAGTCCGATTCCATTGTATGCGTGCACACGGACGAGCGGAGCAGCGCCTCTCCGTCCTCCTTTCGGCGGCGCGAACCAATCTCGGCGGCTCCGAGGCCTACCAAATTCTCCCATAAGAAGTGCGGTTCCATGTAATCTTTCTTCTTTGTTATAGCGAAGTTATGCAAAATGTTATTTGTCCCGCATAAATGAATCATTCTTATTCGATTGAAAAAGTAATTCAAATACATTTTTATTGATTCTATGCCCATTCTATGCGATTTCCTCGATATTCGCAATAACAAAATCTCCGTTGGGCACACTGTAATCTATGCAGAATCCTCTAATATCCATTTCTTCTCGCCACGAGAGTCCATTTGCACGAAGAAAATATCGATCAAATACATAAAAAACCCATAAAAAATGGATAATGGATAAAAAAAAAATATCCCAACCCATTTATCAACGTTACTGATAACAAGAATAAATTTTTCTAACAAATTTCCCGCCGTCGTCTTACCTAACGACTGCGGAGTCGCTCGGGTCCACCAACAATTTGCCCTCCGTCAATCCAGATAATTCCACTGTACCCCGAATCATTCGTCACGCTCACAGGAGTCCCAATTAAAAAACAATACGTGTTACCATTTTATTATAAACATTTTTTTTTCTTTTTCTTGCTGTTTCGCTACATTTTGGCTAGATACCGATCACCAGAAAACACTTAGCAAAGCTGTATGTACTTATCTACAGACTGACGTGAGTATGTACGTATGTGATTTTTTTTTTTTTATCTTCTCTTTTCGTTTTATTTTTCCTTTCGCCGTTTGCGAGCCCATCGAAGCACGGCCGCATGGACAGCTAACGAATTCGAAAAGCTTTTTCTTCCTTCTAAATTTCATTTTCCCCCTCGTTTCAGTCCTGTACGTATTACGTATAATTTATTGATTCGTCAATTCTCATTAACGTTCTAATTACAACGCTCGACGCTCCGCCCGAACCTTTTTAATCCGATTCATCTCTCATTTTCTTCGTATTTTCGTCAATTTTCCGAAAGCGCTGTCCATCCAGCCGCGGAAAACTCGACGTTTCGTTTTCACTACGCTGAAATAACGAGTTTCCTTCGAACCTTTCGCCTTCTTCTTCCTTTTTAATCACCTCTCGCTCGAGGTATCTACAATTCATTTATTTTTGTTTTCTTCTTATTATTTTTCTTCTTCCGCTTTTTTTTTTTATACATTAATTCGTCGAAGCAAGCGATCGCATGGGGTGGGGGTGTATGTATAGAGATATATCAGATAATATATTATCTAGAGTTGCGCGTGTTCGTGTGTAGAGGGATCCATCGTTAATTCTACAAAGGATTTTATCTCCCAACACTAACACTAAGAATGATAATAATAATGATAATAATAATGATAAAAATAATAAAATTATAATTACGATTATTTCGGCATGTGTGTATACAAGATCGATTTTTCGTCAGAACGATTTCGTCGACGTTTTACCAACAAATTCGATCGTAAATCGTCCAAAACCACGCGAATAAACGGCACCGAATCGATGGAAATAAATCATTTCTTCCATCTCATCACGCTTATCATTGAAAAAAATTATCCTAACGATGGATGATGATTTTTTTTTTCTCTTGTCTTCCACGATCACTTTTGTTCGTGTCTGCGGGCTTCTGATGAACACAAAAACATTTTATCTGCATATCAACGTGTGGGGGGAGAGGTCGTACATGATTAAACGTATATTACAATTTTTTTTTTTTTTTTGTCATTTTCTTCGTCCAGTTGAGATTTATGGATTAACTTCGAAGAGATTGAACTATACACAATCGTTACACGCAAGAGAAGTAAGTCCCAATGCCACCACTCATGCACTCTTTTTTTTTTTCATTTATTTATTATTCTCATCTTCTTTTGGATCGTTTTATCTTAAATTTTTTCTCGTCGTTTGCTTTCTTTTTTTTTTTTTAGTTATAATCCTCTGGTGGGATTTTTGTTGTATTTTTTGTTTTTTTGTTTTGTAGCTGATTCCGTTTTCGATGGAAACGGAAAAATTAGACTGCTATCGTCGATAACTTAGTTTCTATCAGTCGTTTTATCGATTTCCAGCGCTGTGCGCGCAACGATTATTGCGCGTACGTGACGTCCGTAGTCGTACTTGAAGATTGCTCGGCATTGATCGTAGCAAGATTAGAAATGTGAAAAAATCAACGCGTCTGCAGCATGTAAATAAATTATTAGTCATTGCCTAATGTAATCTTTTTTTTTTTTTTTTTTAAACATAGTTTGTCGGTTTTCCTCGTTTTTTTTAAAGGATTTTGTGGGTTCTTTAAAATCTTTCTCCCGCTCGTATTAATATTAGGCAAATATAAAACGTTTTTTTTTTTTTTTTTTTTTCAATTTTTGTTTGATGATTTATGGTTTAATGCAGCACGTGGGATTTGGTTTAACGTTGAGGCTCTTTATTTATTTATTTTGTTGTTGTTTTTATTTTTATTTTTTTTTCATTTTATCTTCGTTAGTACCTTCGATATCGTATTTTATATATACAGCGTAACTTTTCTAGCCTGCAATTTTAAACTACGTACACTACATTATTTTCCTTCCGGTCTGTTTTTAGTTGTTGGTTTTATTAGTTTTTTTTTTCGTTCGTTCGGGAGTTTAATATCGAGCTCGACGCTCGAGAAATTAACCTACCAATGAAAAAGGGTCAAGGATTACAATGTAGCCGAATTTTAAGACCTAAATTTATTCGTTTATAATTATATTCTCGGTAGAAATAGCAGATCTTGGCATTTTAATGCAATAGTGGTTAAATTTTGTCTTAGTTCGATATTAATCAAAAAAGACAACGCGGTTCATTGAATTATTTTCGTTATTATGCAAATTACATGGCTTTGGCGAGCTAATTATTGATAAACTTTCGCCCTCGAATTCATTCTCGTCGTCTATCGCGATCGATCAATTCCTCGTTCTCGACTTCTTTCGTCGCGATTCTCCATTTTTCTTCACCTTTCTCCATTTTTTTTTCACGATTCTCCATTTTTTTTCCACGATAATAAATCGCCCGAATTTCATTAAAATTTATCGATCACAATAAAAAAAAAGAAAAATCATCATTAATCAATTATTTCACTTATATTTACGGACGCTAACGAATCGCTAATGAAAACAAAGTTCGTATGCTAAAATATATGTTTCATGTACATATTTTCGACGACGAATCATATATTTTTCACATTTATATATATATATATTTTTCTTCGAATTTTTTTCGTCGACGAATTTGTAAATTTATTTCGCGTTATTTTAAGAATTAAAAAAAAAAAAACGCAAAAAAGAAAAAGAAATAAATTTTCCGCCACTTTCTCGTTGGTACATCGAACCGAATTCCAGTCACACTGAGTCCAATATCGGCGTCGAACGCCTCGAATTTATTTTCAAAACGTCGCACTTATCCTTTCTTCATTCGAAATAAAAGCGAATAAACATTAAATGTGCCATGTATCAACGAAAAATCATATATTTTCGCATATACCCTATTTCCACCAGGAAAATCGTGTACATTAAAAAAAAATAATAATAAAACAAAAACAAAAAAAAAACGAATCTCGTTAATCCGTAACTACTAAGGTGAACATTTTTTCCCCGGTTTAAAGTGCGTTATTTTCAGTTTAAAAATAAAGAAAAAAAAAAAACAACGAATTAACGTTTTTCGGTCGTAAAGAGCGTAAAAATGATAATATTTTGGGTATCGTCGCGAGCGGGATGAAATAATGACGACGATGCATCAATCAAAAGTCGACTTTATTCATCAAATAATTCTCAAGCTCGACGCGAATCCGCCTCAGTAGTTAAGGATCGACATAATAAGAAATGATGAAAAACATATATGAGCGTGTTTGTTCGCTGTTGTCTTTTTTTTTTTTTTTCTTCACATTAATGAGAGAAAATTTATCGATTTTTTTTTCATTTTTTTTTCATGTTTTTTTTTTCTTTTGCAATTGACGGATGACAAGACGAGTCTACGACAGCGGTACAACTATTTTCGGTAATTTGTTCTTAGTTTTTTTTTTTTTTTTTTTTTGCATCAATTATCCTTCGACGAGGGATTTCCCCATTTCTCCGTTCGACGACGCGATCGAGATCGAGCGTCGATCATTTATCAAAAAGAGAATGAGGCTTTTTTTTCGGGGATTCTCGGGAGATTTTATTATTATTTTATTTTTTTTTTCAATTCATTTCATTCAAGATTAATTTTTTTTTAAAACGTATTCCGATCACTTCGACACTTTGAAAATGTTGTTTCCGTTTGTTGAAACACGCCCAAACCGATAATACTGCTACAAAATTCAACCCCGACCCCATCGATTCGTTTTAATTGATTTTTATTTTGTGTGTTTCGTTCATCCGTTTTTTTTTTTTTTTTTAATTTTTTTACGCGATTGTTCGTGATTATTTCTCGGTTGTTTGCCTTCGTCCAGTCGAATTTTTACGAAACACCCTAATTACGTGGCTCTCGTTTGTTCACTATCGTGCTTCGATCCGTTCGTTTTTTTTTTTTTTTTTTCGTCGACGATTCCACCTGATTTATTCTTTCACGTTTTTCCGGCTATTTTCGTTCTCTTCGCACAAACAATAATTACATCTTCAACTGGGAATCGATCGTCTCGAGAACATCGAGACGAGAAGAAGTCGGGAGTTCGTTTTCGTGTCTTCTCGTTTTGAATTATTTTCGTCTCTTCCGTCGAACGTCTGCGGCAATTTTTCGATTTTTTTTTGTTTTGTTTTTGTTTTTTGTAGTTGTATTTTCTTGGTTGAATTAATTCTACACGAATATTTCACGCGTGTCGGATTCGGAGTCAGAGTCCCAGACCAAGCACGAATAGAATTCCTCGGAGTTGGTCAACGAGAGACCGGGGTGACGAGAGGGTTATGGGTTTACCGGTGTGGCCAACGTGCCTTCGGCCGGCAGTCACAGTTTGAGCTCGTTGGCAATTTTGCTCGCGATATTCTTGAATCCTATCGACGTTCCCAAAATACGTTTGAAACGCACTCCGTTGAGGGACAATCTCGGCAATTTGCAAACCTCGATTTCCCACTGTACCTGACTGTCCGTGGCCGCGTCGCCGTGGGCGCAAAGAAGCAAAAATCTTTCCCGTTGCTCGTATTGACATTTGTTCGCATCCAGAACCTGAAATTTGTTTTTTTTTTTTTTTTTTTAATATAATATTTATTTTTTGGAATCGATAGTTATATAATGATTTCATCATTATAATATTATCATTATTGTATAATAATAATAATAATAATAATAATAATAATAGCAATAATAATAATAATAATAATAATAATAATAATAATAATAATAATAATAATAATAATAATAATAATAATAATAATAATAATAATAATAATAATAATAATAATAATAATAATAATAATAATAATAATAATAATAATAATAATAATAATAATAATAATAATAATAATAATAATAATAATAATAATAATAATAATAATAATAATAATAATAATAATAATAATAATAATAATAATAATGATAATAATAATAATAATAATACTAATAATAATAATAATAATGATAATAATAATAATAATAATAATAATAATAATAATAATAATAATAATAATAATAATAATAATAATAATAATAATAATAATAATGACGATAATAATAATAATAACAATAATAATAATAATGATGATGATGATAATAATAATAATAATAATAATAATAATAATAATAATAATAATAATAATAATAATAATAATAATAATAATAATAATAATAATAATAATAATAATAATAATAATAATAATAATAATAATAATAATAATAACTATAATATAATAAAGTGATAGCTATTATTGTATAGTCTTCTAATTATTATATAACTATAATTATTATAGTATGATATCTATTATAGAAGTTATTATTATTACTATTATTATTATTATTATATAATCAATATATATATAACGGCATAATATGATACCATAATTGTTATTTTATAGCTACTATATGAATTTTCATTATAACATAGTAATTATATAATTATAATTAATTATATAATAATAATATAATTATTATGTAAATATTATTGTTAATCCAATAGTTATTATATTATATAAGTCATAAAAATATCCATCTATGCATAATATTTGGCGACAGTTGAAGAAATTAAATTATTACAATACGTAATACATAATATAATTTTGTTTTTATCGTTAGAAGTTAATAGAAAGACGGTAAAAAATTCGTTACCTTTCGAATTTCAGACATTATCTCGTTGGGGTCTCGACTGCTGGTAGTCCGCATACTCCAAGTAAAGCGCAAACTACGAGGCTTTACCTGTTCGTCGTTAGTGGTTGCACCACTGTAACAAACAAAATCTTTTAATTCCGTTCTCCCATCGATTAAAAGAGCTTGCAACGAGGGGAAGATCTATCGTCTCAACGGTGAAGATTCACTCTTCGAAGAACATTTTTCAAAATCTTTCAATCACAAAAAAAAAATGACAAAAAATCTATAATTAATGTCGATGCGAATTTTATCATATCGTAATATAATTTTACATGCTTCGCATGCATAACTAATTTAACTTTGAGAATCGTCATCGTGTTTGTGTGTGTTTTTTTTTTTTTTTTTAAATTCGTGTGATAAATTGTATATATTGTGGCTCATTAAACATCGATGAACAATGATTATGTTTATTAATTATGCTCATTACGTAAATGAAAGAGTTAGAACGTTGAATAGACATTGTTTTCAGCGTCAGTCATGATGCGTGTGATAATTGCATTCCTGAACGTGCGTATGATTCTCAACATCGATGTAAATTAATTATTTCGTTTGTTAAAAAAAATGTTTGCGGCGGTAGAATGCGAATCAATGAGAGCTTTTGGCATTCAGCAGCCGTTTGAAGCCGATTAAATGATCCAAGCCATCTATTATTCCGTTTTCGAAGAATTTTTTCACGACCATTTTTCGTGTAATAAATTATTTCCGTGCGATAATCAAATATTTATATATTAATTATTGTGTAACAATTACGACTCATGGAACAATCTCGAGCCTGAATCGGAACGAAACATGCGACGGTTGCCAGTGCCGAGTGTACTGCAGAATAATTGCTAATTTATCGAATGCACGGAAGAGAAAAAAAATTTAGAAAATATAAACGTAATTGAATTTTAAAAAAATTGTTTTTTTTTTTTAAATTAACTCAGGCAACTGATCGATCTTGAATTAAATATAATAGAGAGACGGATCGTGGTATAATGGTATGCAGCAACGTACCTCACTACTGGGTTCTTGGGAGGTACGGGGGGATCCATGGGGCTGAAATAACAAAACAAAGGCAATTGCTAACAAACACTAAACTCGATAAATCAATAAGAGTTCAGCTACACAAAATTCTTTCTTTCGTCGTTGATTCTTTCGTCTCTTTCAAATCGTTTTTCTCGCCATTGCTTCGTCTCACGTCGACGTGTGACAAATAAAATGGAAAACACTTTGGATCGTTCGTTGATTTGCGTAGAAACGTGTCGAAATTTCGTGTGCGAAATTAATTGATAAACAATTGTAATAAACGAAAAAAAATGCAATTGCGTTATTCGTTCGATCGTTCGATCGGTAATTGATCTTCGTGTGTGATCCGTGAATGTGTGTGCGTGTGTTTGTGATCGATAAAACATTGTTGAAAAGTGTTATCACGTGATTACGTGGAAACGATGAACGTAAAGTAATCGTTAATATTTTTTTCATCAACTTATATTAAATAATAACAAGACTATCGTAATAATAATAAAGCTATTTCAGACATCGCCAATTGCAAAACAAATATACATGCATCAACAGTCACGAAAATAGCGATTCGTCGTTGACGTTGTTGTTGCCATCGTCGACGTAATTTTTCTTAACATTTTCGTTCGTTTCATTTTTTTTTATTCACACGCAAAACGCACCTGGCTGACAATAAATATATATATATATCTATATAGGTTTACGGAAATAAATCGGTACAACATGTACAAGACAGTTTTAAAATATTTATTAATATGAAATTATTACTATTATTGCTTCTTAAAATTATTAAATAATAATTCTATCCTGTATTAATCGTTCGGCTATTTACTGCCCTCCATTAATTGTGACCCCTGCGTTTTTTGCGGAAATTCGTAATCGTCGGTGAGGCTGTGATTAAAATTTCGTTTCAATAATCAACGACTCTTAAAATAATTTTCGACGATGAAAAAAAAATAATCAGAAGAGCGAGAGAGAAAGAGCGAAATAATGGAAAGACGACGTTTTCAATCGCGAAAATGTCTCAAGGGCGCAAAAATGGAGCGCAACAAACAGCGACACTCGATACAGGTATATTAATGTTCATATTTATATATCATTAATATAAATGTTTTTTTTTTTTTTTCGTTTTCATTTTTTTTCCTCTTCTATTTATTATTTGTATATATAATATATATCGTTCTAATTATTCGATATCTCGTTCTCTCCGTATCTCACTGTTACGCACATCGATCTACCGGATGGCCTTAGGCAATCTCTGTTTCATCGGTTTACACATTTTTTTCTTCTTCTTCTTCTGTTTTTTTTTTTTTCACTTTCTTTCGATTTTTTTTTTTAAAACTCGGTTTTTGTGTTTTTTCATTCTACAACAATTCATGGATTTGATTACAATTAACGTGTCCGGCACTAATTCGTTCGTGCTACCGGCGTTGGTTGGAAAAGAAAATTCATCGTTTCAGCGTTTTTCTTTCGGTTATCGAAGAATCGATTGGCGGAAAAATCGGCGAAAAAAAAACTTTCAAATTCTTCTTAGCGAGAAAAAAATAAAGAAATTGAAAATAAAAATAAAAAACGAAGCATTTGTCTCGATAATCAATCGTCAATCGGTCGAGTTAACATTGACAGAATTTTATTTTCGTTCACGATCGACGTTTTATTTTTAATCGACGCAAATTGAGCTATCGAATATTTTGCCATGATTTTTCTGTCAATTAAATTTATAAACGTTATGAAAACTTTTTTTTATTACAGTGAGATTTAATCGCCATCTCATTGTCAATGCTCTTCAACTTTTATTCCGTCATCGGCTCAACGGATCGATGCATTTTTCGTTTTTTTCTTCTTTCTTTTCGTTTTCTTTTATTTTTTTTTTCGTTTTATTTTTCTCGATTAAAAATATATATTCGTTTCGTTCTACGAGAGGACAGTGAGGACTTTTGTGATTGATATGCCGTGAGTGTCAGTCGTGGAGGGATTCGTGGCATTGAAACTAAAAAAAAAAAAAAAAATTGGAAACGAAAATACAAGGCGTAGGAATTGTTTTCAAGGATCCATAAAAAAAAAAAAACAAAAGTTTCCAGAGTAATTGCCAAATGAAACAGCGAAACTCATCGTATTTCAACCACGAAAAAAAGTTTCCCCTGATCGTAGACCTATACAAATCTCTTATGGATATAATAAAAAATAATTGATAACACACGAGTTAGTGCAAATAATATTTCGTGGGCATCCCGAGCGATCGTAAGGATGTTTTCAAACGGAACTATTATTTTTCTCTTCTCTATAATACACATCGCGCCCTTTTTTTGCGTACACATCTATCGTAAAATCAAAAAAAAAAAAAAATATATGTATATCGATTGATAAAAAAAAAAAGAAAAATAAAATTAGCGTTATTATTATTATTTTTTCTTCCAAGTATATAAACAAAGCTACACGTAGATAATTATCTCAGCGTTAACAGTAGGTTTTACAATCGGACAAAAAATCGTCGATAATATCGGAAATAAAACAACAATCGGACGCAGCTGAATTGAAGAATATTGTCGATAAATTGTTTTTTTGTTTTTTTTGTTTTTGTACTGATTAAACAAATTTCAATGACGGCAGAATGACATGCAAGTGTAAAAACTGACGTTATCATATTATTCTTCTCACTCGATAGAATTATCAAAGGCGACAGTGAGACGTTTATCCATTATTTTTTTTTTTTTTTCGATTCTTTTCGTTACTTTTTTTTTTTGGAAAAATATTTTACACGAAGATTGCGGTAATATCGAGATCACAGTCAAAAAGCCTGATCTATTTTTTTTTTTATCCGCACCGGAAGTGCGGATAACCGAGTGGAAAAACGAGAGAAAAATCAAACGTAAATGATGAAAAAAGCGTTGAATCCGCAATAATTTTGCGACAAGTCGAGAATTCACGAAGTTCAAATTACGTTAAATTAAGTTCTAAAATTATCGAAAAAAATTTGTTCGAACTTATAGAAAGAAATAAAATAAAATCGTGATAACTAATGAGAACCAGGAAAGAACAAAAAAAATCTCGTTATAAACGTTTGTCTGACGATTTAACTCGGATGTGGGAGTTTTTTGTTTTTTTAATTTCATACTGTTTTTTTTTTTTTCTCAATTGTATGCAGCCACTTTGGCAAGTTTGCCGTTGGGTGAGAAATCCAGTTTGTCGATCGCTCTGATTTCGTCTCGGGTAAACGAGAGGCGACCGCGCGTCGCCTTTCACTTAGAAAACCTGTCAATGTACGGGTAATGATATTTTATTCAACTGTCATGGTTGTCATCTAAATATTGTGTATTTTTTTTTTTTAAATATATATATATATTTTTTTTTCGAAAACATTTTTTTTTGTTGTCATTGATTACGAACTAATCGAGATAATGGAGAATTTTCGTGACACCGAGAAGCGCACTATCGTAGCTTACGAAAAAAAAAAAATCTAACTCGATGGCGATCGATCTAAATCTGGCTTCGATGAATTTTTATCGAAAAAATTATGATTGCTCCAACGACAAAGCTCATTAATTTCATTCATATATATATATTTGTATATATATATATTATCATTATTATTATTATTATTATTCGCATTATTTTTACAATAATGACATCTAAGATAGATCGAATTGGTTTCCATCCAAAAGTTGTGATCTAAAAAAATATTTTCCCTTAAATTTGTCCTACGTCGAAGTGCCGAATATTATTTCTAGCCTGTAATACTTCGAAGCCAATCGATTTATTTTTAATTCAACGTCTTTCGTTTGTCTCTCTGTCATTTTTCTTTTTTTTTTGTTTTTTTTTTTTCGATCGACCAAATCGCGTGGGTGAAGCGGGCAAAAATGGCTGTCGCAGCACGTACGAGGAAGCCCCCTTAAATATCAAGCTGTGCCAACGGGATTGCATGTACAATATTGATCCAAATTATCTAAAAGGATTTTTTTCGTTTCGACTCGACGTCCGATCATTTTTTTTTTTTTTCGTATGTTTTTTTTTTTTTTTTTGGGATCGAAGGAATAAAAATACAAAAATATCGATGGGCGGATTGGGCGGTGTGGGACCGTGGGGGAGGGATTTATAAAAAAAATTCGCTCGCTAATCGTGTACGTGTTGTGTAGAAATCGAAGCGGAAATCGTGAGAAAATCCTCGAAATTTCTGTGGGACGCAAGAGGGGAGGGGGGTGGGTGGGAATTCGGACCGGGTGGACGACAGGAAAGGCACAGAATTCAGTGTGCTATTATAATCTAAGTGCGTAAGGCGAACCCTCCTGTACATCGTTATCAGGAAGACATTAATTTTAATAGTTACACTCATATACATATATATATAAATATATATATATATATTAGTTAAACCGCATACATACCACATATAACCTCGTATATAGTATATATGTATATGTATATTACATATATGCCTCGTAACTCTCATAAATCAACATACAAAAGTCATTTTTAAAAGAAAAATGAAGAAAAAAAAAAAAATCATTGAGAAAAAAAAAAGTCTCTACTCTCAAACCACTCGCACCACAGAATAACGGAGCCAAAAAAATTCGTTTCTTATTTTTCTCGTTTCGTTTTTTCTCTAAGCATCACATAAATCCATTGAGCGTCGGATGTACCGCACGTAATCATCGTGCTTCAATTTATTCTCTCACGTTCCGGGAGTTTTTATCGATTATTTTTTTCTCTCGTTATAATTATTTTACGACGTGATTTTAGTTCATTTTTTTTTGTTTTTTGTTTTTGTTTCTAGTTGTGTGTTGGGGCTAGCTGCATTAACGTTCCACTAGCCAGGATCATTGTAGTTGTTAACCGACTCGCGTCTCTATGGCCTTTCGCCATCGTGGAACTTGAGACGAAGCCAATCTACTTGGTTCAAGTCCTGCAGCATAGTAAATGTACCGATTTGAGTTACTCAAAGGGAATTCAATTGCGATTGACGAACACAAAAAAAAAAATATATATATATATATAAAAATATGTTTCAATAAAAAAAAAGTAAAAATAAATGTTATAATAAATTCAGTGATGCACCAATGGCTATGCTGTGGGCAGTCTTGATCGATATTTTTTTTTTTTTATTGTTATTGACTTTTATTTTAGATTTTTTTTCGACAATCTTTGAACGATTAATCGACGTAGGATTTATTTTTTTGTGGCTGCTTTGAAAACTGATGAGAGTACAGTGACCATTTCATGAAAGACAATTTGAGCGAACGATTTAACCGGATGACTCTCGTTATTCTGTGGCCTCGCGAGCGTAAATCATTCGGGGCGAGAGATTGTGTATATTTTTTTTTCTTTTTTTTTTTTTAACAACGTGTGGACAGCGCGTAGCACTTCGACACATGTTTTACGATTGATTGTATATGCAACGAATTAGGCTAGGTCCCATACAAATCACAAATTCGAGAATAAAACGCCTCGCTATTATAATCAATGTCAAAGAAGGGATGCACAATGAGTATGCGAGGTGGACTGAGCTTTTTTTTTTTTCATTTTCTTTTTGTATCCGAAGCAAATTGGAATCCGATAGTGTTTTTTTTTGTTTTTATTTTGCATTATTGTCGTCTTGTGTTTAATCGTTGAACGGAAAATTGCATCGAACAGCGGAGTGAACTCTCTAGAGGCGATATTCAACGATAACCATCGAGTGTACGAAATATAAAGCCTATGAGATGCTTCTAACTATGGTTTTTTGATAATTAAAAAAATAATAATAATAAAATCAAAGGGAAATAAAAAACACCTTCAAGCAGGTATAATTTTGGGACAAACGGATAATAAAGATGGAGAGATAGACGGATGGATGGATAAAGAGAGACAGAGAAATTAAATCGATAGACAAATATAGAACGTGCGCGAATTACTTTTTTTTTTTAAAAGAAATTTCTCGTTCTTATTTAATTAAAAAATCTTTGTAAAGGGAAAAATAATACAAATGAGAGATAAAAAAAATATAGTAAAATCTATGACATTGCAAAGATTCATACATAATAAGCTACACACATGGCTTTCACTGATAATGGTCGCTGCTAGCTCATCGGGTTTTACAGCGAATACGATAATACACTGTATTTATTTTTTTTTTTTTCGTTTGGTTCAATCTTTTTTTTTTCTTCAATTAATTTTGTGAAAAAATTTCTTTCGATTGAATCGTATCGGTATAAGGACTTCCAGAATTACATAGTCATTGTGCATCCTTAAAAACAGAAACATCGCATGGCATGCAAAACAACGATAGATACAACAAATTCATCGGACCGAATAAACACTAATTGTTAAATCTGTGCGTTACAAAAGAAATACGAAAAAAAAAAAATAAAAAAAAAATAATGTAATTATTTTTCGTACGTTTGTTTTTCTTCCACCCAGGCAGTTCTGGCCGCATGCAACAAAACGTCATAACCATGCCAACGCCGAAGCATCCCGCTGTTCAATTTTGCTTTTTTCATTATTTAAATAATTTTTGCAAAGCTTTCAAAACGTGTGGAAAAAAGGACTTGGCTCTGTCGTCTCTTGCCAGTCAATTATTTGACTTCTTTGATTGTTTTTTTCTTTCAAGACGATGCTGATTTTCGTGGCAGCTCGATACGAAGATCGTGGAGGGGGAAAATGATCATGCAGGCTCTCGAGAATTCTCAAACCGGGTCTGTGATTCGATCAGGAATCGGTGAGTGAGGTTTGGAAGCAACGTTTTTGACGTTAAACCCACGAGTTTTATTTTTTTTACGGCCAACCCACATATTTTTTTTTTCTTAGGGCGTGGGACGATAATTTGGGAATAAAAGGATGGCGCAAAAAATTTCCCAACACTGTCCCGGACGTGACCACCATTTTCTTTTTTTTTCTCGACCAAAAAAAAAAAAAACTCATCCGATAGTGCGATTCGGGGCTGACACGAATAAATTCACGATTCTCTCGAATAAAAAAAATGTTCTCCAATTATATTTCTATTCTGCGGATTAGTTTTCGACAATGAATCAAACGATACAAAAAAAAAAATTGTTACGAATTAATTACGAGCGTTGCGACTCACCGATCGAAATAAACGGACCAAAAAAAAATACAAAAAAAAAACAAAAAGGTGGTCGACGTTGAAGGACGACTCGGCAATAAATGCGTGACAAACCAACAGCTCAAGCAATTTAAGGTGAACGATTGCAGAATGAATTTTCATCGAGTAGGAATTTTTTTTATGGACAAAAAAAAAAAATAGAATAAAAAATGATAGTAGCAATCTAATGACGACAAACACTTAGCAGCATGCCGATAAATGTACGATTGTGTTATGTTAATAATTAAATATATAATTTTTCGTGGCTGTTGTTCGTTTTATTTTATTTATTTGAATTTTTTTTTTTTTCGTTGAATAAATATTTTTGCGGACTCACCGTTTGGAGAACCTCGACGAGAGTTTGGAGAAGAATGATGGCCTGGCTAGAGGGCTTATCGCGTTCGTGTCCTGCGTGTGTGTATGACCCTGTAATTTCGAAAACGGTTCAGTTCGATCGGACGAAAATCGCGATTCCTTCGGATTTCGTGAGAATAAGAGGAGAAACCATGAAGAAAAAAGACGTGAAAGATAATTAAGAGACAGTTCGAACGTTTTTTGCAGTGAGAAGAACGAATAGAGACGAAAGATAATAAGAAGAAGAATGAAAACAGTGTGATAGATTATTTATTTGATTTATTTATTGATTTATGCAACGATTTTATCGTCGTGCATAATTCGACAATTCCTCCTTTTATGCTCGATCCATCGATGGGGGAGAATAAAATTGCTTTACGAACCTGTGTATAGATGCGTTGCGCCCGGTTTTGACCAGAGTGGAACGTACTGCGGCTTGGAACATTCCTGGGAAATGCTGCTGGCGTCGCTGCTGCCAATCTATTGCTCGGAGAAACACCCAAGCTGGACGAAAAGAGAAGAAAACACACGCACACACGAACGAACATTTAGTAATTTATTTGTGGAATATAGTAAATTATGTTTCGAGTTTAAATTGTCGACTAAAAAGATACCCTCTAGAATTATGCACTAAATGCCCTAATCGAGGTATTACTATTTTTATTGTATGCTTTTTTTTTTGTTGCGGAAAATAATATGGCTTACAGAGTCTAGGCTACTTGTGCTCAATATTTGTCTCTATTTTGAGAGAAGGTTGGCCTGGCGTTATCAGCACTTGCATATATTGAAGAAATTTGTACGGGAGGGACTCCCAAGTCATTGGATTGAAACCCTTTCATCCCTTGATGTCGTCCTTGATTTTTTTTTTCAGTGTCTTTTGCATCCTACGACTTCATTTACTTGTTTTTTAATTCTTTTGAACCCTCCTTTACTCGCCCTATTTTTTTATCGAGAGATAACTGCTATATTTTCCGTTTAATTATTATTTTTAATGGGTAAAAAAATCAAGAAATCGATTTCCTATCGTGAAATAATTGAAATATCGACTTTTTTGCAACATAAATTTCATTTTTCTTCTTTTTGAGATACGAAACAATTTTCGAATATTTGAAATTCGGAAAAACTCGAATTTTTTCGGAATTGAAATATATATTTGTAAAAAAAGTTCCTTAATTTCTTCCACGTTGAAAACGGAGGAAATAGCAGTTACCTCTCGATTTTAAGAAATGTGGTAGATTGAGCGGAAAGGAGGGTCTAATAGATCCTAAAAAAAATAGTAAATGAGGTCGGCAGATCCTGAAGATATTTAAAAAAATCATGGACAACATCGAGGGATAGAAAGGTTTAAATAGTGAGTTGAAATGTCCTTCCCCATACATATAAAATTAAATTTTTTGTCTTTCAATAATAGATTTGCACTTTTTAAAATTATTTTCTATGATTCTTTTTCTACAAAAGCTGTATGCGAAATATTTCACTGTTGAAAATCGTTCAAATGTCCCAATCGAACCTCTCGAATTCGCCAGAACGCGCATTCGTGCGATATTAAATCGACTCCGGTTAATCAAAGCGTATTAAAAAAAAAAAAACTCAGTGTAATCCTTCGCAATTGTTATCAATAGCACAACGAAAGCCAGGCTACTGCGATTAGTATCCACATTAGTCCTCCGCGTGGTTCAAGCAACACCAAAAAAAAAAATAAAAAATGAAGTATAGGCACTAGAATGCAGAGCTAACAAAGCATTAAGGCGCACATAAGAGCATGCTGATGTTCGCAAATGTCTGCAATGAGTCAATGATCAATGATTGGCCTATCGTGGGTTTATTTATTTATTTATTTATTTTTTCTTCAACAAAATACTTTGGGCATCGGAAACTGGCGATTAATTGAGGGCCCTACGAGCGTTGCACTATACACATATTTTCGTTTCAAATTTATTTTACCAACAAGCTTTTCACCGATCGAAAACTATCGGAACATATAAAAAAAAAACAGTAAATAAAATGAAAAAAAAAGCATGCACAACAAATGAAAACTACAAAGATGACCAGAAACTATCCTAGAGTTTTTTTCAAATGCAAATGACGATGAATAAAAAAAAATTGCATCGACGTGTGGAGTGAGATTAAAAAAAACATATCATAATGTCGCGAATTGTCTCAAAAGCCATCCTAATGTCACCTTCTACCCGAAATTCGGGTGTTCGGACGCCAAAAAAAAAATAGAATCAATTTAAAATCCGATAGAGATACCCCAGGAGAGTTAGTGGCCGATGTAAAGGTTAATAAGGATTCGAAAATAATCAAAGAAAGAATTAATGCGAAATAAATAATAAATCTTATATTCGTGTATTAAAAAAAAAAAAAATAGTAAAATAAATAAAACAATGAAATTGAAAAGACAGAAAATGAAAGATAGAAATGAAAATAAAAAAATGAACGTTCATTCGAGAAGGATAAGAGAGGGGACCTGTAGTACCTCTGTCTAAGAGGATCGGCTGTTGCGAGTAGGGAGTTGTGAACGTTCCGTGGTTGAGTGTCCAGTAGCGAGTGGTCGCCGGTAGGTACGCCACTTGAGGAGCGGTGACCTGCACTGATGCTCGCAGACTTGGTATGACCCCGTGTCGGCCTAGTGCCCTCGCCCAAGCTGCGCACAAAACTAGTCAAAAAAAAAAAAAAAATCCAAAAAAAAAAAAAACCAACCAACCAAAAACAATTTCGCGATCCTAATTTTTCTAATTTCTCCTTCTTTTTTTCGCCAATTTCTTAGATGTATTATTTTGAACTACAAATTTTGAATGATTCATTGTTTCGTGTATGAAATTATGTGGAGAAAAAAAATGAAAAACAATTTTTCGATCTTAATTTATCTAATTTCTCCGGCTTTTTTCGTCAATTTTTTGAGACGTGTTATTTTGAAGTTTAAATTTTTTAACGATACATTATTTTGTGCATGGGATTTTCCACGGAATTGAATTTTTCTTCGACTCCTCCGATGGCAGAAAAAATTTGATAAGTTCATGGATTGGTTTTAAATGAGAAGAGAAGAAACACTCGAAAAAAAAATTAACCACGCGAAACAATTGCGACAGCACGAAGCGGAGAATTTCGCGGTATTGAACCGCGACAAAATAGGACAATAACCCTTCAGGCCTTTTGTTTTCATTCACGCGAGTCCGAACGCGTTATGTACACGAATTCGAAACGAAAACGCGATCGTAAATGACGTAGCAATGAAGAATGACACGAATGACGTCAATGAAACAGTGAATTTCTACACCCAGACGAGTGCTCGAACAAAATAGAAAAATAAAAACGTATCTGGTTCGTATATCGATGCAACTGGTGGTTATTCGTGACAACGAAAAGCGTCTGTACATGTATTTATAGAGAAAATATATATATATTTGTTTGTATAAAAAAAAAATAATAATTCAAGATGATTCGATAGACGAAACACATATCGATGTATTTATATGGATATATATAAATATATATAATATAGTATCTATTGTGAAATATGATTCGCAGGCAGCAGCCAGCATGCGAGAGCAATGCAATGAACAAAAAAAAAATCTTCTCTCATATTTTCCTATACATTTCGATTTTCCTCGATTTTTTTTTTTCTCATTCGTTATCATGAATATTATATTTTTTTCCTCAATCTACGTATCCTAAGGAAACGAAAATCATCTCGCTACGTAATCTAAGGTCTGGTTAGTTCGTAACTCGTTAAAAAAAAACATACACACACACACACACCGCAAATTTGTACAGTGCGTAAAATAAAAAATATATTTTTGGAGAAAATCGACTATTCGGTTAGTTTTTGGAGGTACAATGAAATTCGTGACTGTGAGTTGATACGTAAAAAGTGTTTTTTTAGGTATTTTGGAGACGTTTCGTGGGTGATTCGGTTCGTACCTGGGTACATCGTTGGTTCTTTCCGTGGACGAGGAGGCGGTTTTGGCGGTTTGGTCGTAAGATATCGTACTGCGACGACCAACCGAGCCAGGAGCTGGTGACGCGATGGTCGTTCGCACTCCACCGACCCCCGCGTTAATCGTGTTGCTCTTTCCGGCTCTTCCCTTCCCACCGGGACTTGTTCCAACGCCTAGAATGAACATTGTCACTGCAAGCCTCATTAGATGTGGTTCAACACAAAACAAAGCAACGGTACTTTGAAATAAAATGATTTAACGAAAAATAAATAAAATTATTTAACGAAAAATAAATAAAATGATTTAACGAAAAATAAATAAAATAAAATTTTGAACAAATAATAACGAAAATAATTTTTTTTTAATTAAAAAAAAATTTCGTAAAGAAAAAATGAATTTGAAAATAATTGAACTGAAGAGGACAGACGAAAAAAAAGCGACAAAAATTGCCGGGAGGCCACAGGAACGAAATTTGCGGTCGGGAAAAAATTTGACACGATGAAAAACGTTTAACGAGAATCGATGATGAAGACTAGAGCGAGATCTCGTGATCGAAGGCGTACAAAAATTGTTTTGCAAGAATTTATATGAAAGAGAAAGAAATGATAGCAATTAAGATTGACCGAAGTTCGATGACTGAATCGTCGATTTGATTGATAACAATTTTTTTATGTTTTACTTTGTTGAATTCGCGCAGAGGAAGGAATATCGTAATCGCGTTAATTTTTATTGAGAACTCGCCAAAGCCGATTAAAATGCGAATGATTTGGATGATGAAAAATTTAATGATACGTGAAAGATTGCACTCAGCACGATGCGGAAATAGCCAAAAAATCAGTGCGTGTGAGAAACGTCGAACACATTCTTGTCCCTTGCTCGAGGCACGACATTTTCCTTTCTCATTATTCTCGTTTTTTTTTCTCGTTCCATTAATCGGTCGTACAATGTTTCTTTCTCCTAAAAATCGGTACGAAACGTGGCGAACGATTGCAAGAGAAAGGTGGGACCGATTATTTCATTTTTAATATTTTTTTCTACTTTAAGACAACTCTTTTTTTTATATTAATACATATAAGATTTTTATATTTTCTTTCTTTCAAAAATAATTAAAAATAAAAAAAATTTTGTTTCACATCAACCCTTGGACAAGAATTACACCCAAAGCACAACAAAATATATATATTTGAAGCAACTGGCGTACAACCGCCATATTTAATAAAATTGTTTTTGTTTTTGTAAAACTTGTTTCCCTTTTTACGAATTATTAGCTAAGATAAAATAAAGATTTAAAACCGGTGGCCTTAATTTTATCTCTCGCAATTCTTCGCACTTTTTTCAACACGATTATCTCGACAAAGAAACATAAGCGATTTCTCAAACGCAATCACAATCGGAAGCGTAAATAGATATTTCGTAAACACGTTGAACTTTTCGTCGTAGATATTTCATTGGTAGATTATGATTTATCCTCTCTCGTTCGAGATTAAAACCCGAGAGGAATGATAACTCACTGGTATCGAGTTGCCCCGGACTATTTTTTGGTGCCGATGGTCTCGTCGCCGAGACACGTGCACTATTTTCTTTAATCGTAGCTGCGTCCACGGTGTTTTGACGTTTGAAATTACTACCGCCACTTCCGGTAACCGTTGCCCCGGTAACCGCTGTCGCATGATTGTGGTTCGTTGCATTACCTGGACTCGGAGCTCCGCCTGTATCGTCGGAAAATTTCGCGCGACAGAATCAAGCATGGGACAAATTGGATTAGTCGAGACAACGATTATTGGTTACCATTGTGAAATTATTGAATTGTTTACGATTGTTTTTTCTTTTTTTTTTTTTTTTGGGCGGGGAATGAATGGGGAGGAACGTCCTAAATCCCTGGATTGAAACTATGTTATCCCTCGATGTGGTGGATAATTTTTTTTATTGATTTTTGCGATTCTACGATCTTACTAATTTTTTATTTATTTTTTAGATGAATTTTTTTTTTCTTTTTGTTCTGAAAAAATTCGAGTTTTGTTGGAATTTTAATGTATGATGATTTCCTATCTTGGAAAAAATAAAGAAAAATCAAATCTATCTTGTAAAAAAATCGATATTTCGAACGTTTTCGATGAATAATTGATTTATTGAGAAAAAAAATTCTATTATTTTTCATAAAAATAATAGAAAATAATTACGAAATCGATTTTAATTCAATTTACAATGGTGGAAGTAGCAGTTACCTCTTGATTAATAAAGGAGGGTGAGATGAGGGGCAAGATCGGTCTAAAAAATAATTAGTGAGGTCATAGGACCCAAAAGAATCCCCAAAAAAAAAATCATCCACCACATCGTGGAATAAAAAGCTTTCAACCCAACAATTCCAAACGTCCCTCCCTCGAATACGATAAACGATGAATGCAAAATGTCGATCAACAAAGGGAAAAATTCCAGTCAGACAGGCTTTCTCATAACGGTTGGGAAAAAAAAAACCGCGAAGAGTATCCAAGCGGTTTTTTTTAAAAAACTTTTTTTCTTTCGTTTAGTTCCAATTTTTTTTCCTCTTTCGCGGGTGTATTTTTTTTTTCAAATTATTTACGATAAAAATTGAATTAGCGGCAATCCGGTGCTTGATTATTATTTTAGTCGGTTGCAGGGACTTACGAAGAGTTTCACCACCAGAGGAAGCTCGTCTACTAGGTTTGGGATTGCTTGCGGAAATACTCCGATGAACACCTCTGTGCGATGGGCTTTGAACGGCTCCTCCCGTACCGGTACCGCTTCCTCCGCCACTACCCGAGCCAACTTGCGGCGGAATGTTGCGCAACGAAAGCGAACTGCCGGACCGCGAGCCATCACTTTCGGGCTGTCAAATAAAAAATAAATAAACAATCCGAATCGAAGAAAAATCAACGAATAAATTGAAAAAAATAATAACCCAAATAAATAAGGATGTAAAAATTGTAATTGTCGAACGAATTATCGTGAATCGAGGGACTTACATCAGTTGTCTTTCTGCCTAGAAGCAGATACGTGGCAAAGACGTCGTCGTATTTCGCCTGACCCAGAGAATCTTCGATTTCGCTTCGCGTGTATCCCATGCTAGCTAATGCCTCTGTAACACACAGTTGCCACAGGCATAGTTTCATCCAATCGAGGTAAGGTCGTCTTAGATAATTCTAATTTTCTTTTACAATAATTTTTTTTTTACATAAAAAAATATATTTCTCTTCGTACGTCGTCTTCCCATATATACAATATCATGTATATGTACATACAGACGAATTTTACTCATCGATTAAAAATTTTCAATTCTAATTCTTGCGTATCACATTCAATATAATCATGCGAAATTTACACATGTACTAAGATCTAAATCAACGAGAGAGTCGGAGCGTATAAAATCGATTTAAAGAAAAAAATCGCGAAAAAAAAATGTTTAAAGTGAAAAAAAAAAATTTGCAACAGCTTGAAAAATTTATGGAAAAATTATTTTTTGTACGCTCGAACTCCGGTTGTGCATTTAACGAGGCTGTTGTTCAATTGTCGATAATCGACGACAAGCAAACACAACTTGAACACTCTTACTTGAGACGAATCTTCTATGTGTGGAAATAAATCGGGCGATTCCTTTACGTTATTATGGAAAAGAAAAATGAACATGAATAAGCATAATATCTATAAATATGATGATTATTTTGTTTTTTGGTTTTTTTTTTTGGGAACGTCATTAAGCTAGAGTGTTCAATATTTGTAATCGATTATTAATTATGTGATAATTAAAAACTAGGTAATAGAAAATGTTTTTATGTACATACTGGCAGACTCACCTATCCTCTTGTGATCTTTGTAATCGGGTTCGGGTTCTAAGTACGGTTTTAATTCATCATCCTCGTAGCCCATATTCATCCACTTGTCCTTCATTATATTCTACAACAGCACAGTAAAACGCATTCAATTAGTAACGTTGATAACAAAATAAATCATCGAAGACAAAATATTTAATACCGTTGCATAAATTGGATTTTTTTTTCCATCACATGCATCGCGTATTTAAATAACGTTGTTGAAAAAAATAATTCTATTGCCATTTTGATGACATTGAGAAGATAATTCTAATTAACAATTATTTTACGTCGTGTTCGAAACGGTGGCCACAAAATTTCTACAGTTTACAAAATAAAAAATATTCCACATTATTAAAAAATCAATTATAAATTGGATAAAAAAATTATACAATTTATTTCTCATCGAATGCAGTTGTAAAAACGTACGTGCGATTTTTTAAAAATTAATTTCGATCGATTGCGATTTTCTATAGCTTGTGGAAAAAATATTATTTGAATTTTTTGTTCCCTGGTTTTTCGGACCATTTTTCACTATCCTGAAACCTTCAGGTTATCGCGGCTTCGCGGCCACCGCGTCTAATCTACAGCTTCGTACTCGATCTACCATATTTTTCAAACACTTTGTCTACACACGAAAAAATTTACACCTTTTTTAAAAAACATAATTTTTCGTTATTTTTCTTCCAAATCGAAACGATGAGGAAATCGAGGTGCTACGAAATGAAACAAGTGCTGAGAGACGAAAATTGCAATTCGAACCTTATCACCACGTACCTCTAATGAGGCCCGCTTCGTCGGATTGAGCACCAAAAATTTTTTCAGAAGATTCTCACAGTCGGTCGACATGTAAAACGGAATACGATATTTCCCTCTGAGAACTCGTTCCCTGAGGTCTCTCAGGGTCGAACCGTCGAATGGCAGTGAGCCCGATACCAGCGTGTATAAAATTACGCCGAGCGACCAAACGTCGACTTCCGGTCCGTCGTATTTCTTTCCTTTATCACAAAAAAATTAAAATTTTTTTTTATTAAAAAAATTTTTTCTCCAATAAAAATTACAAAAATAAATTTTAAAAAAAATGTAGACCCTTAATTAGGATGGAAATTGATTGAAGACGTTTACCTTGAAACAATTCGGGAGCCGCGTAAGGCGGTGAACCGCAAAACGTGTCCAATTTGTTGCCCGGTGTGAATTCGTTGCTAAATCCAAAATCGGCAATCTTGATGTTCATTTCGCTGTCCAGCAACAAATTTTCCGCTTTCAAATCCCTGTGTATTATTTTTTTTTGGTGACAGTATTGCACGGCCGAAACTATTTGCCTGAATTTCGCCCGGGCTTCTTTTTCCTTCATTCTACCGTGGAGAACGAGATAATCGAATACTTCGCCACCGCTCGCGTATTCCATCACCAGGTACAATGTTTTTTCAGTCTCGATGACTTGGAACAGTTTTACTATGTTCGGATGGTCGAGCATCTTCATTATCCTCACTTCGCGAAACAGCTGTGGAAGCCGAGCATGAAAGAAAAATAAACAAACGAGAATACGTTAATTGTTGAAGGGTTTATTAATTTGAGGAGCGTTTTTTTGTTTTAGAATTTTTTTGTGACGTAGAGCTGTCGAGAGATTAATTTTTCTTTTCTAATTTTTAATGACTGACACTTTGATGGAGTGATAACCAATGCAGGGGGTCGGTTCGACCCCAGGCGCTAAAAGTTGTGATTTAGATTAGATTTTTCGATATTTAGGGATGTTAAAAAATGTCGAAGTATTTTTTAAGTCTTTAAAAATAAGGAGCAATTGGTTTTTTTTCGAATGATATGTTGGAGGAAGTTAAAGAGTTGATAAATGTATCGAAGGCGACTCTCGTTGAATATATATTAATAACATTTTCGAATTTGACTATTTTTTCACAATATTTTAGGTATGTACTATCCAAATACTAATGTCTGCTTTGAAAAGTATATTTATTTTAAAGTTATGAAGATGGAAATTATACAGCAAAAAAATTCTACTAAATTATGAAAACCCGAATTATTTTAATTATTTTCTCTCGATATTTCAAATTCATTCAATATAAAAGTATTTAGAATACTTTTATCATCAAAATATCAAGGCTTATTATTCTAATTAAATGTCATCAACAATTAAAAACCAAACGATTCAAATTAAATATAATAATTCACTAAAACAATTCATTCAAATTATTTATAATTGCAGAAATTCAAAAATTCCAATTGTTTATCAATAATCAATCATCGTAATTTGTTCAAAGAAATATTTCGAATACATTTATTTGTTAAAAAAAAAATTTCAACTCGTGCAAATGAAATTCCCGTCGATTTTGATTTAAAATAAATTTTTATCGAATAAATCCTCACTCCTGGTCTTTCGATCAATTACCTTTTGAAGACTGCCGGGATTCAACTGGGTCTTGTCGATGATCTTGATAGCCACTTCCTTGCCGGTAGGTACATGCTTGGCGAGTTTAACTTTGGCAAAGTTGCCTTTGCCAATTGTTTTCAGCAATTTGTATTTGCCGATGTGAGGCTCCTCGGAGGTGCGGCTTCTCGAGGAAAGTCGACCGCCGCTGCTCGAAACTCCGACTCCATCCCCGGTCTAAAATAAACAGAACAAAAAGAAGAACACAAAATTAACATCATTGAAATTCGCAATCATTCGCGAGAGAACGAACGTCGTTTAATCGCCCCTCGAAAGGCTTTAACATTTTTTTTTTATTATTATTTATTATTGTTACTAAAAATAGCACACGTGTGAAAAATGTACGTTTTTTATTCTTACTACCGGCTTATCAAAATTCCTCGCTCGTGCGAGAGACGAACCGTCGGAATAAAAATCGATCGTGAGATAATGCCGAGGTTGAAGATAATAAAGGTTACAAATTTCACGTCAGGTGGGTGTGGCTTATCGTCAAAAATTCATTTCGACCCGACGAACGACGACACCTTCGTTATCTCAAAGTCGCTGTCTTATCAGGGTTAAAAATAAATAAATGAATAAATTATTTTACAACGAATTACAGATAATACAAACGTAAATTTCTATTTTTTTTTCTCTTAGTGTCAATGCAATCGCATTAATTATTATAATCACATAAATTATTATTATTGTTATATCGCAGTAATTTATTATATTCTCCGAAAATTCTACGTGCGAATTATCGTTCTCAGAAAATCCACGGATTTTATTTGGTTCGAATATTCGATGAAAGTATGTGAACTTTTGAGATTAAAAAAAAATTGTGAGCATTCGAATTATAATTTGTGCTTTCGACGACGTACGATTCAACAAGTGTCCGATTGCTTCGATCGGAGAATCGATTAGCGAAACATCCGGTTGGTAGATGGACTATTGTCGAGGGGGGGGAGCGTAATTGAATTTCGTACGTGGAAGAATGCGATGGGAAGGAAGAAATTAGTGAAACCCATTGGACGAGACTGATTGGGAATTGGGTTGTCTCGCGACGATCTCGTGATGGAACGAAGAAGGGTTCGTACCTTACGATATAAAACATACAATCTATATATTAAGGTGTGTTGAAAAAAGGTAAAGTTTATCGATTATTCTGGCAGTTCCTATATTTGAAGTAGATATTATTAGGAAGCATCTGTCCAAATTTGAGCTCAATCGGACGATATTTAGAGGTTCCGCTTTCACCAATTAAATTTTGCCTTTAAGACATGAATGAAATTATTTCTTTTCAGCCGGGATTAATTTTCCCGGTAAACAAAAAATTTCGGAGATGGAAAGTGGGTGCAATGTATAGTATTGAGGTCACTTGAAACGGAGATATTTTATTTTCGCATCCTCGAAATTTTTCTTCGACCTGGAAAATTAATTAGAACTGAATAAGAATATTTTGAACCTCTTGATATCGTCCGATTGACCTCAAATTTGGACAAATGTCTCCTACTATAATCTGCTCCAAATGTAGGAACAGCCAGAAGCATTTAAAAACGTTGTCTCTAATTAACACACCCTACTATATACATGTATACATGAAATATCTAAATCCATAGATATCGACGCATAAAAAAAGTTTAATTATAAATTTTTCAATTTCATTACCCGTAGAAGGCCACGCGTGACCATCTTGCACGAGGTCACAGCTGCAACCTTCGAGGCCGCCAGCTTGAAAACTTTCGACGACGACGCACCCTTTTTTTCACAAATTTTAATTAATACGAATATTAATTAATTCACCCGCGGAAACTCTTTTTTTTTTTGCCACAAACGCCCGTAATTTTCTTCAAAAATTCGTTTCTTCGTTGCCGCTGGGGTGAGAATAAATCGTTTCCGTCTTCTCCGGAGCGTCTACGAGTGTCCTCCTCGACTTCATAATCACCGAGACTACGTCGAGTACTCGTTGCTTCAACGGTGGCTCTGCGTTTCAGACGATTGTTAAAAGAGAAGCTATTTTCTTTCTACTTTTTTTCGTCGCAGGTTCATCGAGATAATTTGAGATGAGAAAACGAATTTTAATTCCATTTGTACAATTAATATAGTATATTATAATTTTAAAAAAATTAAATGATAATTTATCAAATATAAATTATAATAACAAATAAGAATTTCATTATTATTCAAAATTATAATATTAAAATATTATATTATGCAGAGAAATATTATATTATATTATACAATGTAATATATAATAATATATATAATATTATATTATTCTATTGAAATATTATATTATATTATACAATATAATATATATAATATTATATTATATTATACAATATAATATATATAATATTATATTATATTATACAATATAATATAATATTATGTTATGAATTTTTAATTTTCATTTATTATAGAAATTTATTTTTTTATCATTGACATTACTTTTATAATTTTCATCATCTAACCTAAGATCGTCTCAAACGTTACAACAATCGCGATGAACCAAACGCGAAAACAAAAAGAAACCAAGTAGCCAAAGACTTCAAAAGCCACCTTGTCAGTGATTCAGCCGATGTTGAATTTTTCCAACGTTTGCGTCAGACCGATGACGATTCGTCGATCAGATGTTTGTGGGCAGAAACGACGGTCGATCAGATGTTCGAATTGAGCAGTAAAACAGACGGTAACGCGTATATATATGTCTTCTTTCGTAACAGCCCGATCGATTTTCCGTTTAATCGATCAGTCGTGAGAAGGAGACACGGAGAATGAGCGAAAGAGAGAAAGCGAGAGAGAGCTCGAGCGGCGCAAAGTGTGCGGGTTGTCGAGTGAATGGCCTAATTAGAGCACCGGGACGTCGCCTGACAACAACTCTCACGCCATCGACTTTTTTCCCCAACCCTTAACTCCTCCGAATTCCCCAAAAAAAAATCCCCCAAAAAAAAAAAACATAAAACAAAATTTTCTCCCACTCGAAGCTCCGAAAATATTTTTACCCACGATCGCAATTCCTCAATTCGCCAGACAAAAGAAAAATACAAAAAGACAAAAATTTCCAATAAAAGTACGTTCGGTTTTTCGTTTTTTTTTTTCTTCTTTTAAGTCGCAAATTTTCGTTTAAACGATGGAATCGTCACAAACGGCGGTTGCGGAATTGAAAATCTCGTTCCTGACAACGGCGTTACTGGCGATGCCCGGTGACGGCCGGCGAGACGACGATAACGTTGCCATCGGCTCACGATCGAAGACTCGACTACGAGACCGACGATCGACGATTCTTCACCCACGCGCGATGATTCCGTCAATACATATTTAACCCGAGAACAACGAGATCCGGTTGGATTAACGCGACGACAATCGAGGTAAAGAGATTCCATCAGAAATATCGACGATGTATCTTTCGTCGCTGCGACGATTTCACAATTTCGAAAAATCGCGCACCCAAAACGAAAACCTTATCAATCAACGAAACGATAAAAATAAAAAATTATCATTTGGTTTTATTTCTGATTTTTCTTTTTTTTTTTTTTTTTAATATCACCACGTCGCGTCCTCAATGTTTCAGCGTCGAGGAAGAGATTTCAACACGACCCCTTCATTTTTATTTCCATTAGTTTTTTTTTCTCAACAGCGATACATGTTTTTTAATTTTGGGAAAAGGAAGACCCTTGAGTGATCGTCGTAGTTTATTCTTGGAGCTTTGATTCGACGAGGTTTTGGAAACAAGTTTCGAGGGAGTGAGAGAACGAGTTTCGGGGCGGCGTCGTCGGCGACGGCGCGCGTCTCGGCCACGGAACAACCCCGAAACGACTGTGCGCGGTCGTCTCTACGGTTCGCGCTCGGCTTCGACGGCGGATGGGTTGAGCGCGCGCGCCACGAGGGGGTTGGACGAGGGTGAATCAATACGCGACGACGCCCGACTCCCGTTTATAAGCGGGGGCTGGCAAACTCTGCGCGAACCGAACGGGCCAACACGCCGGATATATGCCTATCTTCGCCGAGGACCGGGGCGAGAATTGCGCGCGCGTCCTCTCTCACCTACGCTCTGACTTTGAGTGTGGCTGTTCGTGAGGTCGTGCGAGGGTGTGCGAGGGTGTGCGAGGGTGTGCGAGGGTGTGTTAGGGTGCGCGCGTGTGTGCGTGTCGGTCGTTTCGTCACGAGCCGGGCCACCCTCGACGAGGAAGGGTGGCGAGTGTCACGCGCTTGCGCGACTCTCTTCTTCAACCCCCCCCCGAGAAGAAGCTTTTCCTTCCGATGTCGGGACGGGGTACAGTTGGCACTCGCCTATGCAAATTCGCGTAACTTCACGAGAAGTCGGGGAATTTTATTGGTTGTTTTGTTTTTATTTTTGTTTGGGTCGTTTGATTGATGATGTAATTTTTTGAGTTATTGATGTGATTTAGGGGTTACGATTCAATTTTGAATTCAATGTTTGATTGAATTTCTAATTTAATTTTTGATTCATCTTTTCTTCAATTTTTTAATGCGATTTTGAAATTTATTTTTAATTCTTTTTTCAATACAATTTTCGATATTATTTCTAGTTCGATTTTTTATTCAACGTTTAATTGTTTTTTAAATTTAATTATTATATCCTACATTTCAATATTCCATGCCATAGCTTCTAACAAAAATCGCAACGCGACATACATCGAAATATTATCATGAAATTACCTTAAAAAAAAAAAAAACAAATTCGACAACATCTCAGTAATCAAAAGAGAAATTCAAAATATGGCGATATACTTTCAAAACCCTACTCTGCAAAATCCCCAATAACAAGAGCTTCCCCCATACCGTGCATAATCTTCAAACCAATCCAAAAACCAGGCAACAATCTCCCCCCCCTCATCAACGCTGTCGATCAACAAAAACCCCAATAAATTCGATCGAAATAAATTCATCCCTCAAAACCCCGTTCAAAGAAAATATCGTCTCAACCTTCAATCCTACGACGAGGGCTTACCGTGCCACGGACCGTACTGTACCCTGTCCAGCGTGTATAAAGACCCGAGCCGTCTGTGCTATTGCGGGCGCATGGAAAAAAATAATAGGCAGAGATAAACTACGTGAATATGGTATCGCGGTTGGCCTTTATGCTCTTGCGGCCGTCACGAAACCGCTCGCGGTGACGCCAAAACACAAAGTTTGCCGAGGTCAGCTGATCCAGGCGCGGTGGCGGAGAACTTGTTCCCCCCCTCGCCCTCCCCCCGGGCTGAGGTAACACGCCGCGCGCCCCCGAGAGAGTCCATCGCGTCGAGAGCCACTACCTGACCAACCCCTATACGTTGCGCTTCGTCCGACGGTTTCTCGGTATACACCATTATTCTATCTCGAGCCCCGTACTCCTCCCTCCCCCCTCTCCCCTGCCCCGCCTGGCCACCTACTCGTCGACCTCGCCTGGGTTATGGGATTGTCAAAGACTGAAATGGTGGCCTCGACCAAATGTCAGCCGACCACGCGCTTCACCTGTGTCCATCCATCTCTCAATCTTCCTTTCAACCGCGCTCACTCTCGCATTCGCGGACGAGATCGCTCAATGACGCCGGGTCAATCATTCAAGCTCAATGACGATGGGTCGATCATTCACAATCCCCCGAATCGCGGTTCACCGTTTACTCGTTCGATCGGTGAATCATTGACTCACTGACTTACTCGGACCGATTCGAACTCACTCACATTTTAATTCCAACATACGGGCACTCACACTTACTCAAACTCCCTCTCCCTTACTGAAGTTCAATCACTCACTCAATCACTCAATCACTCACTCACTCACTCACTCACTCACTCAATCACTCACTCACTCACTCACTCACTCACTCACTCACTCACTCACTCACTCACTCACTCACTCACTCACTCACTCACTCAATCACTCACTCCTTCACTCATTAACTCATTAGCTCATTAACTCATTGACTCATTAACTCATTAACTCACTCACTCACTCACTCACTCACTCACTCACTCACACTCACACTCACTCACACTCACTCACACTCACTCACACTCATTCACTCACTCACTCACTCACTCACTCACTCACTCACTCATTCACTCATTCACTCACTCATTCATTCACTCACTCACTCACTCACTCACTCACTCACTCACTCACTCACTCACTCACTCACTCACTCACTCACTCACTCACTCACTCACTCACTCACTCACTCACTCACTCACTCACTCACTCAATCACTCAATCACGCAATCACTCAATCACTCAATCACTCAATCACTCAATCCCTCAATCACTCCCTCAATCGATCACTCACTCACTCTCACTCAAGCTGACCGACTCATGCCCTCTTTCGCAATTACACTCAACCAATCATATACTCACACTTACTGAATCTCTCTCACACTCACTTACACTGACTCACTCACTGAGACTGACCGAGACATACACTCACTCAGCCTTATACCAACTCAATCACTCGCACTCGACCAATTATACTCTCACGTTCTCTTCCATTTCCTCTCTGCTTCTCTCTCTCTCTCTCTCTCTCTCTCTCTCTCTCTCTCTCTCTCGCTCTAACTCTCTTTCAACCCCCCGTCTCTCTGTACCCCCCCCCCCCCCCGGAATCCACGGTACAGACGCCACAGGGTCGTCCCGTTCCTATTCTTCATTGTATCCTGAAACGGATGTCACTCCGATTTAGCGGAAATATACTTTGAGCGGTGCTACGCGTTGCACAAGAGCTTTTTCATCTCGAACCGCGAGGCTGCGGGCTTTCATCCACCCGACAGACGCGAGCTTGTCACGGACCGGAACAAGGCCGACCTCACCTCGTCCTGCTCGACGCTCTCCTGCGCGCAGGTTGAAGAGCTTTCCATGCGATTCCGCTCGGAGAACTCGATTCGATATTTCGGGAATAACAATTGTCGCCGGATTACGAAGCCTCGCGCGCACCGAGAGGATTTGCGCCGTATTGTGGACTACAATCCGTGTTTTCCTCGAAACATTATCCCCCAAAACGATGTAATTTGTGTTATATATACACGCAATATCATACATTATTTATACATAAATTAATAACTATGATTTACGCGAAACCTGCAGTAAATCGTATTTGCAAAGAAGGCGAAAAAAGGTTATCGAATCGCATCTACAGGTTTTTAAAAATATAATAGTGCGTTTTTCGCCGGGATTCGAAAATAAATCTCGTTTGTTCGCCGTTGACAAATTATAACGAGAGCTGTCAACGACGCGGCTGTCGAGCCAGACGTGATTGCTCGTTTCAATCGACGAAGTTAGTCGCTCGAATCGACGATTCCGGCCTATGTGCGGACGATGCAAACGCGTAACGGTATATCACCGACCCGAGCGTTTCGTAACGGCTGCACGAAGTCGGGGAATAACCGTTTAAAAGGTCCATCTACGGTACATTATCGTTGGTCCACATTATACGTACCATCGTGCGTCGACAAAATACTACGACGTCTCGAAATCGAGCACAGCGTGTCAACGCCGTGTTTACTCGTCGAGCAAATAGTCGGACAATCCGCGAGTAAAATCCCGCGATAAGGCGGAATTAATTGATCGTAATTGTCGTCGATTGTAAATAAAATTGGAGAAGAAAAATTATAAGAATAAATAAATGAAAACGTGAGGATAAAATGTTTGGTGAGAAAAAAAATTGTTTTCGTTTACGGATGATTTTATATTGTGGGACGGACGAATTCGTTGTTATTATTATTACTGTTTAATACCTTATGGTGAGAGGCGCTCATAATGGCCTTCTGCATGATGTCGGCCAAGGGTTTGAGAGGACTGCGCGATTCCTGATGACGATGATCTTTTTTCGTAACGACGGGCCTGACGGTCCGTCCGGAACGTTGCGATTGTTGATTCCTGATTTGCACCTTCATCGGCATTTCGCCGTCGCGATGATGCTGTTGCTGATGCTGCTGCATAATCCCCCGTCTCGTGTCCGAAGCCGTTCTCGCCAATTGAACAGCGTGACGCCTCGTCGTTATTCCGGCGTTTCCCGTCGAGTTCCTCGTTGTTTCGCCGCGTTGCAACGGAGGCCTTTTTTTTTCATTTTTTATTCGTTTTATTTTATTGTATTTAGGTCTTTGTTTTTTTTTATTGGAGGATCGTTATTTTCAATGTGAAATAATACGTCGACTGTGGGAGTTGGTTTTTCGATTTGTGGAGAGAATGTTATGATCGATGCTAACGCGTTGAGAGAGATTTAATTAGAGAGGAAATATTCAGTATCAGTTATCGAGAAAATGAGTTTATTCGAAATTAAATTGATTGAATAATGATGATAATATAGCAAGAGAATTTCATCCGCGACGTCAACCCGTTCAGATACATTTAATTGCGAATTACTTTTTCAATATCAATTATCAAAAAACAAATTAAATCGATAATTAAATTAATTGAACGATGATAAAAATGTCGCATAAACGCGTGTATCAATTATTTTTTCTACCGATCATTGCCACAAAATTTTCTCCAACCATCCCAAAGACCATTATTTTTTTCTTTTTCGAAAAATAAAAAATTCTAGAAAAACAGAAACGAACAAACAAAAAAAAATAAATTACCCCTCGGCCTCATCGTCCGTAACGTTCCTCAACAGGTCCTCGTGTTCTCTGTAACGCAGTTGAATCTCCGGTTCGAAATCGCAACTCTCCCGTAATTTCTTCGTTCTCTCGGCCTCGATAATTCCCAATTCAATGGCTTTGACTTGTCGTTCGAGTCGATCCAGCACATCGCTGCTGCCACCGGCATTGAAATCCGTCGATTCCGCATTATCCGTATTTTTTTGTTTCAATATAGCGTTGAGGCTGATCGGCGATTTGCCATCGGACGTCGATACGACGGAATTTCCATTGCCCTTCTTCGCGGTCATGGTCGTCGACGTTCTTTCGCGATTTTCATTCGACGTTTCGTCATTCATAACGTCCGAATACGCGTTCATCGGTACAGCCTGAACGATGCTGGATTTTTCAAAAGCTTTGAATTTTTTAACGAGTTCTTGCTCGAAAGCGCTGTAAACGTTCGAATCGACGTTGGCGATATTACGTTCGTCGATTTTCGTCGAATAACGATCGGTCGTCGGGATTTTTTTCTCAACGACTTGAAGACCGCGATCGCCTTCGACGAGTTGCCACTGTTTGAAATTTTCCGTTTTCAAAGGCGACGAACGCGCGGAAGAGGACGAATTGTTTCTCGTTGCGTCGTAAACCGGACTGTCCTCTCGCGATGACGTTCTCGAGGAGGCTCCGTGGATCAACGGAGCCCGTCGAGACGACGAACTCGAACCCGGTCCTATCGAATTTCTTCCCAATTGGGTTCGGGCGAAACCCCCGATCGATCGTCTCTCACGGTCGGCCATTACCGGCCGAACCTTTTGATCCTCGGATCGTTCGTCAGATTTTTTTCGTTTCAATTTTATCTTTATTTTTTCGTATTTTATTTCTTATTGTTTTATTTTATTTGGATAAGCCGTTTCGCTTTTGCTTCCTCGTTCGTTTTTCGCAGCTGGTTGTGCTGATTATCGCGTCTTGATTCGATTATCTCTGTCGGAATCCAAGAAAAAAAAGAAAAAAAGAGACGAGCCCTCGTTATCCGGCTGTCATTTCGTTCTGTGATTCGTTTTCACGACTCTCGTGGATGATCGACAATCAACATTGCAATAATTAACGATTATGCCTTATGGTAATGACGATGATTATGCATCGAGCGGCTTCCCAACGACGATGATGATGATATTTGGGTTTTTATTATTTCCTAAACAAATTTTACGGTTCCCTTTTGACGCCCCGGACGTGCCAACGATACACAAAACCTCGATCTTTACACACAGCTGGTTCACTACTGGACCAATGTCAGTCGGTCGTACTGCGACGATCTACGCGAGCCAACCTTGGACAATGCTTTACGGCACAAGCAAGCGAGAGACAAGCAATTAATTTTGTAATTTCATTTTTTTCCCCCTTTTTTTCTCTCCATCTTTTTCGTTCGGGGAATTGTGATTCATTCGGTTGCGGGATTTTTGAGCCATTAAAAATGGGTCAAGGGTTTTACCGTAATTTTCTGTGGAATGGTCTGCGATTGGTTATTGATGACGAAAATTGGATACAGCGGTGATTGAGTTCAGCTGACTAACAGCAATAAAAGCCAACGATTTTTTATATTATCTATGTTTTGTTTAAAAATAATTTTAGGTTGATACATTTTTTTCTTGAAATAAAAATTTTTAAAATTAATATTTTATTTTACGTGAATGATAAAAAATACATAAATGTGTCTTAAAAAAATTAAACGAAGTTTGAATTAAGGCGAAATTCTTCCCAATCCGCTATATGATTCCCTCAACATTCGTGGGCATGCAAAATAAAATAAAAAATAAAAAAAAATCCCAATCAGAGAGTTATTAATTGAAAAAATAAACAAATAAAAAATTAGAAAACAAAATTCAAGTTCAATACGAGCGCGATATCAAAGCCAATTCCAATAATAATATTTATTTCGTCGATCCCATCATAATTGTGAGCAACCAACAAGTCCCGTTCGATTACTAATTCTCGAGAATCGCTCTGTGGCTTATCAATGGCCGCGTTGGTCTTCGACGGTCGAGTTTTTATCGTCGTCGATCGAGCTCTTATCGACGGTCGAGGTCTGGCTGGGACGAGATCCCTGCACCGTCAGGGGAAGGGAGAAGAGAGTGAGAGAGATAGGAAGGTGATCGCTGGACGAAAAAAAAAAAGAAAGAAAAAAAACACAGATCCGACTATATAATCGTGATTTTTAGCACAATCGATGGTCACACGATTTCCACGAGTCAACCACGTTAAAACGTTCATTCACGAAAGAAATCAACACCAACAAAATTCTCAAGCAATCGTAAATAAAACGTACTCGAATGATTTATCCTAGCCGACAGACGTCCAGCAATTATTGCGACAATAGCGAAGCACTGATTTAAAAAAAAAAATTTTTTTTTTTCTCAAAATTTAGGTCAACCACGAATAGCGCACTAAACAATTTTACACCATGAACAAACGACCGACGTGAGCAAGGTGCCAGCGATAATTCGACCGACGTAGAAGCGACGAAGATTCGAAAATGATGTGTTTAACTATGAAAAATATGGAGCAGCCGAGATCGTGAAGAGAAACGCGAGAACGAACATCGCGACGGCGACGATAACGACAACCGCCCCAATCGCCTACGACGCGAGTCGTACTAACGTTTTTTTCTTCTTCTCTCTTTTATTTTTTTTTAAATTTTTTGCCGCGCGTTATCGGCGCTCTGCCGTAGATGCTGATAAGCGATATGCCACGGCCTAGCGTTACCTGCTGCAACAATAGCCAACTCGCGGAATGGCCAATCTTTTTTCTTGAATTTCTGGCGAAAGGAGAATAAAAATAATAAAGAGTGCAATAGTCGAATTCTCACCGTATGATTTCAATGGGGGTGTGAATGTTATTTTTCAAATTGAATCGATAGTTTTAATAAATATTATTATTGTTATTTTTATTATTATTATCCTCCATAGTCGCAATTTTCACAGCCAAAAAAATGCAACAATCTATTTTATAATAATAATAATAATAGGTAACGATAATATTTTTATTTAATAATGATAATAATATTTTCTTCATGTAACAATAATGATAATAATAATAATAATAGCGAAGAAAGGAAAACAATGAGCACGAGTGAATTTTTCCAAGCGTTCCAACTAAAATTCAAAAGTTTCGAGAGTCCGAGTACTCCAAGACGAGTTCGGTTACGCCGGAGCGATCGCCATAGGCAACAGAGTCCGACGAAGATATTCACGGTGCGTGAAGAAGATATACCCGAACCCCCTTTTATTTTCCCCGGCCCCCGTTTGGGTCACGGAATCGCCGCGAACTCTATCCGGGCCGTATTGACGGTGGAAAAATATTGCTTCCTCGTTTATTCACCATCTTCCACAAAAGAGCTCAGCTTCACCAACTAACAGGACCACAGCTGATTAGCCGAGGTAGGAAAATCTCTTTTGAGATAAAGAAACTTAATTCCTCATTTTAACGATGATTCCGTCGATAGCTCGATCGACTGTCAAACCCACGTGATTCACACGAATTTCATTAATGTTTTTTTTTGTTCTGCGGATTATTCCGTGCATAAATAACTCAACCCACACACAAACACAAACAAACATGGAACGATCCATTAAGGCATGTTTTTTGTTGAACCACTTTTCCATACGTTTCGCACCATTCGGAGTAACCTGACCTGAGAATACGGGAAGAGAGAGGGAGAAGAGATTGATTTGTAGAAACAAATCCGACGAAGAGGGGAGAAACGGAGGAATAGAGATGGTTTGGGTAGGAAAATGGTTATGGAGCGAGCTCGGTTGGGCTCGGAGTACAAGATATAAGCGTTAGCCACGTCACGTTACGGTTATGGGCCCTGTGCACGGGCGAGTCCTCGCACCACTTCCTCACTCGCGAGCCGAACCGGCCCCGTGGGTTACCCCGCTTCGAGAGAGAGATATTCCCCTCACCCCCCCAACCCCTCCCCCGCCCTACGCCGACCAACCTCGTCGGGGCCGTTCGCGGCTGTCAGGTCGTCGCATCCGGTAGAGCTGGCCACCGTAAAAACGTGGGTGTAACCGACTGAAACTCGTCTCGAATACCGAAAACCAACGAAACATTGATAAATCTACGATAAACACGACGAGAATAAAATTTTAATGAATGAATTTGAGGAAGTGGAGTGGGATGAAATTAATTGATTAATTAGAGATGATGGGAATATGATTTTGGTCGGACGGATGGTTCGTCCTGACGTTCGCGCACACGCGACACACTTTCGATGAATCGAGTACGGTACGAGGCGGGGGAATTATAAATTCGAACGAATAATTAATTGTGATTGATTAGACATTTGTGATTTAAATGATCGAATTATTTTGAGAAAAAATGTTCGTGTGTGTCTCTAGTTGTGAATCTGACTGAATAAGTGCGATAATTATGAAGGTGTCAATAGGCATTAAATGTGTTAATTGACGTCATAAATGCATGAATAATAAATGTCAATATAAAACAATAATCATTCAATCGAAAATATAAATAAAAGAAGTGTTACAGAAATTATTTATTTATTCTCAAAATAGAATTAACAGAATTGTTGACTTTTTCTGAAAATAGAATTTAGAAAAACTGTTAATTTTTTCCGAAAAACGTAATTGAAAAATTGTTCATTAATTCTAAAAATAGATTTTCAACAATTGCTGATGCATGCTCAAAAATAATATTGAAAAAAATTGTTTATCCATTTCTCAGATAATTGGAAAAATAATTGATCTATCGCGAAAATTCAATTCGAAAAATAGTCGATCCATCCCCAAAACTCAATAAAAAAATAATTAATCAATTTTCAAATTGACCGCTAAACCGTCGATCCAACAACAAATGATAACCCAAAATCCGTTCTATTAAAATATCGTTTGTATCCTATCCGTGCTAAACCGATGACGAACCGTTTTGGCGATTGCAGAGAATTCGAAGATAAAAGCGGAATGACCCGACGACGACGAAGACGGCGACGACGGGCGATCGGCAACCCGGCCGGGGAAACAAAAGAAACACGCCGGCCCGAGAAGAGAGCGAACGAGCGAAAGCGTTGGCTTCGGTAACGAGAGGCGAGGAAGCGAAAACCGTACTACTATAAATGATGACCGAGGAGGAGAGGAAAGGAGGAAACGATGCGAGCGACGCGATCGGCGCGTCGGCGGTCGACGAGCCTCTCCCTCTACCCGTTCGTTTCTCGACGAATATACAGATATGTATTCCGATTGTTGAGTCACGAGAAGGAGGATTCTCGTTTGTTCGCCCCGTACAGTACGCACTCGGTATACGTAACCGTTCTAACCGATACGTACGTACCGAGAGTACGTACGGAACGGTCGAGAAATCACCGGTCAAAGTTGTATCGTCGTTGATTCGACGAACGACCGCCAGGGGAGCTTCGATCTCGACGTCACGTCGCGGATTGTCGCTCGCGCATGCGCTTGTCCGCGAATTAATTGTCCGAGAGATCGATGGATCTTTGGGCGGAAGATAGATCGATTTTGATCGACGATTACCGGCTTTGAATCTGGGATAATTTGCAGGGTGCGAATGGAAGTTTTGAATATTCACGGAGTTTCGAGAGGTCGATGAATCGGATGGAAATGCTCCGAATATAAATGGATCAAATTGGCATGGGTTGGAGTGTCAATGGCCCGAAAGATGCCGATTAGGTGGATTTATTTTCGGAGCATTTGAAATTTTGTTTATCGACCTGTCGGGACGTTGAATGTTCGAAAGTTCGACCCGCGATCGATCGACGGTCGAAGTATTGTATTGGATTGAGACTTCACCGAACTTCCGGGGACCAAATGGTCCCCAAGTACCAATGATTAATTAAAAATGTCAATTAATTTGTGTTGCCTGCGTTTTTTTATGATATTCATTATAATGAAACGAGGTTGTCAATTTCGGATAGGTCACAGTGGCTGGTGGAATTTTTTCCCACCATCTCCAAAAGTTTGAATTGTTATGATGGACCCAATGTATGTAGCAGAATATTCTAGCGCAACCGGAACGCCTTAATTGCTCTGATCAATAATTTTTCTACACTAGATTTTCAGAACGCATTAAGTCAACGTATTTCGGATTCCACAAAAAAAAAAAATTACAAACATAATTACAATGATTTCCTAAAAAATTTTATTGACTTCAAATGTGTATGTTTGTATTATCAAACTCATAAGGAATAAATGTTGTAAAGTCGTAGGACTGATTTCTATGATTTTCTTCGCAATATCCAAAGCTCGTCGAAACATCATCGCCCATAAATCCAGTGTCTCAAATACCATATCGATCCATGGATCATTCTTATTCTTCCCGACCAGATGTGAATTGAAAATACTCGTTGTGATTGCTAAAATTTTCCACACTCGTATTTATCTCGCAACGCGGTATTGCATACGACTCTCCGACAAGTACTTACATGCCCCTGGCCTCCTCCCACCCCTTCCACCTATCTCGATTGATAACCGTTCGCGCAGCCGTTTATTACCATTTTTTAATCATCACTCCGTCACTTTTACGATTAATGAGTTGCACGGCGATTGAAACAAAACGAGAGACTGAACGTATAAACAAATTAGTCGAGGAAAGTAAACCGCCCATGCGGGTACCAGGCTCGTTCGATACTGTTGTCTCTTGCGGCAAAAATAAAAAATAAAAATAATATAAAATTAAAAAAAAAAAGGAAGGAAAAAAAACAAGGCCACCTCAACGTCACGGCCTTTTACCGAGCGTCCAGACCTGTACACAAAAGCGTCTCCCACGAGCTTGCTGTATTCATGAGTCGGTCAGAGATACCGGCAGCAACGGCAAGCATCGCAGTCACGTTTTCGTATCTCAGAAAAAAAGGAATTAAAAAAAAAAAACATCGCGACAGGCATTATCGGAACGTGATGCCTGGCTTCTCACGGACTGTGATTAGTCACTCCTTCGTCGTCGGATCGACAACTAAAATTTTCCACGTTTACGTAGAACTAACTAATCAAGAAAAAAATTTATAACAATTTTTTTGTTTTTGTTTTTTGAATAATAAATATATTGTTGACAAATATGTGCTAAAATCCCTTCGACGTAATTCGTTAGGACCACGTGACACGCCCCCGAATCTAACACGAGTGCGAGTGAGACAGCTGGAGAAATCATATTCGTCGTTTGCGCGACGAGAGTTTTGGAATTATCGATAAAATCGAAGCTGAGACACACTTTTGCCACGCCGGTGCGTAGTTTGTTACTAATTTTGGGGAAATCGGTCGAGGGGTTTTGGAGAAATCTGAAATCGCGTTTTCGAAGTGGGTCGGAGCGCGCGACACGCGCACTCATGGCGGCTCCGGTCACGATACATCGCGTGACCTTGGGGCGAGGTTAACAACTGTAACTCGAAATTTCTCTGCCACGGGCGAGAGCCTCTGAATATTAAAAAAAAAAAAAAAAATTCACGACAGTCGATCTACCGGTTTGCTCTTCCGTACGGTAATCCTATCGTTCTTCTCTTTTACATGGATTATTCGTCACGAAGACATTTTTCAGCCAGCTGATATTAGTCGTCCGTCTCTGTCTATCTCTCTCGGAACCGGTCCATAAGTACGGCGCGGTATTATCGCGAAGATATAGCAGCTAATACACCTGACAGCGCTGCTATCGGTGCGCGCGTGCGATAACAACATCGGCTACTGCGACAGAGAACGAGAGAGAACGGCAAGAATCGTGCGAGGTACAGTCTTGGGATATGGGGATTTTAATTACTAACGAATCAAATGATTTATCGATTGTATAATAGAGGAATAAATAGATTCAGCGTAAATTTATTTATGGATCAATTTTACCTGCATGTTAAGGCAAAAATGGAGAATCAATATTTATATATGTAGTCTAGATAATTATATTTGAATTAGATTTATGCATATATAAAATTATATATTAAAAAATTAATATATTTTATATATAATTATATATATCAATATCTGTCTATATGGAAATATAATTGTCTAGCTTGGTTATTTATTTATTCATGTACTTATATGATATATTCATTTCTTTCTCTCATTCAGACTTTTTTTTAAATTTCCCCAAATATTTCGATATTCGACGAACTTTTATCACAACAATTGCAACCACAATCCTACCAAACGCATATAACCTCATAATCGTCTCATCCTCCAAGATCCAACCACCGCGAACTCGCCCAATCACGCACCGGGTGAACCAACAACTCCACCCGAAGCCGACAAATTTCCGTCAATCGCCCCAACCACGTGGTAGCTCAACCGAGACCACGATTCAAGATAACCCGCGCGCGTTGTCATTAAAACCATAATCCACCCACAAAACTTTAAAATCCACATTAAAAAACACCAACAACCAAACAAACGTCACTCGAACGAATCATCGAAACATTTCCCGCAACTTTATCGCAATAAAAATCCACCCCGCGAGTGTTGTCCGAGATTTTCACTCGATTTTCCGTCCGCCCGACGATTACGCTTTACGTCGTCCGGTTGCACTGCGCGCCCGCACGGTCGCGCTTCGGCCACTCCACTGCAACACCGTTGGCAACAATGAACATCCAAAACCGGGTGCAACGCGATGCAACGAGAAACGCAACGTCGGAATCGTTCTGTGCCCAACAGCGGAAACGCAACGAGAACGAGAAAGAAAAAAAAAGGGGACAGAGAGAGAGCAAAAAAACGTTTCACGTGTCTATGTCAGTGCTCGTGCGTTTGTGTTAGTTGCAATCTCGCCGACAGCCGCGCCACGAGCGGTCGTTGGAGTGCAGCTTGGGAAGTTTCTATCGTGACTGTCGCGGGAACGTTGGTTGCTGACACAAACTCGGGCGTAGAACGGTCGGCACGCAACGAGACACGGACGTTTTTTTTTTTTTTTTAAATTTTAATTTTAATATGTAGCTGCAACGAAAACTCGCTTCCTCGCCCACGTGTGTGAGTTGGGCGACTCACACGGTCGAGTGGCTCTCTTTGGGGGGATTTCGATGTAAAAATGAAAGTTCCGGAGATTGAACTACACGAACGCACGCGGTTGGAATCTCTCCCGCCGAGGGTTTCTGCCCAGAAGCTGAAAACGGTGGAGAACACAACCGAGGAGGCCCCGTTGTTCGAATGTGTAATACAGGCCGTTGTATTGAGGGGGGGGGGGGGGGGGGGGGGCTCTAATCCCGTACGTGAACGCGTCACGCTCACGCGGATCCTACAGCCCGGCAGCGCCGCCGGCGGTGGAGGCGTAGCTAGGTTTTCTCACGGATCTTGGCTCGGGTGAATGTCTAAAAAACTTCGGCAAAAACTACTCCGCTCGAAAAAGGCCGGTTTCTAAAAAATCCCCTTAAAAAAAATCCCGACACAAAGGTTGTTATCTTGAATGATTTCTTGCTGAAACGATTTATCGACATGAACACCGATGTCCTTGAAGTGACAACTTTGACGGAAGCAGCGGAAATGCATTGATAGTGTATGGAAGAAATTTCATTTCATTGCACAAAATCAAAAACCCAATTCACAACAATCTTAAGAAATGTAATGCTTAAACTTAACCCAATCCGGAAAAATCCAAACATCCTACACCTTAACCTGGGTCTAAATAACTTGAACCTAGAGACCATTTTGTGCAGGAGTTGTTTTAACGCAGTTTGTAAATGAGGAGAGTCTACTTTGACAGAGGTTGTCTTTAAAAAAGTTTTTTTGACCCGTTTTCTTTTTTTTTTTGTCGCAAGGCGTTCAGACGTCCTCCCCTCAGTTCAAAGCCTCTATAAATCTGGCAGACCTCTCACCAACTCCGAACGAATTTTATTTTTGAATATACAAAAATTACGTACTTTTTATGTGCTCTTCAACCCCCCTTAAAGTTATTTTTAACCTCATCGGAGTTACGAGAAAATCAGGATTGAAAAGTCAGGCTGGCTGGTAGCTTCAGACGCTAAAAAAATCGGGCTATAAGACTACGACGAAGTTTACCGATTACACATCGACGAATAGAACTATTTGTCATAAAAATGACATAAACGGTTCTTGCGATTGTTAATTAAACGCATGCGTTCGATCAAATTGAATAATGGATTTCAAATTGCTAAGTCAATTCCGAAGTTACGTGGAAACAGAACGGAAGAACAAACCGGAAATTCGTAATCGCCGAGCGTATACGGACTGTTGAATGACGACGACGACCTTACAAAGGTCTCACGCTCGGCTACGAGACACCGGTGTGTAAAGCCCGCGAGCTAACACACATCGGGCCGAACGTTTAGGCCTTAAATAAGTTTTCATACGCTCGGTCTGGCACCAAGCGTGGTGTACAGCGCATAGATAACAGGTGCGCGTCGATGACGTTGGCTTTCGAGCGGCTCGACAAACGCTTGCAACGCCACTTATAGCGTTTTGACAGCTTTGTCTTCGAGCACTTGAGCACACACAATCCGAGAGGATGAGGAGGATCGCGCAAAAAAAAAGGTTAACCCTAGAAACTTGTTACTATTTTTTGACATACGTCAAAGGGATTGTATCTAATTGCTTGCAGCAATTTTGAGGGGTTTTCGTTATTTTTTTTTAGCCATGGTAATTTGATTTCATTGGAATGCACTATACAGTATAAATTACAATATATATTGAGGTACTTGGATGCATTTATTTCATGAAAAATTATTTATTAATTTTCCCGCACATATAGATAAAACCCTTTAACCGTGTTTATGGGTCACCCGTTAGCGTTGGAATTCTGGTTACTTAATGTGTACCAAAAATGTTGTAAAAATTCGTAAATATTGTATAACTATTCTACTTCAAGATACAACTATTATTTTATTTTTAAAGAAAAATGTATGTCATGAAAATAATTCAAAATGGCTGTAAAACGTGGTTGGAGTATGAAATTGGGAGGACACGAACAAAGTTCATTCAATAAAAAATATAAAAAAAGACTGCATTAACAATTCAATTATCGTTCTTCGACTTATAGCAAAATTGCGAGATGAATAATAAGAATGACCTGTAATTTTCAAACGCAGTGAGATTCATTTTTCTCGATTATCAAAAATTCGACAATCCTCCAAGAGCTTAGAGACGACAAAAAAACCAACAACAACGCAAACAAAGATGGTTCCCAGTCGCCCAACGGTCAGGGATGGCCACGGACTACAAAAAGTATCGACTCTCGAGTCATCGCAATTATTCAATTGCACCGCGAGAGGCTGGGCACACCCCTGCGATCGATTTATCGCTCTGTCATAACATGTGTACACATGCACCGCGCAAGATGCAGAGCGGTACACGTGGTGCGCAAGCTGACAAGCGGCCCGGCCTCGGCGACTAATGATACTCTTCTCGGTACACCCCGGCTCCGCTCTCCCTGGGAAATCGCCTCTCGGATATAGTCCACAATCAGAGAGAGAGCGAGAGCAAGAGAGAGAGGGAGGGATGGAGATGGAGCGAGAAACCGAGTGCTTTCAGCATGCAATTACTCGCGCAATATTCTCTGTGTCTATTGCAACGCGTGACCTTTGCCAGAGACGTGATATACGTATATCACACATAAATGCGCTTAGTGTATCTCATATACACACATATATATATGTATATATTCGACGACCACCCACCCACCTGCCAAGCTCATCAACCAGATGTGCTTTCCAACCCCCCGGCAAATTTATCGAATGAATTCGTTCAACAGAATTTTATCAAATTTTCCATTCGAGCTTGTCGATAAGAAAAAAAGTAGAAAAAAATTACTGTTGATGCTTCGTTTCATTGCTTTTGAATGTAATGCAAATAAAAGCCTTGAAAAAATCACGAACTGAATCGGAGAAGGGTCAAGGTCCTGCCTGGATGATTTGCCGTAGAACACCCCGTATATACATGTTTCGTTTTTTTTAATTGCAAAGCAGAGTGCAGCATTTAGTCCGTGTACTACTTTCGTGTATTTACGTTGAAAAGATCGATGTTTTTCTTGTAAATTGGCGAGTGATTATGTGTAATGACAGGAGTCGGTACGAAGATAGGAGGAAGTTCTTGTCGAGAATTGTAAAAGATTCGCGGTTGGGACAGAAGACGACAGACGGTGCCGCCATTGACACCGAATCCTATAACGTTGAACGGTGCACTGGGTCATTAGACTGGTTAGACAAAAAGAAACAGACGAGGTCGACGGAAGCTCTGGGAGCATTGCGAAGTAGTCTCGTCGTTTTTTTTTTTTTTTTTAACCTCTTTCTTCTTCAAACTACATCTTTCCACGAGTGTGTCTAGCCTCATTAACCCCTCGAGTTCTTTTTCTCGCTGTTTCCACCCATTCTCATTCTTGTTTCGCGGTCGTGACGTTTTTAACTGGACTGTGATACTTATTCGTGTGAATATACTATGTGCATATGTGTGCGCGCGTGTAAAACAGAACCGTTAGCGAAGCATCCGCTGCCACACTTTGCCCTGGAGGGACCTCGTGGAATCGACAACCTAGACGTAACGCCGGGGTAAATCTCTCGGGAGTCGTTCATTTTATTTTGAGATTTGTTTCACTTATGTATTTGAAAGGGTTATTATTTTATTTTATTTTTCTTAATTTTTTAAAAATAATTTTGATTTGGCTTCATACAGTCTTTTCTTAATTTTTATATTGTTTCATGATTAGGTATTTTTAGTTGATTACTTTTCGATTTTTGTGTATTGAATATTTATTTATGGGAGAGAAATATTGATACATCCGGACATTCTAGATCTTAGAGCATCAACAAATAATATGAAATCGAAGAAATGAATCTAACTAATAATCGTATTAAATTTAATTGAAGCTAATAATTAATTCAGATGATCCCTGAATTATAATGTTGCCAAAATAATGAGCAACAAATCAATTGAATAACTAATTGAATAAATTGAAAATATTCCCAAAGCCACATTTTGGTTTCCAACAAATTATTGATCCATCGAATGATTTTTGAATCATCGTTTCGGAATATAAATAGAAGAAATTAATTCGGCAATTAAATACCGAAATCTCGAGACTGGACACGGTACCGCGTTAGTACTTCGAGATTTTTTTTTTTTCAACCTGAATCTTCGACACTCGACCTTGTCGAACCTCCGCAACGATAACCCATTATCGTACGAGCATTTCGCCATTATCCGCCGCTATTCGTTCTCGCCGTTGTTCGAAAACAGAATGAACGTCGAGAAAAAAAATAATAATAACGTCATAATCTCAAATGGCTCGTCACGCGCGACCTCGTGAACATCTCCTCTCTATCGATATCGCACGAACACCAATTTCTCCTACTCCTCCAAACATTTTTAACGACAACACTAAAAATAAAAATCAAATAACTAAAACAAAACAAAATAAAACAATTTCCCAGAATGCCTCAAATACTTCGCCGTATTAATTAAGAAAATCATACGCGCATGCGCCAATTATCGCACAAGGACGAAACTGCTCAATCAATGATTCCCAGATCCGCAATTAAAAAAAGAGGAGGTGGGCAGGAAGGGGGGGAGGATTCAGCATTGAGTCGTCTCGATAGTGTTGTCCCGTGCATGCGCTACGAGACGAGTCGCAACGACGTGGACGGCAAAATGGGTTCGTAAAGTTGTCGGACCTTCGGCGTACGCTCGTTTCTCGCTAATAAAATGTTTATCCCGTCGTCGTTGCGAGGCCGGAGACGGATAAACTCGATTTACTCGTCGCGTGCGACGAAACAAACATACACGCGATACGCGTGTGTATACATGTCCCGCGCATTTGCGCACTCGGTACATTCGCACTCGACGGTAGCGGTAATAATGTTCGGGCCGGCAGGTTGTCGCTGCTGATGCAGGCGTGTGGGTGTAAAATGCAAATTATAGACACAGGTAGCTCCCGAGTGGGTGAGTTGAGCTTGTTACACGGAGGAGAGACTAGCACGACGTACATCGAGGCCTGACACGAGTTACTTTGCTTTTATCCCCGGACTCGTGCTACGGCGAGTTACGCCAAAGTTGCGCGAGGCCGGAGTGACAGTCATTGGCGGGATCTGCTGTGGGCCGGGCGTTGGTAATTGTCATTTTTTTCTTCTTTATCTTTCGTTGAAGTGGGAAAATGCATGGGGGAGTGTTCGAAGGTTTTTGGATGAATGTGTTGGGCGTCGATGGGCCTATGGGGTCCAGAGGAAAAAATTTATTTTCGAAATTTAGTGATGCTCATTGAAGGCTCCAATGAGCGTAGAATCAATCGATTCGGTCCAAGGAATCGCGAGATATTCGAATTTTACGAAATTTTGAAAAAGATTTTTTTTTTAAATCATCGAGCGCTATAAACCTGGTAATATATAAGTCCTAAATACAAACCTGAAGCTGACAGGTTAAATTCCGCATATGACGATGAGTTTATATGCATGGATGCCTTGAGAGACTAGTCGGCTAAAATTACTACCATTAATGATAATTTTTTCGCAAGGGGTTGAGGCATTGAATTTAAAATTAACGGCAATTGAGAGCCTTTGATTTAACATGAATTTGGACAACACATTCGAATTTCCAGCTCGTCAGGATCCTTGACTTTTGCCGATCGGGGTTCAAAGGACCCTCCTGTGACCATCATGAGATTCTATCCCCGTTCAGATATTTTTAATTGTTGTTTATCCTCAAACGATTCATTTCGCAAAGTCGAAGTTGAGAAATAAAAGAAATTTAATTGATCTTTATCCGCCCGAGCGGCCTATCGCTCCGCTTCGTGTCGAAACACTTAGCAACCAGCACGTTGACTGGTGAAAAGAAAATTGCGGTGAAAACCTGTAATTATTGCGCTCGTACAGCGTCTCGATGATTCACACGAGTCGCGCACAGACGGCGATTAAAGTAGAAAAATAAAAATAATATTTGAAGAAAGAAGAAAAAAAAAAACAACAACAACAACCGAGAGAGTGTTTGCCAGTCGAGATAACGAGTTTCGGTCGTCTTATAAATTGAAATACGGAAGGAGAATAATTATCGAAACACGGATTTACGTAAATATATACAAATTATACGAATCAAAAGCAATCTTAATAGTCGGCCGCCTCTCGGAAAATTTCCAGGCATATACAAGTAAAAAAAAAAAAATATATAAGAAAAATTACGATAATAATATCTTCCGTATTCTTGCGGTGCCAATAACCGTCTCATGTCTTCTATTCAAGCGAGAATAAAGAAATTCTCAACTTCCGGTCGTCCCAGAAGACATATTACCATTTCTCACTTCCTCCTCTCAAGAAAAAATCCCGAGAAAGTGCGGTTTCAAGCGTATATTCGCACGACTCCGGCAAAACGAGTTTCAAATAATAGGGAAAAAAAGGAAGAAGCTGAGTTAGAATCGTCACGCGTTTTGCGGCGGAGCAAAGTCGAATGAAATTATCGCAGCTTCTTCGGATGAAGGAGAGATTCGACGGAGGAGCAAAGCCAGAGGCTGGGATTGAGACGACGGCACCTGACGACCTCGAGAACGAACGCGTGTCGCCTCGCGATGCGAGCAGATCCGTTCAATGGAATTCTTCGAGTGTTCGTCCTCTCATCGCGTTCGCTACCTTGCGAGTTAACTTCGCTATTTCTCGCTGCGTCGATGCACATTGCCGGGCTTCGATAATATTTCACGCGTTATAAAGTCGTATAGTGCGCGCGTATTGGCACCAGCAGCGGCAACAGCAGTCGCAGGTGAATTCACAAGTCGACGGGAATGTCATAGCGCATTGTGTGTAGATATATACGTACATGCAGATAGATGTGGATGAATATCTTTGCAACAAAACTATCGCCTTGCTCAACGTTATTCCTCGCATTTAATTAAATACACGGGCTCGCGGTGTTCGACGAGGCGGAGACATTGCGAAGGCAACACCGTGTTTGCTTTCAGGAGTAGAGACAACGGAATAATATTTTTTTTCTTCATTTTTTGCTGATTTTAATTAGAAGATGAATAATGGGGGGGAGAAATATGATGGAGTGTGATGATTAGCGATGAATATATTAATGGTTGAACAATTTTTTCGTAGATGTATCTGCGAAATTGGGATGGAAAAATATAGAACGATACGATTGAATTATGAATCACGATTGTAATGAAAATTATAAATGAAAAATGTAGGATTTGAAAGAAAATGAGAAAATCTGCGTATGATGTTTATTTCGTGCTATATGTTCTGCCATAATTTGTATTATGATTCTTAGAGATCGTTTCATCATAATTTTTATTTATCTATAATTATCACTCAAAATAAGATGCTAATAAAAATTATAGTACGTAAATATAGCACAAAAAATAATCATGCACGTATTTTCTTTTTCAAAATCATTAATTACACTAAACGTGTCAAATTGTAACAATGACGAGGAAACAATTGATCGACTAGTAAGAATACCCAATTGAAACAAATTATTCTCGTAAATTAATATATCCTCTTCGCTTTTGCCCGTGAAAATTCACGGTCAATCATCACTCGCTTTCCACGCCGTTTGCGATGTTCCGCTATCATTGAAAAAAAAAACAAAAAAAAAAAAGATTAAACAAAGGCTCCATACGCGACGAGACACAAACGTGCCTCCATTGTCGTTCCGAACGATTGCAGCTTTCGTTGCTGTTGAAAATTCCGCGCCGCTCATCATCGAGTCATCCGCGAGTCGTTTCGTTCTGTTTCAAAACGATTCGCAAATTGGTTATTAGTCGAATGACGAACAATTCGCTCGTCGGTCGTTCGAAAACGTTTTTTTTTTTTTTTTTTTTTTTTTTTTCGTTCAACGACGAGCACCCGAAAGCGACAAAGACAAACACAGGAGTGTTTGGCGTCGCCCCCCCTTCTCGCCCTCGCACCCTCCCCCGCCCCTCCCTCGCATATATAGCGCACGATAGCTACGTACAAAATTGTCGGCTTATCGGTAGCGCGGGAGAAGGACGGAGAAGCCGCGAGATGCGATGGAAAAAGAGAGATGCGGGATTAAACGCTAGAGCGACTCGCTCGAACGCTCTCATTTCTTAAATTGCGTCACATCGTCCCAATCTGTCTCGATTCGAGCCAATCGTCGAGGGACGGCCGCGCGTGACCGGTGAACAACGACCACCGGTAAAGCGACGTACTCGACGGCTAATAACAGCATCGTCAAACGGCGATGCCGCGGGGGACGACAAAAAAATCCAGTCTCGTACGGAGAAAGAAAAGACGAAAAAATTGGAGAGACGATGAGACGGGGGATTTTTTTTTTTTGGTGGAACGATTGGGTGTGATAGAGTGGGAGAATTTGGGTGGGATTTTTTTTGGCGATAAGGTGGTTGGGGGGAGTGTTTGGAGAGGTTGGATAAATATGCTGACGAAAGTTGGAGGAGCGAGTTTGGTAGCGGTAACACGTGTGGCCTTGGAGTATCGAGTTTTATAGTATTTTGTTTGGGTTTTGAATTTTTTTTTTATCAGTTTTTTAATGGTTATCGAGATGATAACTATGTTGGTGAAGAAGAGGATTTATCTTGAAGAGGATTCAAAATACATTCGTGTGGAATAAATACACGTCTCTGGTCGAAATGAATTCAGCAATGATGGGTGGATGATAATTTTTTTAAATAAGTCAACCGAGCGCTCTATTTAACGGATAGCGTCGACGACGCGAGTCTGTGAATCTCCGCATACACAAACAGAATCAATGAATAGTTCTAGAACGGCAGAAAAATTTCAAAACATAACTTTCATGCCGAAAATTTCTCCTAAATTTCCCTCAACACAAGGCGAGGAAACAAATCTAATTTCTACACAATTTTATGCCGCAATTGCGATTTAATCGTCGCAAAATTAAAAATAAAACGTGCGTTGACGATGCGACAACAAAATATGGGAAAAAAAAAGTAATATCTACACAATTTCGTTCCGCTATTGCGATTAAATCGCAAAAAAAAACCCCACCCACGTTGCTTAAAAATCCGTATTACGTCGTTTTATTTCCGTTTCCGTCTTACCTGTAAACGAACTCTCGGCCTCGAATATCTTTTGGTGCTGCTCGCGATGCGTCTCACGTCTCGCTGCTGTTGCTGCTGTTGCTGTTGCTGTTGCTGCTGCTGTTGCTGCTGCTGCAGCTGCGACGACGTAACCGACGGCGGTTGCAACTGATGCTCGTTTCTTTTCACCCGGAAATCCATCGAACTCGGTGTTATCTTCGGCGTAACATTTTTCTTCGCCGCCGAATTATCGTTCGGCGCCGTCGCCGCGATCGTCGAATTTCTGTTAGCCGGAAAATTCACCGGCAACGTCGTCGGCGTGTCTCTGTGGCTCTTCGTGCGTCTCAACAATCGTCGAACCGTATTTTTGACAGTCGCGGCGATGTGAGTTCCACCGCCCCCACGACTTTCCACAACGCCGCCGCCATTGCCTTGACCAACGCCGTCGTTCATTGTTTTGTATTCCACAACTTTTTTCAATCTCGTCGGCACCGGAGCCACTCTGTGGCCTCCCGTTTCCATCGTGTACATTATTATTTTTTTACGTTGGTTCAATTCCAACTTCTATCATCGAAACAACGAATTATAATTATCTCAAAATTCCTCGATCGAGATGAACGATCGATTGACGTACGATTTTTTTTTTTCGTCACTCGGGAGAAAATTTACTTTTCCGGAACGAAGGTAACTTCCGGAAGCATTCGTAGATTTAATAATGTTTTTTGGTATATTTTTTGTTCTTCTTCGGATTTATTTATTTAAGTTATTTATTTTAATTTTATTATCGTAATATGTGGAAGAATTTTATGAGAGAAGATGCGGACTTTAACGACGTCGTCAACTGGTTTGACTAAAGCGTTAGATCGTTATGTAGCGATAATTGTTGTTGATTTTTCGAAATTTATTTTGTTTTATTGACCGACGAGTAATGATTGAAGCAACGACCGTGATAACAAACGCGAGGTTTGCTCTACACAGATTATTCGGTCGAGATCTTTGCTCTTCTTCGTCTTATCGTTTTCTCGTTACTCGTTCAATCTCGATTCTCGCCGGAACGATTACGAGTCTCACCGGTTTATTTTTCATCAAATCGACAATGTTTGTTATTTAAATATTTTTTTTCAACTGGATTTTTTGTTTCAATTGTATATATTTTTTTTTTATCACAGACACAACTTTGGCGTCGGACGAGTCCGCTCGGGGATTATAGAATTTCATTCATTTCTTGGGCAAGAAACGTCCCACAAAACCGTTCGGGGGTTCAGTTATGTCACGAGCGATTCATCACTTGCGGTGCTTCGGCTCCCGCTGGCTATAATGCACAAAGTATTGTTGTAACGTGTCGCTGGATATGTGCGTGGGTGTGTGCGCGCACGACGGAGAAGATTGGCAGGTTTTGCCTGTGTTTCGTGAATAAATCGAGTTCGGTGTTGGAACATTGCGAAGCGCATTGAATAAAAAAAAGAATCATAATAATAATAATAATTGAAATAGAAAGAAAATAAAAATAAATTATTAAAAAACGCGACGACGACAAGAACGAGGAGCAAGATTTAATACAGAGGGAGAGAGCGACACGCGAGTTACGCCTTAATTATTCTTTTCTATGTAGAAAATAATAACAATAATAATGAATAAAATAATAAAATTAAATACTCATAAAAATAATAATAAAAGAGTGCAGAAGAGAGAGAGAGAGAGAGAGAGAGAGAGAGAGAGAGAGAGAGAGAGAGAGAGAGAGAGAGACGAACAGCAACGCCCGCGCGTTCGACCGGATCTCGATTAAATCAAAATAATAATTAATAAAATTCAAAAAATTGAATTTTTCTAAAATGTTCATAAACGCGATGACGACAAAGATAGAGGGAAGAGTTGAATTTGTCAGAGAGAGAGAGAAAGAGCGGGGGCGAGTGACGCGAGAGTGTTCGCCCTGATCTCAATTAGCTCGAGAAGGTCGGACGGTTGAAGGGAGCGGAGTCGGTAACGTTTCAACCCGGAACTTCATTCACTGCATAATCCGTTTACGTCCCTCGCACACTCGTGTGTCACGGCTACGAAACTTCAGCTCCGAACGAAATTTTTTCCATCGGAGTTTTCGCGACAACTATACGCGACTGTACGAATACGCCCACGCGGACGTGTGGGATTCGTGCTGGGGATTGATACGGGAGACGCCGATCTTAATGGTGATGAGAATTACATTGAGGCAGAAAATTCAATTATTATAGTGATATGTTGTCGAAAAATGAGAAATATTAATTATTAAAATAATTTATTGCTAATATTTAGATCAGCAATGTTCAAACGTTGATAAAAAAAATTAGAAATCGAATAAAATTGAATGAAAAATACCACATAAATAAAGAAGAAGTTGTACTGAAATATTTATTGTCAATATTGATATCAGAAACATCCTCAAAATAAATAAAAAATCTGAAACATTAAAAATCAAAAATATTAAATACCGTTATTCGTGATAAGCGCGAAGTCGATTAATTGGAATTATGAGTGATTTTTGATCTTTCAAACCTATTCATATCTGCCGACCTCTGCCCAAAAAAAAAAAATAATAATGAATAAAATAAAAGAAATAAAATAAAAATTCTTGTTAACCGAACCAATATCTACAAGAGTCGAGAAAGAATTCCATTCCAATCAAGTCCGTGATTCTGCTATCGTTTCACTTATCGTTATTGCCACACTCCGGAGGTCAAATCCGTGACGGGGCGACAAACTCCGGTGAAACTTTAAAACTCGGCCAGCAAAGTCTCGCTTCATTAATATTTATTATTGATCATGACAATTGCAATAGCTACAATAATATTTCTATGCGTTACTAATTACAGATGTCCGTTCTGGAAATAATTCCCATGGACAAACGCATAAAAATCATTAAAAAATAAATAAATTAAAGAAACTTGACTTTGACTAATAGCAAGAACTAAAATTGTTGGCAGCCAAAGCCGAAAAAAGAATTTAGAAGTTACAATCTCAAATCTAAATGCATATCCACGGTTGACCATCGGCGCAGTCGAGTCAACGTCAATTAGTCGCCATCTCGTCTCGACGAAACCCAAAACATTAATTACAATCCCTCTGGAACGTCCTCCCCCGCCCCTCTCTCCTCTAAATTCACATTTTCCCAAGCCGAACACTCGAACGCTTTCGAAATAAAAAACCTCAATCCCTAAATAATTCAATTTTCGTAACCCACCGTTTTCGAATATTCGCACTTGAATCATTCGACCCAACATTGATATCGAAATAATAATAATAAAAATAAACAGATGGAAGAAAAAGTGGTGAAAAAGGATTGGCAGAGACAGAGCCGCGTTGTGGAACGAATATCGAAGCGACGTTTCGCGTGCCGCGGCTAAGACTGAAAAAGTAAAGTCGTAAGAGCTCCGGAGGTAGGCTTAAACGCATTGAAACGGATAGGAGTTGGTTGTCGGGTACGCCGATAGTACACGACACACGCGTTCGTTCGTACGATGATGATGAGTACAGAGAGGGAGGCGCGAAAGGGACGCAAAGAGAGAGAGAGAGAGGGCGAGAGAGAGAGAGAGAGAAAAAAAATAGGAGGGAGAAGGTGGAAAAGCTCGTCCCTCTCGCGGTTTGCATACTATAATACTCTTCGATCATTACTTCAATACGACGGGCTGTTAAACGTTCCACGGTTGCTGGTGTTACGGACGACGGGCGGTGGAGCGGGGGGAGGAGGGTTATTTCTCTCTCCATGCGCAGCTTCATCCATCCACCCCCCTACCGAGTCTGTAATATCATAATATGCCAACGCAAAACCGACCGAACGCGCTTCCAATACGTAATCCGTGCATCCATTCTCGATGACCTACTGTCAGGGATAGGCATCTCGTTCTAATTAAAATGGGTCTGAAATACTGTGTATCGTCGATTTATCGTCGATTGAAAATTATAATTTTGAAAATTATAATGGATTGTTAAGCGATAATTGATCGAAATTATATACTATATATTGGTTATTTAGTTTGCGAGCGAGTTCAATTTTTTTTATTGACCATTGGTTTATGCAATCAATTTTATTCATATTGTTTTCATTAATTACTACAAATTATTACTAATTTATTTGTGTATTTTTTATTCATTACAAAAATAGAAACACTCTAGTTGTTCCGTAGATAATCAATCATCGTTCAGGTAATGAAAAAAGAATTGGAAATACATTTTTATCGAACGAATACTCAAAGAGCGAAAAAAAAATTTCCCCACGTCACAAACACGTGGATTCATTATCGTACATTCAAATAAGAAACGAAAAAAAAAGTCAGCGACTTTCGTAATGACCAGAGAAATGCTGATAAGACACTCAATTACCGAAGATAACGTTCGAAACTATCGTGACAAATACCGAACGAAAAAAAGACAAAAGAAAAAAGTATCATTGTCTATTTAAAGAACAATCGTCTAGTCGCCGAAATCCGTTGGTGCCGATACGATCGTCTCGTGAATTCTCGCGATGATTGCACCGATGCAGTGAAAGTGGTTATCGCATCAACCGATAAGATAATAACTTCGCGAGTGCGTGAATCCCGACACAATGCTCGAACGGGCGCCGAGACACGGCGCTTAACGAACATTTCTCTATTTTCAAGATAACACGGTACACCGCATTTTCCGGTTTATCACGCGCAACGATGCACGGTGATTTTCCTTTCACCGGAAAAACGATTTCGTCCGATACCGGAGATAGTACCGAATGAAAACTATCGCACGTTATAACCAATATAAATATATCTATAGCACATTGATAGGCGCAAATATACTCTCTTTGCGAATCAACAACACGTGCATTCGCGACAGTCCCTCCCCCGACCGTCATCCACCCCCACCCGCCCCCACGGGACTAATTGCCAATTGTTTCCGTCTGTTCTCATTCATAACCGGAGATAACGATGGCTCCAATCCAATTAAACACGCGCAATTCGATACCGCGATGATATAGATGTAGTGTCTCGTAGGTGTCTTATATGGATGTACACATATGGGTGTATGTGCATTTTTGCAGAATGAAACCCGACCGAGTCACCGGATGATCCAACGATGCAACTGTTATGGAAGCCAAGACATCCGGAGAATCGTGGACCGGACTGGAACGAAGTCACGAGAGCCGGAGAAAAAATGCGACAGAGGGAGAGAAAGAGAGTAAGAAAGAAAGAGAGAGAGAGAGAGAGAGAGACAGAGGGAGTAATAATAATATTAAATATTAGTATAAAAGAGAAAAAAAATCTAATACTAATAGTAATAATTTTCTAGAAATTATTATACCAATATATATCACAGTTTTTAAATTATCATTCGACATTATATTGATAATAATAATATAATAATAAAATATATAATAATATGGTTATTATTCTTATTATATAGAATAATAATACGAAAACTATCATACATATAGGTATAATCATTTCTAGAAAATTATCATCATTATTATTATTAAATTATTTATTCATTTTCCTTACTGATGATCGATATGATAATGATAATATAGAAGAAAGCGAGATAAAAATTCCGTACAAATAAATAAATAAATAAATAATATTTTATACAATATATACCATTTATTTATTTATTCATTTATTTATCTACACAGCATTTTCGTCCTCTTTTTTTCCAATATTACGTAAATACGATGAAAAATATATCTAACTAATACGAAAGCAAGAGAGGGGGATAAAAAATCGTCTCGTTGGGTCGAGCGAGCGACGTTATAGCGACCGATGGACCGGCAGCATCAGCATCATCAGCGGCACCAGTTCGGAGCTATTACTAACCGAGCTAGCTCGTTAGTCGTTGCCCGCCCTTGCCGCCGCGACTGCCTCACACGTTACACCCTCCGCCCGCCCCCCTTTTCCCCTCATTGCCGCTCACCCAGCCACCCTCCCGTCGTCCCCGTAGTCGCGAACGGGTTGCATCGTCATTTTCTGGCTAAACTCTAGCGCGAACACGGGCGTGCCTTGACCGGCCCGTTGCGGACTTCCTAATGTCGTTAGCGTAACCGAGTTAACGTATTTCGCCGTTCCACAATCGCGCGACTGTAACGGCCGCTGCGAAACGTTCGCGCGCGCGCGTCAGCGGCACGTAACGGCATCCGGCAGGAATCATTATAGATCGTTTGGGACGTGATATTAATTTTTTCTTTGCACGTTTTTTTTTTTTCTTCTCGTATTCTCGCCGGTGGCACAATTAATTGCACGCGGGGCGGCGATTCGGTCGTTGAAAGCCGCCGCGACACGCGATAAGCTTTTCGTCGCGCAGGTTTGCAAGCGGAACCGACGCCTAAAGCGTGCGAATGTAAGAAAAAAGAAAATTAACAAGAAAATAAAGTGTGAAGAAGAAAAAACGGTAATGAAAATAATCAGTTGCGTCACGCGATTTTCCAAGATTTTGCAGCAAGCTTTCGCACTTTATCACATTTCGTCACACGGATTCTGTGCAACCTTGCGATTTTATTGCGTCACGGATTAGTCTTTCATTTCCGGCGGCTTCACAACGTGCCGCGATCGCGCGAGTGGGATTCCCGTGCGACGAGGAAGGTTCGTTTGATGCCGGACGATCTATCGGCGCGTGAAGTTGCCACACGGGGCAAGAAGTTGAGGCAAACTGAGAGAAGGCAGGTTGGTTGGGAGTCGAGTTGGTCGACGGTCATCGAGCTGAGCCGATTATCATTAGACTAAATAATCTGACGGGGGAGGTTGCGGTTGAGAGGCGAATGACAGACACGGAGGAATATTGAGGCAATATCGTCATAACGCAACGAATTGCGTCTAAATCGAAAGATCGAGTAAAATAATTGAATTAGATTTTAATAATCGAATTATGATATCAAATTTAAAGAAAAATTAATTTAAATTGATTCATATGAAATAGTTAATCAACAAATATAAAATATATTTTATTATAAAATATAATAATAATAATAATAATAATAATAATAATAATATAAAAATAATAAAAATAATAAAAATAATAAAAATAATAATAATAATAATAATAATAATAATAATAATAATAATAATAATAATAATAATAATAATAATAATAATAATAATAATAATAATAATAATAATAATAATAATAATAATAACAATTTATTATATATTTAAGCATGTTTTCATTATTTGAATTGACATTAATAAATTATAGAATTACAATCCCATTAACTTCACCACTACCACCAATTTAGAATTTTCTAAAATTATTATACATGACAGCAAACACGATTGTCATCTCGACAAACCAAAAAAACATTTTTCTTTTCAATTTTTCCAACGCTATTTTTAAAAAAACAAAAACATCGTAACTTATTTATACGATTCGATGGTTAAAAATAATAATAAACGACTGTGACAATAAAACCCGCTGACTCTGAATGAAATAGTTTCGTCGTGATTGTTCTCAACGCGTTCGTCGTTGCGCTATAACTTCGAACAGCCTATATACCTACTCATGCACCGAGGTATATGGAATTACGTCACGTCTGTCTCCTCTCGCACATCGTCGAGTCGTGTCGGCTACAACGCGTTACACGCTGTACGTATATATTCATAACGCGTGTGTATACATAGACCGAGGCATTGCGTACAGACTCTCTCTCTTTCTCTCTCTCCTCTTTTCTCTCCATCTCTCTCTCCGTCTCTCTTTGCCGCTCGAGCAATTTCCGCACAGCCCGCGGGTCAAACGGTCAGGAATAGAGGGGGAGGGTCACCGGTCTTTCATTCGTCGTATTGTGTATTTTATCTACTTCTGGGTCTCGTACGACCAAATCGCTCCCTTTCGGCTCGTCTTTGGTTTCCATTGCCCCGCAATTGTCCGCACGCCAAAACGCTCCGGCGTTTTTTTTTTCGGAAAAGAAGTTCCAAAAATATACGTAATATACGTAACGCAAAATATATGTCAAAATACAAGAGGTGTATTGAAATAAGAGCCGATGGAATAGTTCCAACGTTCTTGACTCACAGACTGTGAGTCGAGGTTTGATTTTCGTTGACTCTGATGTAAATTTTCTGTGTTTTTTCTCGATTCATCATCCATAAATTCGGATTAAACTGTCATTAAAGGTCTTGTGCTCGAAATGATCATGAAGGATCGATTGCCGGTGCCGAATAGCATGGCTGACGACAATCCGCTCCGAAACGACGATTCTTCCAGATTCATGACGTCATACGACTCATGACTCTAACTGTGCGTTTATTGTTTACATGACAGGTCAGCAATCGGTTGGACTATGGCCCCGGTAACGAGGAACAGAACTCGGTGATCACGACAAGACAGAGGTAAAGCAAAATCTGTCACGAGAAAATCAGCCGTTCCGTCAAACCTTTGGGCGTGGAAATTTACTCCGAGATCGTGTCGGTGCGGTGGAGGATCGGGAATCTCGTCCTTTGCCCTGCGGCAAGGCGGGAGTTAACGAGGTTCAGTGCGGTTTGAGGCGCCCGTAACCTTGCGGAGATCGGTGTATAGACGTAGGATATTTCAATGTATAGATTTCCAATGGAAATTAATTCAATGAGAATTTCGTCGAACCGCGCGCTTGAGGATTTTTTGTATTATATATATAGAGGGAGGGAGTGGGTATCTTATATATAAATAGTATTATCTATGCTACAGAAAATCCTCAAACCTATACGTAGATATTGAGGAGATTCTCATGAACTCATCATTTTTGTTATTATTATTATTGATATAATAATAATGATATTAATAAAATATCATTATTATTACTATGATAATTATCATAATAATGATAATAATAATAATTCAAAAATTATTATTATTATTCAAAAATTTAATTAATTATAATAATAATAATTCAAAAATTATTATTATTATTCAAAAATTTAATTAATTATAATGATAATAATTCAAAAATTATTATTATTATTCAAAAATTTAATTAATTATAATGATAATAATTCAAAAATTATTATTATTATTCAAAAATTTAATTAATTATAATGATAATAATTCAAAAATTATTATTATCATTCTCATTATCATTATTTTTATTATCATTACCTTATTTTATTTTATTATTTTTATTGCTATTATCATGATTATATACTAATAAGAAGGACAGTTTTTCTGTTATATATGTAGATATATATAACACAAACAATATTTCCATTAATCCCGAAAAATCTGATGATATTCCCCAAAGGTATAACCGCACAGCCAAGGGGGGGCCACGTGGTCTCTCACAGCCGCGTACAGTAAACCCCGTATACAAAACAAAACCGCGCTTCGCAAACGTTCCAATTCTCGTCCTCGGCTATATTTAAACCCCCGTCCCCTCCCACCCTCCCGCCCCTTCGCACACATCTCACGCAACTCGCGGCGATCCAACCTACCGTAATCACCCAAATAATCACAGTTTCAAAATTTATCGCACAATCACTCGTATCACGCGTGTTAAACACATTCGCGAATTTTTGTAAATTCAATTTTCAAAACCACGGCAGTGAAGCGGAGATCGGTAAAATGGAAGCGCCCGATAGCGACGCTAGCGCGCGCGACTTTAGCGATCGCGCGGTCACTTCGGGAACTAGAACGCAAGAACCAAAAATCGTTTACCAACTCCGAATCCCTCACCAATTCGGGAATTGCAACGATTTGGCGGAAAATATCGTAGATATTACATTTAAAAAAAAACAAACTGCTCCGTTTTGGCTCCGGCGATTATAGCGATCGCGCGGTCACTTCGCAAACTATAACGCAGAAACGTAAAATCGTTCACCGATCCCGAATCCTCCACCGATTCGGCAACCACAACGATTCGATGGGGAAATTTTATATAAATCCCATTTAAAAAAAAAAAAAAAAAAAAGAACTAACTGCTCCGTTTTGGCTGCCGCGCGACCGCGCGAACGAGCTCAAAGATCGTCGTGTCCGCGAATGCGTGCTCCTCGATCGCGGGCCTCGTGCTAACTGAGCCGCAGAAGCGCTCGGCACTGCTCGTAACTCTCGCTGACTCTACCTCTGCCTTTGCCTCTAACACAACTACGACTCGTGCTTGTCAGCCCCGTGTGTCCGTGAGTCGCGATATAGCTGGTTCTCAATCTGTTCTATGTTTTTGCAGAGAGGACACCGAGGCGACACGCGAGCACATCGCCAGCAACCGAGGAGTTACTCAACCTTTGTTACTGGATCTTACCGATATACCCCCCCGTTCTATTATCGAACCCTCGCATCCCAACCCCCAACGTCCCCGCGCCATTTTGGTTCTCGCTCCGATATTCCTTTTTCTTCGTCAAATTTTTTCATTGTCTCTCTGCTTGGAATTCTCCTCTTTTATTATTCTTTTCTTTTGATTTTTTCATGAACGATCTTTCGGTGTGACACCGGAAAGCTTTTGTGAGCTTGCGTGTAGATGGAGCCACGCATTCGCGCCAAGCGCGATTGTGCGGTGATTGGCCGACAGCGAGAGAGATGCTTTCTTAAGTTTCTCCGATTTTACACGCTCGGCGAGGCTTTGGCCGCGATTTTGTACAGCCTGGACGATGGACGGCTGTGAAAATGACGCCTGGTTGCCCACGAATGACGTCGCATCGGTGATTATCCGGCGTATAGATGCCGAGTCAATTGGCACGGGACAGTCACTGGCACACGTGGAACGCGGTGAAACGACGATGGAGAAACGAGACGGGGGAAGAAGGTGGGCCTTGGTTGCCGCTGATGCTGGCAATGCGGAGAAGGGAGAGGGGGGAGGAGATAGGAAGAATCTCGTTGCGATAACAATGGACCAAGTTTCGGCTTTTGTTCCGTACCTTTGTCAGAGGTTTGACCGTGGCAAGGTGAAGTGCAATCGATGAGAAACGTAAGGAGAAAAAAAAATGAGATGGAAAAAATTGGAACGTTACGTAGGTTCGTGAAAATTCGAGTGTGAATTGGAATTGGGTCCTAGGCTAGAGACAAAGGTGTTATTTCGTCGGAAAAAAATTGAAATCAATATAAATGTAGAAATATGAAAATATTATGATAGAGAAAAAATTATCTAATAATTAATTGATAATAAAAAAACGGAAATAATCAATAAATGATTAGGGAAAAAATACTAAATTGAAACAAGAATTAAATTGAATAATTTATCTGAATTTTGTAAAAGAAATAATTAATTTATTAATTAATTTGAAAAAAAAATAGAAAGTCGCCAATTAAGAAAGTAGGAACGAAAATTGAGTAATTAATTTTTATGCGAAAAAAAATTGATAATAATCTAATAATTGCTGGCATAAAAATGAATAATTCTCTCAATAATTCGATTTTGTTTCCCTCAAAGGTGGATAATCGACGAAGCATTGTCAGGAGTGCCGATAATTCGAACGATTATGAGCATCGATGCATTATGCGCTTCCTCTGGGAAGCCCGTGAGCTCGGAACCGACGAAACCCGATCTGCCGTGATGGGTATGCTCCCGGTGCGCCGTTCTCACAAAGCCGATTTTCTTCGCTTGTGCGTCCCGGGCGCTTAGACCGCCCCGAGCTCGTGTCGTATCGCGACGCATACACTTGACTCGGTCTCGTTATGGGTCTGGCTCGTTTGTACCTTTTTTCTCTTTTTCTTTTTTTTTTATCGTACGTTGTTGCGTGCGAGATATTCTTCGGTGGGTCTTCGAGGGTCGTCTATGGACGAGATCGGTACGCGCGCGTAGAGGCCGGACGCTCGGATGGACGTGCTCTGTGTATGAGGTGCGCGCGTGAGAAGTTATCAGTGTCTATACACCATCTGTATTATATATAGATACATACAGGGATGCATAAAAAATATATTTCGATATGTTTGATTGTATATGTATCGAATGATATAATATGTCAATAATAATATATGTGCTTATATTATTATTATTATTATATATATAAAAAACATATTGGAGCAATCATAATAATAATAATGATGATAATAATAATAAAAATAATAATAATAATGATGATAAAAATAATAATAATAATAATAATAATAATAATAATAATAATAATAATAAAAATAAAAATAATAATAATAAAAATAATAATAATAATAATAATAATGATAATAATAATAATAATAATAATAATAATAATAATAATAATAATAATAATAATAATAATAATAATAATAATAATAATAATAATAATAATAATAATAATAATAATAATAATAATAATAATAATAATAATAATAATAATAATAATAATAATAATTCATAAAATAGACGATATATTTGAAAAAATAATGAATTATTTACTCATATAGATTATCTATTATTATTGTTATATTATTCAATTGATTTCAATAAACATCAAAATGTATAATTTTTTCGTATATTTATTCAATATTCAAATATAATACTATGTAATTATTTTTCCTTCACATATTTTATATGCACGTATTCATAGCCAGATAGTACTGCAATGAATATAGACGCACGACGTGTCAACAGGCACGAAGCAATTGCAATACCCGTCCTCAGTCAACGGACGAGCGCAAACTCTGCATCGTTGAATGGAAAATTTAACCGATGTGCATCAACCGCACCTAGATAAAGATATGCATTTCGTTGTGCAACGTTGACTCTTCGCGCTAACTTCGCAGACACGTATCTCATATACTCAAATTGTCAGAGGGATAGGTCGCACGCATTTTGACACCAGTCATTGGCAAGTCTAAAACGCTGAGACTCGCAAAGACGCGAAAATCTTGGACAAATCTTTGCAGGCAATAACGGCGATTTTCCGTTGTTTTTCCGGGTTAGGACAAAAGATAATTGCATTGTTTTGGCGCACGGTAACGAATGCAAGAAACGATTGTTCGGCGAGAGCCGATGACCGCGTTGCGACCGAGCGGAAGAAGCCATCGTCGAAGCGTCGTCGTCGTCGACGTTGCACCGACGGCGATATTATCGTTCGAGTTTGCTGATGAGGTGTGCGATGAATATTATCATAAAAAAAACGTTTGAGTGGGGCGAAAAGTTATCGAGCTGTGATGTACGGGACGAGACGCACTTAGAGGTTGTTCTGTGATTATCAGTGACAAATTTTCTTGCTGAGGGCCCATTTAGATCAGGGCAATTAACGTAACGATATCGGTACTCATTATCCTGATTCATCAAACTTAAAGAAACGTTTGATAAATATATCAATGTTTAATATCGACTATCTGTATATTTTCGTTGAACAAAAATCGATTAATTTGTAAAAAAATATCGTCAATTATTTATTTAACGATGAAGGTAGTGAAAACATTTTTTCTTCTAATTAAAAAAAATTGAATTAAGAAAGAAAAAATGTTGAAAACGTCTGAAACGCTTCAGAAAAATTCCACAATATTCCCGAAACCTCGTCAATAATCCTAGTACAAGGATCAATCATTATCTTGCTGCAACAATCATTTGTTCGAACAATACCATCGTATAAACAACTAAAAACGTGAACAGCGCACCATTTCGACAAGCCACGAGTGAACCATGGTTACATACCAAGGTTCAATAATAAATCCCCGTTTTTTCTAAATTACATAATTTTTTTAACAATGCAGATTCATCGCCACAGGCGCTACAGCGACGTTGAATCGTCGGAGGAATGTCCAACGAGGATACAAGGACGTGGTTATCGTAACGAGACAGAAGGCAAGCGGAGCCCTGAAGCTTCCAAGCATGAGAATGTAAAAAACATTTTTTTTTAAACAAGAAAAAAGAAGGTAAAGTTACTTCAACGATCGCCCTTGACGCGTACATGTGGACTCTTCGAAGCTTCGCAAATCCCAGATGGGGCGTTGCCGGTCGATGATTATAATTATCGATCTACCCGTTGAACTTCTGTTGCGTCCTGTCTCGCACAACTACGTATTCTTGAAACGCTCTTGTTCCACTTTTCGAGGGTAAAATACGCGTTGCACGGATGAACGAAGAACGTTAGCTCACGTAACGTTCGTATTCGCATTCGTGACGCGCATCTGGCAGCGACAAGTGCATTTTCATCGTTCTAATGACTTTAATTACTTCGGTCATCGTCGATGGGTTCCATTGGGTTTATTTTGCCTCTCTGCCAGGGACGATGGATCATTTTTCAGGGGTCAAACGAAATGGAATCGTCGATTGAGATTGATCGATCGAATCTTTTCGTCTCCGGTGGGTAAATCAAAATCGAATTGATATCGCAAATTTGGAGAGAGGAAATGATTAATAATTTTTCTCTTTAAATTAATAAGAAAAAATTAGAAGTTTATTCTGTTTTATTTTCTCTTAATTGAAAGCGGAAATTGTGGAAATAAGACAAAAATTAACGAACTGGAAAAAATTCAAACTGGATGAAATATTAATATTTCATCGTATCAATTATTCCCAACGAAATGATAATCAAAGGAGTACACATTTTTTTATTAACGTGTTTTACCTCGTTGACGATAAAATCGTCGAGTTGTTGAAGTTCAAATTTTACGAGCGTGCGACATATAAACACATATTTTTTTCTCACTTCCAAATATTATTCAACGTCGTATCAGAGTATATAAAAACTTGCTGATATCGATAACGCAATTTCATCTTTTCTCGTGAAAACAAGGCGAATCGTTTTATTTATTTATTTGTCTTTGAGATGAACAAAGGATTTGAATGAATCGCAATACTTGGAGGAAAGTGGAGTGCAAAATTTAACCATTAGCCTGTCACGTTACTTTCGGGGACTTTAATGTGTATGCACTCGTGCACTGGAGCTTTGAAAAATACTCTCAAGTGCTCTAAAAAATTTCACAAAATTCATGAAATTTGCGGTTTTTGCTTCCGTTTTCATCTCTTCAAGATTTTTTCTCAACACGTCGCCATTTTATTTCTTATGAATAAACTTTTCGTACATTATCTAGAATATTCGAAGCATGTTCTGTAATTTTTTTAACCACTTCAAACGGAGAATTTGCTCGCAAACATTTTTTTGAAAACCGACTGAGTGGAGTTCACCCAGTATCACGCCCGTAATAATGGTTGGCAGTGTGACGGCGAAGGTTTTAACAATATAATCATATGAACAAATAAAAAGACCAAGGACACACCATCGCGTCAAGCCACGAGTGACCCATGGTGACAGACCAAAGCTCAAAATGACTCACATCTCGTGTCAAGCCAGTCTAATCAGCTAAATAGTCTTGTTCGAAAATTCTCAGCTGAAAAAAAAAATCTGCGTAGAAATGCAAAAAGGGGGCTCGTCATCGTATTTCGTGACATGAATCACGTCACCGCAGCGCTCACGGGTGACCGAATCTCGGCAACGATGACGTTCTTGCTATAAACCAGACGTTGACGCAAGGAAAATAAAAGAGCAAAAAAAAAAAAAAATGTTTCTAACAATCCATCGATTTGCTCAGACGATGAGTCAATCTCTCGTTTTTTCCCTCCCAACAGAATATACTCATTTCTCGTAATCCTAAGTCGGCAATTTATTCACCAGCATCGCGGTTTTGTTGGCGAACAAATCTATTACTCAAAAAAAAAATGAAAGAATTTATTAGTCAAATAAAAATAGACAAATAAATAATTTAATCGACAAATAAATGAAAACCAATGAATAAATGAATAACATTTGTAAAAAATGATAAATAAATTCTAAAGCGTTCGAAAGAAAGCTGCGAACGGCTGCCGTCTCGAGAATTGTGCTTTTTTTTGCGTAACAAGCTAAATCCTTCCGTCTATTCGCGGCTGGGAATAAACAGAAATACTCGCGAGAAAATCAGGCGAGGCTCGGTTTCGATACAGTTCGCCACAATGAGTCGATACGTCAGAAACGATTTACTCCGAGATGGAGATAATGTATAACCGCGTTCTCGAACTCGCGGAACCCCTCGATTATCGCGGTTAAGTATTGCGCAAGCCATCGTCAAACTCGTTGGCAGCTGCGGCTGCAGCACTTCGATACAACAATGCGCTACATGCCTTCCAAGAAAAATAGATCGTTTTGTTTTTTTTTTATTTATCTTTTACCTCCCTTTATTTTTACACAACGGTGTTCAACGTCTCGATGGAGGTCCAGATGTGTAGCTCATTGCGCGAGAAACATTTTTATGGAAAAGAACAAATCGTAAAATGAAATCATAACGTATTCCATGAATTTTTTTTTCGCTACTAGGTTGTTGTTATTCTTTTTCTCCGATAAAATATATTTCTTTATAAAAATAGGAGAAACTTTCTCGGTTGTTGAATTTTTTTTCTTCTTTGCTAGATTATCTATTCAATTTAATTCAATTTTTTTTCACCGATTTTTTTGTACTATCGACGCAAATTCCGAGAAATTATATTAATTTTGAATTATATTCTAATATTATATGCATTGTAACGAATATAAAATTTTAAAAAATAAAAAAATGTTTAATTTTCGAAATTCCATTTATTCCAATATAATTATAATTATAATTATTTTAAATTATTATTACTATATATATAATATTAATTACTATGAAATTATTATTATAATTATATTATCATAGTTTAATATTAATTACTATGAAATTATAATTATAATTATTATAATTATAATAATTACTATGAAATATAATAATAATTACTATGAAATTATAATTATAATTATAATTTCATAGTAATTAATTATATTTATAATTATAATTATAATTATAATTTCATAGTAATTAATTATATTTATAATTATAATTATAATTATAATTTCATAGTAATTAATATTATATATGTAGTAATAATAATTATAATTATTTTAAATTATTATTACTATACAGTAGACTACAGTAGGAGTATAAGTATAATTATAATTATAATTATATTATTATTGTTATATTGGAATTATAATTATAATAATTATTATTATTTATATTTCTATTATTTTCCCAATTGTTCATAGATTCCAGTTACTATTCCAACCCAAACCCATTCTCGAAAATTGTAAAAAATTATAGCAACTCCATTTTCTCAAGGTCGTCTTCATCTTCCAAAGAGAAAAAAAAAATAACTCCAAGATACCAAACTCAAGTCTTTGTCGATTTGCTCCGGAATGCTTCATATCTGTTTGTATAGATATATACACGGTCTTATCCGCGATGCGGACATAAGCGGATGTTTTCTCGAATGATTCAGTGATCATGCTCACGGGCTTCTGACTGCATATATAGTCCACAGCAGCGATGCGGGAGCTCAAACGGCTATTGTGTAGTAACCAAGTGCGTAAACGCGAATCGTTGTGTACAATTCCACTTGCTTCTCTTTCTCCTCCACCCTCTTCCCCCTGTTTCGCTATTCCGTCTCACGTGTCGATTCTACGCCAACGGGCCACATTCGTATCTACGCTCTACGCATGATAATGCAAACCAACGCGTCAACGCATCAATCACGTTTGAATTTGCTGAAAATATTGTTGTACGAGTTTTCAATTTACGTTTCAAATTATCCGGTTTGTTTTTCCATGAATAATCAACATAAAACATCGTCGTTTGAATTTATTATCATCGAAATTTTCTATTTTCGTTCCAATGTGTCGATTCAATTTATTTATTTTTCTTAGCAATAATGATTCAATAATATAATAATGAGGAATTGAAAAATCAATGACTATCGATTATTTGTCCTATCAATAAAGTGGAAATAATGATTCAATAAAATAACAATGAGAACCTAAAATTTAATGACTATCAATTTTTTTTTTCATAGAGTCGGAAAAATAATTGAATAAAATAATAATGAATACGGAAAGATTAATAATAATCAATTTTTCTTCTTCCCATTAATCGAGCTGAAATAATTATTCAATAGAATAATATTGAGAAACGAAAAATCAACGACGTTTTCGTGCGATGTTTTTTCGTATCTTATCGAATATCGATCGATGATCTTCGTCAAGCCTCAAAGGCAACGATGCAACGTTCTTTGTGCCCCTCATGTTTGCGCGAAGCGGACGGACTCGCGGGTAAATTGGCAATCAGTGGAAGCGCGGGCGAGGAGCGCAGTATTGCACGCGTGCCGATAGTTCCGATCGATGTGCGGTAAGGCGATCCGATCGAAACCGGTTGAGCTGCATTCGAACCATACGAGGGGTGATTACCAATAAGCCGGTGAAATTTCATTAAATCCTAATTGATTATCCGACAACCTCGAAACAACGTTGCAATACGTCCAAATTGTTGTTATCGCGCTGTTTGGGGTTTGGCATAAACGCGTTGTTGATTATTGCGTACATGGATCTATTCTCTGTTTTTTTCTACTCAGAATTATAACTATTTAAAAAATTCCGATAGATTATATCAATTACGTTCGCGTTTGAGAAAAGAAAAAAAAGGTTTCTTGATCGAACGACGTCGTTAAAAATTCTCCTGGCTCTAATCATTTTTATATTATTATTATTAATATTATCAATAATAATAATAATTATTATTATTAGTATTATCAATAATAATTATTATTATTTTTAATATTATCAATAATAATAATAATTATTATTATCAATATTATCAATAATAATAATAATAAGTAGTATTATTAATATTATCAATAACAATAATTATAATTATTATTAATATTATCAATAACAATAATTATAATTATTATTAATATTATCAATAATAATAATAATTATTATTATTAGTATTATCAATAATAATTATTATTATTTTTAATATTATCAATAATAATAATAATTATTATTATCAATATTATCAATAATAATAATAATAAGTAGTATTATTAATATTATCAATAACAATAATTATAATTATTATTAATATTATCAATAACAATAATTATAATTATTATTAATATTATCAATAATAATAATAATTATTATTATTATTATTATTATTATTTATTATTGTATTATTATTGAATATCAACGATATTTTCATGATTGCAAGGAAATAATAAAAAATCATTATCATTATTATTATTATTGTCCGCAATCACATAAAATCAATTCATCGTCACGATCGCTTCGCGAGCGTATTTATTCGTACGAAAAATATTTTTCAAGGAAATCCCATTGAATCGTCGGTGAAAAAAATATCGAAGAACGCTTTGACCGACGCCGACGGATTTTCGCGGTAATACGACGGCCACGGCCGGAACAACCGCAACGACGACGAAACGACGACATATGCGCGATTTCCCGACCAGCTGTGCCACCGTCAGACCGCACAATTACGCAATTACACGTCGCTGAAATAAGCTGTCGGGTTTAACGCGAACAGTTTGTAACATCGCAGTTAAATAACCGCGAGAGACTATCGCGTCTCTCTCTCTCTCTCTCTCCCTCTCTCTCCTTCTCCATCCCTCCGTCTCACTTCGCGAGATAACCGTACGTACAACCATGCGCGCGCTATAATCGTCCTTCGCATCATCTACGTCGATACGAGATCGTCCCAGTCATCGAGCGCGCGAATAGCATAATAAATTTCGCGGGCTAGACGATAAACAATCACCGCGTTCGCGAAGTGACTCAACGTTTTTTAATTTTTATTTTTCGCGCCTCTTCTCCTCGACCTTTTTTTTTTTTTTTATTTCCTTTCCTCGAACAAAAAAATCTCGATAACGAAGCGCGCACAGCTTGAGGTGCCGACGTTGTATGCTGGATACGATTCGGTCCTGCCACTCCCTTTTCCTCCCCCGCTGTGCCTGACAAACACGGCGGGCCCACGCGATTCGATCGTGCGGAATTGTCCCGAGAATCAGCAACGGCAACGGCAACGGTGGCAACAGCACGCGCTAGCGCAGCCTTGACGCCCGACCGAGGCTTCGCAAATATAATTTAATGCCCCACGTGTGTGACGGTCTCTCTCATTCGCACTTTCTGTACGCTCGAGGAAAATCACTCGGGAGTTCCTGAAGCGATAAGAAATTTTCTAAACAATCGAATGCGACGAACTTTGAAGCGACACCGGAAACTGCGAGGGATGAAACTACGGTCTTGTTGCACGCCTACGTATATAATAATAATGATGAATAATAATTGGTATACCCTTGATTACTATTTATAATTATAATTATATTAATAATTATTTTAGGATTAATTGACATTTATAATTATAATTATATCGACAAATATTTCAGCATTAATTACTTTCTACAATTATAATATTAATAATTATTAAATTATTAATTACTATGTGTAATTATGATGATAGGGACAATCATTATACTATTAATTATTATTAATAATTATAATGAGAATAATAATTGTTATACTATGGACTACCATTAACGACCATCTAATTATTTTAATTATTCTAATAACGATGACTAAGATAATTCAACTGTTCAACACCTCAACATCAGTGATAACTCAAAATACTCAATTTTTCATTTTCTCCGCGTTTTGATTTTTTAATCGCGAGGATACCCAACGACGTTGATGTCTCGAGCAATGAACCACGCAAAAAACGAACGAACAGAAATCTAATAATAGCCAATCGAGATTAACAATTTAAATATTGAATGTCTGAGTAAATTCGTTGATAATTCGTCGATTGCGATAACAGTCCGAGAACGAGAGTAGAGAAAAAAAAAAGAAAAGTAAAAAAAAAAGCGAGACGAAGATCGAGGAGGTAAAAATTGCTGACACAAGAATTCAATAGCTCCGGGTAAGCGCAAAAGTTGGGAGGAGCGAAGTTTCGATCCTACCGGAGGAATCCGAAGAATCTTCGGGCATACTAACAGCCGGAGCACGTCACTTGTCGATCCTCGAGGTCGCGGTGGGTTACTGGGTTAAGAGAGAGAGAGAAAGAGAGATAGAGAGAGCGAGATCGAGAGATATAGAGAGAGAGAGAGAGACGCGTGCCGGTGGCTCCGTGGGCATTCGCTCGCCAGGGGTTCGATCGATCCGGGATGCGGGTGGTGAGAAAGTGGGTGGTTCCTTGACTAAACCCCCTCCCCCTTTTCCCCCTTAGCCCTCATCCGCCCCTCATTCTCGTTCACCGGCACGAGGCGAGATTTCGGGCGTTTGCCATCGTTCCTGTCGATTCGCACGTCGGCCCTGGCAGGGGATAACCTCTCCGGGTCGAGGTGGAGCTGGGCGAAGCCGTTGTGCAACAGGATGAAGGGTTCGATAAAGGGCTCTGGGGAAAGCGAGGGGGTGGGGTGCTATCGGAAGGCATTTATAATTTAATATGGATGATCCTCGTGAATGTCGTCACTGACACTATCGAGGTAATTGCTGGACCCAGCATCCTGGCGTTGCTGACGCCCGAACGGAGACAGTACCATCGGCCGCCGCTAGGTGGCGAATCTGTCAATAATTTCGCGTAAGCGAAGCTGTCGTTCCGAACGTAAATGTATCGGACAGACCTTCGAGGCTTCGCTTGATGAATTGATTAGCTTTTACACACGTTTTTATCGTTTCTATATAATCTTTTTATCTTTTATTTCTATTGTTCGGCAACCATAAAGCGGATAGTCATATCTAACCCAACATTTCTCCGAATCTGTAAGGCTTTTGGATCTTTAAGTCCGGGACTCGAATCGACGATAGCCAAGCGCTCTTTAATTTTCATATCATCATCGCCCACATAACTGAGGATGTTTCACAACAATGTTCTCTATTGTTGCGAAAGTTACGAACGTGTGAAATGAAGCACGACAGTGAGATGCTTTTATCGAGCTGTGGAAGGGCACGGAAGGTATTGACTTTACCGGGTGGGGCCTGTGGCGTCACTTTGCAATGGAACCACCCGTCCGAGACCTTTCCGTGCTCCTCCCTTTTCAATCTTTCTCGAACGTGCTCTCACAGCGACACACAGTCATCGCCGTCGTCCTCATCGTCGTTCTTGTCGTCGTCGTCGTCACCGATACTCCTTCCCGCATAGGCTACCCGCGGATTATGTTTCTCGTTCCGAGACTCCGAGGCCCGCAACCATTTATGGGCCTAGTGTGGCATGGTCGCGGGCCGCGCGCATGGGCCCACCCGACCACGTCCTCGAGAACTCGCACCGTTCTTTCAAACGGAGTTCTTTGGTCCCCCTTCTTTCGATACGCCCAACAGAAGCCATGTTTAAAAAAATCTCAAAGTCAACGTCAAAATTTCATCATTCTTGATCGGAAAAATACGTATCCGGTAGAGGTCCAGTATAAAGTTCGTACGAAATTCAAGGTCATTCAAGGACAATTTCCAGGACATTATCGAAGAGAGAAAATCCAGAAGTTCCGGAAACTTGAGGTCGTCCCATGACTTTTTCAAGGACAGGCGAAATTTCAGTAGTTTCAGGATTTTAAGGACTTCGAGGACTGCAGGACACCATTATTTAAAATTAATTTCTAATGTATTTGAATCGATCGAGATTGAAACACAATGTGCATCATAAAATAATCGATTTCTGGAAACATTCTCACGTTACGTGTCTGAAAAGTTAAATATTTGTTTAGTCGGCGCCTATTCGGAGCTAATCGGTGGCGCTAGTGGGCAAACACAGACTCCTAAGTTTACCGTAGAGCGCGCCAGGGTGCACGCAATCTCGACGAAGAAAAAAAAGAAAAAAAAAACAATCAAACAAACAAGGAAGCCGCAAGAACAGTGTTTATGTAAAAAGATTTTCTTCCAAATCCCCCAACCAGCGTCGAGTGCGTAATACGGTGTGCATAACAATGTAGATAAAGATATATTTTCTCCGGAGACAATGACGAAAGCCATTTCCGCCAATCAGAAGTAATACACGAGCCGGGAGATGCTCGAAAGAACGAGAGAAAAAATTAAGGGGGCAAATGCGTTCAAGGAAGATACTCGAATCCGCGCCGATACGCATCACCGGCTTTGCCGAGCTCGCGATGGTTTATTTCAGATTGCGACCGAGCGATGGCCGCGGGAGCAACCGGAAGCCACGGTAGCGAGGTACAGTTCGCACGTCCCACATGGATTTATGGCATCGGAGGCTCCGAGAACGTCGTCTCGGTTGCTCGGCGAAGACCCCACGCGCACGCGGGGCAAAGTCGCGACGTCGTCTGCGTCGCTTTTCTCAGCTTCTCTCCGCAAAACACCGCCCGGTTCGTTGTTTTTCGCGCGGACTCTCGCGAAACCGCTATTTGTCGGTATTCCATCGCCATCTGTCGGCACCGAGGCGAACTTCCACGTCGACGTGAAAGCTTCGCTAGCGCGATCTTGCGTTGTACGGATCTAGACACTTACCTACGGTTTTTACCCCCCCTTGACGCCGCCCCCGCTGTGGCTGGAACGGCAAAAATCTCTCGCGGGGTGCGTTTTAAGGTGCGTTCGAAAACGTTACTCAATTTCGTGACACAGCTAAAATAAATCACGAAAATCCCTTAATGTTCCGGCAAACGACTGGACGGAACCCCTTAATACGAAGTGTCACATGCGATTATCGTTCTCTCTTGCTTCGGCAGAGTCGCCGATGGCGCTATCTCACTCGCCCTTATCACAGCCCTGTCGATGCAGCACTTCACCCTAACTCCAGTTAACTCGAGTTAACTCGAATAAGTTATCGAAGTGCAGCCCTGAAAGCTTTACTCAGGGTAAATTTAGATCGGAGTAAAGGTTGACTCTCGAGTCAGGGTACTTCACGAATGACGAGAGTTAATATCACGAGTTAAGGCCACCCTCGATTTATCGAGTATATGAAACAATAAAAAATGTGGCGGTACGATAAATTCACATCCAAAATATACATGAACGTCCGTTGCAGTCGGTTGAGTGTATTGCAGTCGCGTTGAATCACCAAAAACTTTTTTGTTGTTGCTTTATTTGTTTTTAGGAACAACTTTGATAAAAATGCATCTTTAAGGAGTCGAGCTATGCGCATGTTTTGAGTAACTTCTGGCTACTTTCTCGGAGGTCGGTGGAAATAGTTAACTCTCGAGTTAACTCGAACGTATTCGTGAAGGCCGCAAAAGTTGGTCCAACTCCGTGTTTCTCCGAACTTCGAATTAGTTCGAGAATTCACTCGAGTTAACTGGAGTGTTATGGTTTCAAAACGCAACCACGGTTGCAATTCCTCGCAACCCTGAAGCTGTTTATTACCGATTTCGTCCGCATACGCTGTTATCGAAAGCCCGTCGAAAGTACGAATGTAAAACAGAGAGAATTCATAATCCTCTCATCGCTGATGATTAATAATTAACGAGTTTACCGTCGACGCTATTTCGACGATAATGAAAGAAAGCTGAACGTATAAAAATTAAATTAATGAATAAAAGTTTATGCAGCGGAATAAAGTGCAGGCGAATGCGCGAACACGAGACGGTTGCGTCACAAATGGGCAAAAACCGAACATCGTCAACGTTACGAATGGGAAAACGAGCTGGTCAGCTTTCGGCTCGTTGTTTGATAATCAAATATCAAATTTGATGAGAGTCAGAATTTTGATAATTTCTGACGAAATTAAATATTTGTATTAATTGCACTTTGGCGAATTAATTTATCGTTCGTCAGTCCGTGACGAACAGCAATTTCCCGGATGTTAATTATTAGAGTAATTCATATGAAATAAAAAATTATTAATATTTTTTAAATATTTCTTTTTTTTATTTCGTCGACTCGGTAATAAAATTTATACTCATTTTTCGGGTAGAAGAGTAGAACTTCCCATAGAATATTTCTCATCGAATAAATTGCAATATATATTCATAAATCACGCTATAATACAATAAATAATGTAATATACTATACTAACACTAATCCTATATAAATTATAATGAATATTATATTATTGATCGTATTATCGTCTAGTTTATGACTATTTATGTATATATATATGTATGTATGTCTGTATATCTACTGCAATTTATTCAATGAGACTATTAAATAAATGAGTATAAATTCCATCACCAAGTCAACAAATAAAAAAATAAAAAAATACTACAAAAATATGAATAATTTTTTATGTCGAAGCCTACATGCGTACATCATTGACGGATAGATAAAATGATAAATTAAGGACGTAGAAAGCGTTGAATTCGTGGCGACGGGCAGGAAAAACTACCGGGGCAGGGGGGGGGGGGCAGGGGGTTTAAGGCTCGAGGGAAGTCGAGCGAGCGAGTCGCAACTTTACGCTCGCGTTTACCAATGCGAGATCTTACCGTAACGCATGTGCAGCAGCAGTAGCGGCGTGGGGGGTTTCTCCTTCTCCGGCAACACATCTCCGAGAGCTGTCCACGCACCGCTGCTGCTGCTGCTGTTGCTGCTGCTGTCGACGCTGATGCAGTTTATTCCGTACAAGGATCATACGGCACGCGAAAACCAGACTATCGACGTTGGCTCACGTGCGACAGCCTCGTCAAGGGGGGAACACACTCGCTTAAATACTCTCTTTCAATGCACTCGATGCATCTCCCAGTGGATCATTTAACTCTTGGCGAAATGCATTACACAACCCCCCGGGGCCAAGAATATCGATGAAACGTCGGGGACATGATATTACTAACGACGTTAGTCGTTATATGGGGATATTATAATATATATGGAGCCTTTCGGCGCAAATCGAGATCGACAGCTTGTATTATTATTTTTTTTATTTTATTTTTATTTTTTTCGGGCACATGAATTTTTTGATTTTTTTGACAATTTATTCAGCAGCAATCACAAAAAATGGAAATTACTAGGTTGACGGAATCAATGATTTAAATTATTCGCGGCAAATTTATTCGTTGAAAAACAAAAATAAATTCTGTGCTATTTTATTTTCGCAAAGAATTTATTTTTCAATAAATTTGAAATTTTTAAATAATCAATGCCGTAATTTTTGTAATTTTTTATATTTGACGATTCTAACTGAAGGAATTGTCAAAAAAAATTAAATAAATGTGCCGAGTTATTTCATACATTTTGTAAAGAAATATTTGAATGAAAAAAACTACTGCGTTCACGATGCCGTCGATTTGACGTGGAATTACCCATATGCGAGTCTATGTAACTTTATATAAATGCGATATGTATGATTGGAGCAACACCTCAAGGCGCCTTGTACCATTATGTATGCCGAAGGACGTCACGAAGCAGCGATAGCTTTTCGAAATATCACGTGGTAACACCCACAGCAACGATAGGTTAAGATTTTTTTGATTTTTTAAAAACGTTTTCTTCTTTTTATGTTTGAATCGTGTGCTGTGAGCGCTTCGCCAACGTTTATGGTAAAATTCTAACCTCGACATTGAAATAATCGCACGACAATGTTACTGTAGCTATAGAAGCAACGCGATCGTGTAGCGCAATCATTTGAAATGAGGGGAAAAGGTCGTGGATACTCGGTTCATTGAACTTTTATCATCAAATTTCATCTTGTCCGATTTTTTCTCATAATATTTTGGTATTAACAACAATATTTGAATATTTTTTTTATTTTTTTCTCTGCCAGAGAAATATTTCGTATTTTTTTATTTTATATTCAAAATATATTTTCAAATATATTTTTGTAACACTAAGAAATTTTTATTCAAAATATCTAAATTATTTTGGTGATTTCGATAGATTTTATTTTTATATTATTGACCAATGAATGAAAAATAATAATAAATTGTCTTTTTCTTTCAATGATCTAAAGAAAAAAAATATTAAATAAATTAGATCGTCGAGATTATTGAGATTATACATTATTTCGAAACGTATCGAGTCTGAGCAGCGAGATCAACGTAAACGAAATGCGGTTGCGCTCACGTGAAAGTATAATACCCGACAAGTTGGTAAACCGCGAAATACGGTTCGATGTGATTGAGAAAAAAATGTTTAAAGAACAAAAAAAAATAATAAAAAAACGAATAAATGAAAGAAGAAAAATGAATTGGAAATAAAAAAAAAAAAAAGAAGAAAAAACGAACTCGTACCCACGACATTTCCTGGCGTTCTGCGGCGAGACGATATAACGACAACCACACGCCCTTATGCATTACCATATGCTGTGCACACGTAATAATAATAATTCGCTACTAAAGTTTCGAGACAGCTCACGAGTCAAGCATCAATTTTACTTCCCATATAAAATTTGAAAAATTCAAAAAAGTACTATAAATTGATAATAAAAAATTGGATTCCAACAACAATGTAAAAAAAATTGTTCATTTGGTCTCTTTAAAAATACAGGAGATGGTTTTTTTATTTTTATTTAATTTGTTTTTCCTATTTTTATTTGTTTTATTTTATTTTTAATGGTGTATTCTATTTAGCGTTCTCGTGAGCTACCTCGACGTGCTCGCACGAGCTTTCGATGATGAATCGTTTGTTGAAAACTTACTTTTGAATTAGCGACGCGTTCGGTGGGCACGGACTCCGGAACAGTTTGCAGGGTGCTCCGCATGTTAGTGAACATTCTAGGCCAAAGCCAGTTTTACTGCCTCAAACCCTCCAGCGCTTCGTTGTTGCACCCTCTACGCCTGAAACGAGTAAAAAACATAAAAAATGAAACATAAGTCATGAGTATGCCGAAAAGAATTATTTGTGACTTTTCATAGTCATTTATCTCGTTTGTACCGCCACCACCGACTGTACTTTCGCTCGTTAATTCGTACATGATGGAAATCTAAGACGGATAAAAATCTTAGTCGAATTTTTAGTCCAATTATGCCAGAAGATTGTTGACAACAATGGATTTTGCTGCAATGATAATGATAATAATAATAATAGTAATAATAATAATATTTGCCGGCTATAGAAAGTATTATAGATTATTAAAATTAATGTCAATTACTTATTCAATTTATGTTAAAATTTCTAAAAATCTACGTAAATAATTTCCAGAATTATTTTTGCGGAAATAATAATAATAATAATAATAATAATAATAATAATAATAATAATAATAATAATAATAATAATAATAATAATAATAATAATAATAATAATAATAATAATAATAATAATAATAATAATAATAATAATAATAATAATAATAATAATAATAATAATAATAATAATAATAATAATAATAATAATAATAATAATAATAATAATAATAATAATAATAATAATAATAATAATAATAATAATAATAATAATAATAATAATAATAATAATATCAATAATAATAATAATAATATCAATAATGATAATAATAATAATTTTTCTATGTTATAAAAATAACGATGGATCATTAAAATCACTACAAATTATTTATTCCATTCATTCTAAAATTGCACCCGTTTCCATATCCCGGATATAATTATCGTACTAACAAAGGTAAAAAAAACAATATTCCGTTCTTCTATGAAGCAAAATTCCTCCTCTAATAATTCGCGATCCAGTCCATGATTATTAACCATAAAAAAAAACTAAACTATTATATTATTTTCCTCGTTTCTGAAACGAAGTATCGACGATGTTCGAGTGCGCGATTGATTCGCGTACGAGACAGGAAGACGCGGGAAGACATAATCGTCGTACGAACGAAAAGAGGATTCGACTCGGCGATATTTCCCGTCGTACCGGTCGTACAATTCGTTCTTCCGGTCTGTCCGAAGTGAAAAAAAAAAAAACGGCGTGTGTTATCCGCCGCGTTTTCCGGGGCGGTCTCGCCGCCGCCGTCGTCGATCTTCGTCGTCGTCGTCGTCGTCGGTGCAACGACGAACGCCGACGCGATTCTCAACAATTCTCAATGCCGGAGACGACGCACCGATGCGAACTCTCTCAAACCGTAGAATCGAAAGAGTCCTACTTTCAGGTAGGCGTGCGTGACTCATGCCATATCTGCCGCCGTCGCCGCCGACGCCGCCGACGCCGCAGCCGCCGCAACCGTTGCGGCTGCTGTTGCGCCGTTGAATCTCGTGACGGTGCTCGTCCGCGAGGATGTGGTCTCTACGCTACGCTGTGTGCAAAAACCGTCTCACCGAGTACTCCACGCACACGCACACGAGCGCACACGAGCCCACACCAGCGCACACGGACGTACGCACACTCGAGCGAATTATTGTGAATTGCGGCGTTGGGGAAAAAAATTTATATGTTCGATGGAGAAGCGATTTAACGGTCCGGCAAAACTATCCGACTATGGTCGTTAAGTAGAACTATGAGGATAGGTGCGGGACGTTGGCTTTTACTCGGTCAAATTTTTATTTTTTTTTTGTTTTGTATTATTTTGTTTTTAATTTGTAGGATTTTGGATTTAATTTTTATTTATTTGTTTTTGATTATTTTTTTTTTTTTGTGGGATTTAATTTTTGTTTTTGATTTTTTTTAGTTTTATTTTTATTTTTATTGTTTAGGGGTATTTATTTATTGGGTTCCTGATAGAGGAAGCTATTTTATGAGACGATCTGAAAAAATTTATATCGAGATTTTGATACCGAAAATATTCTAAAAATCTAGAAATCATATTTAGAGGAAATTTCCGGATGTGTGATTGTTCGTGTAGTCTCTTATAATTTCTTGCATCTGCAATTCTTGCGATAATTGACGCAAACACTTGTATTTGACAGCGTTTTGCAATAATTGCAAAAAATGTCGGCTACCACCCTGATGTCCACAAATTTTTGTTTTCTTTTTCTAGATTCACATCTGCTTTGAAAATTTGCGACATTCTTCAGCAAACTGCGACCCAATGTACGTCGTTTAACGTCGGATGAACCTGATAATTTTATCCGCAATCCGATACCAACTCGCCAATCGCCTTAATGGATCGTAATAACAACGAGTGTTTGACGTTTCTTTCGCGCGTGCGCCAAAATGTCAACGTGGAAAACTTCATTCTCACTTTTTTTTCTTCTTTTCCGAAGACTTCTGATTATTCCAGGTGTCTTCGTTATTCGAATTCAATATTTGCAGCTTCAATATATCAATAATTATATTATTATATAATTGTATAATATTATATAATTATTATTATATAATATTATTATTAAATATTATAAATATTATAATCATCATATTTTATATTATGATATGATTTACTATAAATATTATAATAATCATATTTTATATTGTGATATGATTTTATAGATATTACGATTATTATATTATAATATAACGTATATATCATAATATCTCGCTGAAAACGAACGGTGACCAAATCGAGCTCGAGGCTATACAGGAGGCGTATTTATCTCGTTCGTTTCTTTTTTTTTTCATTTCTATCTTCTCCCTTTTTGCATTATCTAACGACGCACGTGTATATTTTCACGGGGGAATACATCGCCAGGGGAAATTCAGCATTAGAAACAAATCACCACGGGACATGTTCACCGTTTAGACCGGCCATCGTTGCAATATCATCGCGTATCACCTCAATACCAATACAATTATTTTTTCCCTCTATAAAATTCAATTAACGATATTAAAATATTTATTCGTCTTTAGTCAAAATGAAAAATAGCTGCCATTATGACGTTCAACTTCAACATCTGCATTTTTCATTAATTTGTTTATTAGCACAGAAATTTGTCGAGTTCTCGTCTTAAAATTTCAAAGCTCAGACATTTTTTGAATAAATTTAAAAAATTTCAAATTGCTGCAATAATGAATCATGCATTAAAAAAAAAAAAACTGGAAATTAGAATCTAGATTGTGAGGATTTTTAATAATCAAGGCTCAAACGCATGCTCTTGGCTGATTTGGTCATAACCACGGCTTAATCAAGAGTTAATTTAGTTTGTCCGTCTGCGAGTGTCTATTTGCCGAGTAATTATTTGCAAGGTCGAAGGAAATAGCGAGGATGCGAGAAGGGGCGAGCAGGGGAGAGGAGGAGGAGAGAGTGCGAGAGACAGAGCAAAAGAGAGAGAGAGAGAGATGAAGAGATATAGCAATGCAAGTGAGATTCAGCCGCAGATGTGCATCAGGTGCCCGGGCTCCGAGGCCGCACGTCAATCCCACAGGAAAACGGAAATTCGCCATCGAGGTTTGAACTTTGGAATTTCCGTGCACCGAGACGCACACGTGGCTCTGGAAACATCGATTTTGACCTCACTCGTCGTTTTCAAAGTCCGCGTTTTATTATTATTATTTTTTTTTTTTCAACGAAAATCGGAATTTTTCGTGATTCCAAAAAGTTTGATAAAAGGATTATTCCGATCTGACGGCTGGGATTTAATCAAACTTCTGGGATTTTTATTTTTTTCTCGTTGAAGGATGAGGATATTGTTACGAAGGATTTATTTTTTACGTGAAAAATGTATTATCGTGGGTCGGAGATCATATTTTTGTATTGTTTCGTTTGCCGATGATTATTGTGCGTTTTTCGAAGGGTCAAGGTTGAAATGTTTCGGAGTTGATTGACGGCGCCGCAGGCGGAGAGAATTTGTACAATTATTTCAATCGAAATAGAGGGGAAAAAATGTTCATTGATAAAAAAATTCGTTTCGTTTTTGTATAGTTTGAATTAAAGTTTTATAATCGAAAAATTATTGAGAAGACGATTAAATTCTGGTTGCCAGAGCGGAACAATGAATTTTGACATATTTTATGTGAAATTTTCTCAGCTTTCTGAAAAAAATATTGAAAAAAATGTTCAGACTAGCGCTAGGCCTTGAAAATCACTTTTTCCACTTTAAACTCAATTTAAAGTGCTTTCCGTTGGTCCAAAATGAAAATCAATATTTTTTTCCGAAATTTCAGACAATTTTACATAAATATGCAGTTCTCATGTAAATTTTATTCTTCGATACGATAATAAAAAATTTAATTTGAAAAAAAATACTTCACAATCATAGCCGAAATAATGGAAAAATAAACCCGAAAAAAATCCAAAACCACATCATGCATTATTTTTCAAACATTTCCGAAGCCAGGCCGACCAAACCCTCGTCTCGATTTAGTAAAGAGCCTCATATATATGTAATGAACATCTACATTTAAAATTCCAAAGCCAAACACTTCCTCAATCCACGCAAACTATATTGGAATTGCCCCCGAAGTATTAAAATATTTATTCGGATCGAATAAATTCGTCATGAATGGTCTCGAATGTACACCCCATGAATTAAAATTTCCCGGTGTCACGAATGCCGCGAGTGGGCATTGAGGAATGAGGGGTCAATAGCACCGAGGTTGACCTAGGCCTGACGGTGGACAAAAAGGAAGAATGAAAAAAAAAAAAAAAAAAACAGAAAAAGAAAAATAAAGAAAAAATAAGCCGGAGAAAGGCAACGGGCGGGAATCGATCGTCGGAAAGACGGGTTGTAATGAGAAAAAGCGTGTTTCGATCGCAAGGAAGGTTTCCTGTCCGCCCCCGCGTCTGCATTAATCGCACGCGAGCATCGCCTACAGGGTGTAACCGAAATTACGACAATGCCCGAAGCGAACTAAATAATTGATCGCAAAATAAAAAAAAATTAAAAATAAAAGGTTTCCTAATTTTTTTATACGACAAAAAAATATTCCGCGAGTTGATAAAGATTATACGATTTCAGCCAATCAGGAAATAAGTTTTGGGAAAGTTTTTCGAAGCGAGGTAAAATCTGCTTTACGTAAAATTGATGGGAAGAATCATTTTTTGTTTTTCTGGGAATCACGAAGAATGTTTTTAAGGCTCGGAGAAAAATTTTCATTTGAAATTGCGATGAAATTGTCGGAAATGGATTTGAAACGACGTTCGCCTATTAAAAAAATTAAAAAAAAAAGGTTTCCTAATTTTTTTATACGACAAAAAAATATTCCGCGAGTTGATAAAGATTATACGATTTCAGCCAATCAGGAAATAAGTTTTGGGAAAGTTTTTCGAAGCGAGGTAAAATCTGCTTTACGTAAAATTGATGGGAAGAATCATTTTTTGTTTTTCTGGGAATCACGAAGAATGTTTTTAAGGCTCGGAGGAAAAATTTTTATTTGAAATTGCGATGAAATTGTCGGAAATGGATTTGAAACGACGTTCGCTTACGACGTTTGTGGCCCAAGTTCTCGTGATCCGTCACTCTTCGTTACGGTAATTAAAGAGCACAGGGAACAATTGAATCATACCACTCGCGCAGTAGGTTAAAGGGATCAAGAATGTTACTTCGAAACGTAACGTTATTGACGTTGCCGAGCTGGCGCTACAAATATTGCAATTATTATTAATTCATTGCTTTTAATTTGTGTCACAAACGTAAAAATAGAAAGGCTCGAGAACATTGAACGAGGTCATCGTGTGTAAATATCTGTGGATCGAATGATTCATTTTTTTTTTCAATTCTTGTATAGTGATGTACGCAGTGTTCAATTTTTGAATCGATGCGGAGACGCGTTTTTTTACTGTTATTATTTTTTAGAACAATTGAGAGAAAGTAAAACTGGCAATTGCGTGTTGAGGCAATGTGAAAGGCTTGGAGGTACCCACACGAGGTCGGTACGGCAGTGCTTGCATGTAAATAATGGCGCAAATGGCTTAGCGAGTGCTCGGCATGTCGATTTTTTATTTTATTCCATTTTTCTGCAGTTCTTCTTTTTGATTCGGGCAATGAAATTCGGTATTTCCGGGATCGAACGGTTCGAATATCGGAAAATTCATTTCGTTATTCATTCTATATTATATATATATCACTATACATAATATAGTAATATAATATAATATAATATACACGAGTAAATAAAATGTGCAATTCTCTGTTTGATTTTACAATTTTTTCGACATTTATTGCCTGAAATTGGCTCAACCCAACGGAAAATCATTCTTGGAAACAATTCGAACTACCCACGAGTACGAGTCAAGCGAAATTAAACTTTCGATACATTCTTCAACTTTGTTTTGAACTATTTCGAGACTAAAAAAAATACTACGCCAATCGTTTCTATCGAAAATCCAAAGAAGGGTGTGTGGATTTTTCTGTCGCTCAGGCGTCAACGTAAAGTGGCGAGAGAGAAAGACTCGGGCTGCAGAATAGAACAAAGAGGAATAGAAGGAAGAGCGGGGAGAAAAAAAAATAAGGTCCGAGGAGTAGGCGTAGGATCAGGAGCCAGCAAACGGTTCGACGGGTGCGTGGTTCGCACAAAGTACACATATACACGTATATCGTTGAAAGTGAAGGGATTGGCGAAGTATCGTGCAGCATTGATCCGACCTCGAAGGTAGCTCTCGGCTTCGTCGAGGTCGTAAGATTTTTTGGATCCGAGACGGTGCTGTTGCACTCGCTCGGTTAGTCTTGCCAGCAACGACACAAACGCGAAACATATTTTATTCGAAGATAAAATAATGTTAAAACCGGAAAAAAATATAAAAAATAAATAAATTAATAATAATAGAAATAAATAATAATAATAATAATAATAGTAATAATAATAATAATTATTATCATAATAATAACAATAATAATAATAATAATAATAATAATAATAATAATAATAATAATTATTATTATTATTATTATTATTATGATAATTATTATAATTGTAAATAATATTATTATTATTATCAACAATAATTATAATTATTATATATTATTATCAATAATAATAATAATAATTATAATAATTATTATTATTATTGATAATAATATATATTATTATTATTATTGATAATAATATATATTATTATTATTATGATAATAATAATAATTATTATTATATTATTATTATAATAATGATAATAATGATTATTATTATTATTATTATGATAATAATAATAATTATTATTATAATTATTAATATTATTATTATTAATAATAATAATAATAATATATAATAATTATAATAATTATATATTATTATCAATAATAATAATTATTATTATAATTATTATATATTATTATCAATAATAATAATAATTATTATTATAATTATTATATATTATTATCAATAATAATAATAATAATAATAATAATAATTATTATTATTATTATTATTATTATTATTATTATTATTATTATTATTATTATTAATAATAATAATATTAATAATTATAATAATAATAAGAATCATTATTATCATTATAATAATAATAATATAATAATAATATAATAATAATTATTATTATTATCATTATTATAATAATAATAATATTATAAAAAAATATTGTAAATTAGGAAAAAGCTATAAATGTTAACGATAAAGAATATCTAAAGAGAAAAATACACCTTAAGCCACGATAGAATAATCAAGGTAACGAATATGAATTTTTCGAAATAATTTTCGTTTGTTTCATTTATTTAACTTCGCGAAAGTCGTTCGATTTAAATGTCTTTAAATTTCGAAAGTGCATTCCTGGGTCGTCGAAGATGAGTCAGGAAACGATGACAACGTTAGGGTTATCTGTTCGAGGCCCGGGAAAGTCGTAGCGGCCGACCGGGATATATATCTCGGGTACCAAATAACAACGTGAGAAACGCTCGACACTTGGCCCCCGTTCGTCTTTCGCCCAAAACTTTTTCCCCCACCCTAATTATTTTCGCTATGCCTCGACACAGAAATTCTCTCAGTTGTTCAACATCGCGTTAAAAATACATCACTACCAATATCAATCCCTACATTACCAACAAAAAATTTATAACTCAATACGCAAACATAAAAATCTTTGCAAAATCTACGAAATTAAATTTTTTTTAAATAGAAAAAAAAATTAAAGAATTCTACGACATGGAAGTTCAAAATTAATTTCGTTTTACGTCACTCGGTATAAGTTCGACAATCTCACGACTTCAAAGAGTATCCTTCGTGCTCCGAAATAATACAAATAAAATTAACTTCTCGACTCCAAAAATTATTCGTTTCCATAAAAACGTGATTGAATCATAAAAATCCAGATAATAATTTCTCCACCGCCCCTCCTATAATATACATTACTTTCCGGCAATCCTCACGAACCAGTTATTTTCGTGAGCTCGAAAATCAACCCGAAAAAAAAACCCCACAACGCTCCGAATCGTAAAATGACTCAACAACGTATATCGCTCATTAAAAAGTCCGTACGTGCGGTAATTAGTGCAACAGGGGCAAGACAACCCGCCCAACCGTTCTTCAAACACATCGCAAATCCACAACTCGAGTTTCAAGCACGTACGCGAATTTTATCATCCTCAAAATAACAAAAATGAAATCAAAAAAACAAAACAAACAAACGAAAAACAAAGAAAAATAAATGAATCAAACGAATAAAAATCAACCAAATCAAATAAATAGAAATAAAAAAAGAGAGGTTATTGATAACGACTGACACATGGACGTGAGATCGCGAGCTGAGAGAGAGCGAGAGAAAGACAGAGAAAGCTCTCTCTCTCTCTCTCGCGTCTCGAGAACGCTTTCTCGCGTCGTGATCTTCTCGTTCACCGACAAAAATGGCAAAATGCATCGTACAGTCTTCACCGCAACGTCGATTATGTTTTTCCTCCTCCCCGAAAACCCAAAATCATTGCGTTCTTCCATCATTTCCCCGAGAAACATCGCCGAAACGTCTCCGGTCTCAAAAGCATCGTCCTAACCATCGAATCGGTGCAAAACCACGACGGAACGACGGTAAAACCGCGTATACACGGTGATCCCGTGTCCGTCAGTAACCTAGAAAGCAGGGCGGCCATTCAGCAAGACATTACGGGACTCTCGATCCGTACGTCCGAACGTCCGTGAATAGAGCCTCCCAAATATACATATAAATATATGTCTCCACGCACACGCACACCCACAAAAAATACGAAAATTAAAAAACCATTTTTCGCAAAATTTCGTTAAACAAATTCCACGTTTTTTTTTTTCTCTTTTCAAAACAAATCCAAGGCGTACATAGCGATTGGATGAACGAGCACTGTCGGCTGTGCTCGTGGGATAACGTTTTGTTATAGGTGTGTCGGGCAAACCGATAAAGGGAGGGGAGGGCACCCTTACCCGTCTCTATCTCGCTCTCTCAGCCAGCAATCGCGCCACACGTATTATTAACACCCCGACAATATCGCATCTCGCGAGGCTACTTCGTTATTCTCGATGCCAACGAACGAATGTGCATATATATGTGTGTGTGTGTGTGCGCGCGCGCCCGCGCGTGTGTGTGTGACGGCCGAAACACGCCGTTAAAACAACGATATCACGGATAAACGCTGCAACAGCCCACGAACCGCGAGATAATGGCCACAGCGAAACAACCAAAAAAAAATGTATTCGACACCACAAATATTCAAAATAAAATGAAAAAAAGAAAAGTTAAAAAAAAAAAAACAGTATTTTAAAGCGATGGATTTAAAAAACCCGACTTCACGATTGACACAAGCCTCTGGGGTTTCACACTCGCGATCCAAACCATTACTACCGCCTTCTTCGTGTGTGGGGGGGAGGGGGGTTACCCTCGTCTCGTCTTCCTCGTTACTCTACCACCCAGCCACGCGCGCACCAACCACTTTACCCACGTTTGCCTTATTCCGCAATTAACCCTCACGAATAAAATTCTCAACTTCGCCACGACCAACTTCGACAAAGAATTATTTTGCTCCGTGCTTTCGTTAAATTGAACGATATTTACCCATTTGTGACAGATTTCCCGATCGCCGATGCACCACATTAACAACCGTCCCCCCACCTATTACCACATGCGGACATTACACACTTGCGTTGTATTTCAAGATGGCGGTAGCTAGTGCTAGGCCCCGCAGAGACGAGAGATTTCTCGTGTTGCGACGGATTAACGAACTTTTGGCGCTGCGAACGCGCGCGACGAGCGATTGGACGGGGATCGGGAAGATGTTTTATCGCGGGTTTTTGGTGTCTTCGTTGGGATCTTTATCGGTCTCGATCGCTCGATCTTTCTCGGGTTGTCTCGCGCGATTTTTCTCTCTCTACGTCTCTCGCTGTCGCGGCTGTTGACACGCAACCGGCTACGCCATCCCCCGCACCCGTACTCTGCGAAATACCTTTCCGGAGTGTCGACGACGCCGAAAGCGCCTTACGGACGGGCTTCGACGGCCAGGGCTGCCAACGGGGGATTTGGGGATTGCGCTAGGGATTTTGGGGAAAATCGCGACGACCCTAGATCGTTTGGCGTCGGTGCGGGCCGAAAAATACCTGAATCCTGCGCGTTTTTCGGTAGGAAAGAACGATTAACTTGTTGAAACGAACCTGAAGAATCTCGAAAATTATAGTAATGGAATGGAAAAAATGATAGTAGGAGATGAAGTCTTCGGAATTCAATATTAGACGAGATACAAAAAGGAATAATCTGAATCCTGCGCGTTTTCTTCGGAAAAGAGACGACTAAACTTGTTGAATCGAACCTGAAGAATTCCAAAAATTGGAATAATGGAAACTAAAATGAAGTCTTTGGGATTCGAGACTGGACGAGATACAAGAGCGGAAGCTTCTTTAGTTAGGATTCAGCAACTGTGTTTACTTCTTGTGCATACGTAAAAAATTCTTTGGTGAATTGAATTAATCCATTTTCGTTTCTAAAAACGTCGAATTGCCTTAAAAATCACCGAATTTTTTACTGATCGCCAAAGAGATGATATTTAAAACAACGAAGTTGGCATTATCGCTTCGACGAGCGTTCATAAACTCACCGTGTCTCGCACGAGCGTCCCGCCATGGACAGTCGGCGAACTAATTGCAAGCCTCTAAAAATGCATTAAAAATCGTTTCAGGTTTTCGGATCGTTATAACAATTTCACGACGATTTGAACAAATTTTTCTTTTTCTGCGTGATGCGATTGAAAACTTTCATTGTTTTCGATTGATTTGACATTGAAAAAAGTGAGTTAAATGTGATTTTTCGTTGCATGTAGGAAGGTTGGAGAATTTTAAAAATTGGTAAATGACGGTCATTTAAAAAACTTTGAGAATTGCGGTAATTTTTCCACTACCGGTCGGAAAATGTCGCTTAGATTAAAATTTCGGAATAAAACAACGCTAAGAATGTATTTTTTTGAATCAAATCGATTTGGAGATTCATTAGACATACAAAAATGAGTTTATACAATAAGACGATCAGACTTGAGGCTACGAAATGCATCCACGATGATTATTTTTCCGACAATCGTCGAATCGGTACGAAATAATCTTAGGAACATCTTTTTTTCTCTTCCATTTTTCGCTTCAATCGAGGGCGAGATATTTTTTCATCAATGTCAAGTAGATGCAGACGTCGCTTTTAAGGAAACAGCAGAATATAACTTTGTCGATTTTATTCGGATTGTCTTCCAAGAATTTTTTGACCGTTGTCAGAGCGACTTTTGCGGCAGGTTCCGGCGGGTATCCGTAAATTCCCGTTGATATGCAGGGAAACGCTATTGTACGCAGATCATTTTTCGCCGCCAGGGCGAGACTGTTCTCGTAACATTGTCGCAACTTTTCGGGCTTCTCGCCTTGCGGTCCAACTGTGTGAATTATATCTGAAAGAAACGTTAATTAAAATAATAAAGTACTAATAATAATTAAAATAAACGATATATACCCATAATAATGAAATATAATAATAATAAACATAAAATATCAATTATATACTGTATAAAAAAATTCCAGTGAAAATGAATCTATTTGCAAAATTATTTTTTATAGAAATTTATATCCTTTCGAAACGTTGAAAGATTAATATTACGATTAATTGTGCATTTTGTAGCAGCTCTTACTATTTAATAAAATGTTCTTAATAATAATAATAATTATAATATAATTTCTGTTGTTATTATTATCATTATAATTATTAGTATTGATAATTTGAAATATTTTATATTAAGAATGAATCGATTACATCAATGTTTTATTATAGAAATTGTTTCGATTCAATAATAAGCAGAGAAAAATACAGGACAACAAAAACAGGAAAATACAAGAACACAGGACAAGAATCAGTGATAAAAACGACTAAAAAATGAATCGTTGGAACAATATAAGTTATTCCAACATTTTTGAAAGCCCTTACGAGAATTTCAATTCCACAAAACTCACATCTGGCTGGCAATTGATATCCTCCCGTGATCTTGGCTTCGCCCACCTGGCAACCGCCCAAAGTGGCGCATTCTTTCTTGAGACTCGGACCGGCTGCTTGGTGAATAGCGCCATCGACTGAAAAAATATTTGTTTGGAAAAATTGTGTAAAAAATCTGAAAATTAGCGAATAGGGTTGAGATATCGAAGCGTCGTACCTCCGCCGCCACCCATGAGTCTGGAATTGGCCGCGTTGACGATGGCGCCGACGTCCAGAGAAGTTATAGAGCCTTCCCAAATGGAAACTTTCTTTGCCAACGACTCATCCACTTTTTCCTCGTCTTCCGCTTTGGTTTTGTCGATGCTAGCCTTGTTTTTCTGCCAATAATCGTACCAGCTGGGGACCTGGTCCATCGTGGTCACTTTTATCGGATGACGTTTGATCTTTTCTTCCAGAGACATATTCAAAAATTTCTCTGCAACCATTATTTCGAATCGATTAATATTTTTTTTATTAAAATTCTCATCACCCTCCGCCTCTTCGATCGCTCACGTTTTTCATCTTCGACAGACATTCCGGGAGCTGGTTTGGCAAATACCGAATGGTTTTCACAGGATCGTCGGTCAGTCGCGCCTCTCAAAAGATTCCGTGTCAATAGATTTGCCAAAACTGCCTGAAATATTGCGAAAATTGAACTTATTTATCTGCGTCTTCGTTAATTTTGAAAAGAAAGCGTTCTTACTTCGATTTTCAACATATTTATTCCAGACCGGCAATAACTGTCACAGCTACGAGCTTTTGCTCGTATTTTTGTTTTGTTTTATTCGTCAAATTCGTATAATAAATTTTATTTTGCTCCTTACGTGTTGGCAAAGCAGAGTTGATTCGATCGACGGAATTCGACGTTATTTTCTTGTGTTATTATTGAGGTTATTATTTTAAGGAACTCACAATTGTAATCAGTAATGCTGAAATTGTTATCAGGGGTTATTGGCAACGGTTGGCAACGGTACAAAGTTTGATCGTTCGACCTAGCTCAACCGTTCAATCTTTACCCCTACCTTAACGCGAAGGGTGCGCGTACGTCGTCCGTTCCGCTGAAATCTGAAGCTTCCTAAAGCGTTGTTTCTCGCTAATCTCAAGTTTTTTGATAAAAAAAGAGAACGGTTCACTGCAAGATTTTACCACTCAGGCAACCGTTCTCGTTCTTTATACAACGGATCAATCGTAGCTGAGAAAAGTGTTTTACAGTTTTTATTACCGACCGAGCAGTAGTATATAAAAAATGATTTATATAAATTTTCAGGCGAATCACATCTGCAGATTTTTCAGTTGCCAAAAACTGTAAACCGTTCTATTATACGATGGTTTACAAGTCAAAAAAAAATTTCCAACCATTCGTCTTGTAATCGTGCATAGAAGTAGATTTTTAATTCATCCACAGATGCTTATCGTCCTCACAAAGAATTCTCAGGACTTTTTGTTACCGACCGAGCGAGAAACAAAATTATGATGAAAGAAACTTCTTGTTTTCATCAGAATAAAAACTACGAAGATATGGTACGAACCTTTGTTTATTTTTTTGTCATCAAAACGCAGTAATTCGTAAAAAATAATCGCAAAACTTCTTACTTTGAATGGAATTTTATTGATAAGAAATTAAAGACATAATCGTTCGGGTATTAATCGTGTAATAACATCATCGGTATACAAGTTTAATAATTAGTAAGCGATCTGCGAAGATTAATCGACGTTGATTCAAGTCCTCTTGCCGAGAGCTTTTTGAGTGAATTCGGTCTTCTTCTGCGCCGCCATTTCTCGCTGTTTCTTATCGTCCTCGCGGCGTTTCGCAGCTTCTTCCCTCTGCTGTTTTATTATGGCTAATCGAGCCAAATCCGCCCGAGCCTCGTCCGTCTTACCCGCTGCGTGGAGCTTCTGATAATACGCTTGCGCTCGTTGCTTCTCCAATTGTTCTCTGTTAAATCACGATTATTATTATTATTAGTATTTTTATTATTGTAGATTTAATTGTAAAGTGTTTTCGTTCGAATCTAGAGCCACTTGCCTTTCTCTTCGCGATAATTCTGGCTTCGGAGGTGCTTTTGCTAACGTCTCGTTGAGTTGGGACAATTTTTTCGCCTTTTTCTTTACCCTGTTTGGATTTTCTACTTCGATCAGGTTTTCCACTCCTTTCGCTTTTCCCTTTGACAAAATTTGTTAGAATTTTGTTTAGTTTTTTTGGTATTTGTTATTGGGAAAGCATTTGGGAAATTTATTTGAGGGATACGAATAATTTGTGTTGAAAATATAATCACTGTATCGTCGTGAGAATTAAGATTTGGAATATAGTTGAATATATGGTTCAAATATCGTCGAATATACATTTAAAATATAATCTCAACATTAATCACATGCTTCTGATGCTACAATGGCCGCCAAAAATGCTCCGTCTCTCATTCAAAGTTTTTTCTCCATTTTATTTTATTGTTTTAGATTATATTTACCTCAGTTTCCGAATCCGATTCCGATTCGCTGTCGCTATTAGAGTCGGAACCATCGTCTCCCTTCTTGGCTTTGTCTCCGCTGGCCTTGGCATCGTCCTCCTCGTCGCTGTCCGTATCTTCGCCCTTGTTTTGCTGCAAAATAAAATTACGATCCAACGCTCACAATCCGTCAACAAAAAAAACTTTCGCAATGAACCAGCAAAAATAAATAAATAAATAAATAAAAACCAAAATCAAAAGCACGTTGATCAATTATCTAATCGTTTCTATCACGAACAAAGTACGCCTTGACCTTGACTACTTCAAATAAACGTACAATGTCGTCTCGCAGGTCGTGACATAACCTACAAAACGAAAAGCACACGAAAATACTCACTCTCCACTTTCGTTTCTCTTCGTCTTGGCGACGTTGTTCCTCGAGTTCCTCAGGGCTCGTGAAATGACGATTCCGACCCTTGTGATTGACGAATTTACCTGTAAAACCGAGCCGAACCCACCGACAAAACAGAATTTGCAATATTTCGTTTGACGTTCGACCAATCGTTTTTTTCCCCTCATTCCCTCTCTCTTATTCCCAACTTTTAGGTTAGAAAAAAAAAAAAAAGACATTTGCGTTGCTTCGTAAAGCCACGACTGATTAATCATCCCCAAGGGCAATTTGTTTTCGCAAATGTTATTTCGTGTTTATCGCATTTTTCTTACCGCGCGGCATCTTTCTACGTACGGGCTTCCGTCTCGAACAGCCGGAAGTTTTTTCGCAATATAGAAGATTAAAAAAAACAATTAAAAACAAAAGAAAAACAAAAAAAAAATATTTAATATATACGCGCTATGTATAAATCTATGTTTTTTGATTGGGGAAGAACCGTTTGTATTTTTTTATGATTGAAATTGGGTGAAATATCGTTGGTTGGATTTAATTAATTTTGATCCCGCACGATTTGAGCTTATCGCGGACGTATATCAAGAACGTACCGCGGCCATTGCGAGAATCGCTTTTTTTTCTTCGTGGCTCCGCGGGGATATCTCGCGCGCGCGCGCGCGCGCGCTCTTGCGTTTGTAATTGCGGGTGCTACGACGACGGTTCGCGTATTTAGCCGCGAAAAACAAATTTCCTCCGCAAGGGATATTTTTTTTTTCCAAAAATGGTGTAAGCCGGATTATATTGGCCTGAGAATCACACAAAATTGCACGAGATTACTTTGTTTGCGGATTATTTCTAATGCTTGATCGAGTACGACCGAACGGGAAATATCGCATGTAATTACGTGACGGAGTACACACAATTTTTTAAGAATTACATTTCTCCGTGACGGAATACATGAAATTTGCGGAAGATTGCAAAGACCAGGTGGAATGCGCCCTGAAGTAAAATTCGATAAAACGGCGTTAATGGGAAACGTCATTGAATTGATATTTCGATTTTTTAAATCAATTTTCTTCCGATAATTGTCGAGAAAATGAATTCCCCTTAATTGCCCTAATTAAGGGCTTTAATAAAGGTTCTTTGTCAATCGGAAATCGATTAGAAACAGCGATAATCATGCAGATATGCGCGTCGACGATGAAAAGGCGTAGAAAAGAGGAATTAATTAGGAATCCATAAGATTTTTTTCTCTAAAATTTTGGGTTACAAGAAAAATGCGCAAGTATTTTTTTTCGTTCAAATTCTTTATTAAATTTACATATACGTGCAATCTCTATAATATAATTCTTCATGTTTGGTCTATCTCCCAGCTTCTCCGTATAGTGTCGTTCTCGATATACATATAAATGTGTCATAGATATCACAATTTTAACAGACTTGAGCAAGCAATTTATTCGTGTGCTTGGCAAATAATAATATCGGCGATTGTTGCTAAAGATCGTGCAATCATTCGAAAAAAAAAAACATAAAACGTATAATAATCCATCGATATAAATAATATACAATGATATTAATCATGTATCGATATATTAAAATCTTACTGGATAAATCGCCAGGCAAAAAGTAATTCGCGTATTAAAATTCCATCAAGAAAATTCCTGAAATTCTCAACAATTTCAGCGATTCTTCAACATCCCTCCAGCAAGACCTCGCTAATACATTTAATTACTAATAATTAATAATCACCCGGAAAAAAAAATCCACGAAACGCATAATAATTAATTCATAAAAAATAATACACAATTAAATTAATTATGTATTGATATATCAATGATACAATTCGAGCAATATCGTTGAATAATTAATACTCATTATCGTTCGGTTGCGTTGAAACGGTTCGTAATTGAAACCTTGTAAGCGGGGAAAATATCACAGACCTCGTCTCTAACGTGAAATTGGTAAAATGGTTATCCGCTTGTAAATCACTCAGGCAACGGTTATTACGGTACAAACCCGAACGGCGATAACGCAAAACGATTCACCGCACGAGCTTTGCTCGGTTCTCCTTCGGCCCATTAAAAACGGTCTGATTCATCGACCGATAATCCTACAAATACTAATCTATCCCAAAGTCCATCGGGACAATCTTCAACCTCGATTTATTTTTCATTTTTCAGTCTCTCGTTATTCTTTTTTTTTCTTATAATCGTTACTAGTAGCACTTTGTGAAGTTTAATTCGTTTAATTCGTAATTTAAGTGTTAACAAAAAATTAAGCACAATTTTTTTTTCAATTAAAACGAAAATTAAAAAAAAAAATGCATCGACTGATTTACGTTTGTTTTTGGTGCCAAGTATAAATTCGTGTTATTCGTTCAATCACGTTGAAACTGCGACCGAAATAATTTTGTATAAATACCCGAAGAATTTGAGTTTTCTCAAAATTCATTATTTTTAATTGTAAACCAAAATTCTGTTTAAATTAAATAATTAGGGAAAAAAAAATACGAAACATTTATGTGTAATTGCACCAATTTTTAGAATGAGAAATTTTCGGTTCAAATATTGCTGTCGCGATCGTATTTGACGCAACATTTGATGGTTACGTAAGGTATGCCGAGTTCGAAATCGTTTCGCGGCCAATATTTGAGAACCGGGGTTTGGTGAGGTTTTTCTTCCTTCACCGAGAAATAAGCGAATAGCACGGCGGCCGTGTAACTGACAATGAAGATGAATAGATGCCACAAGGCGTGAAGATAGGGAAAATTGAGATCCAACCATGTGTCGCAGAATAATCTGTCGTTTAACCAGCAAAAAACTGCGAGAACCCAAACGGCTCCGCAACGCAATCCCAGACGATAGACTCTCGCTGATTTTGTCCTGAATCGGGGAAAAAAAATTTTAAATATATAAAATGCATTGGGAAAATTAATTATAATTAATTATAATTATTATGATTATTATATTATATTATAATATTATCTATCTATTTAATTAATTATAATTAATTATGATTATAATATTATATTATAATGTTATAATATTATCTATCTATTTAATTAATTATAATTAATTATGATTATTATGATTATTATATTATATTATAATATTATAATATTATCTATCTATTTAATCATATTATATAATAATTATATACTTGTTACTTCAATAACAATAAATATTACAGATATTGTTGTTCATTATTTATGACAATATAAATATAATAATCAGATAATTATTGATTAATAGAAGATTGAATATTAATTATTGCATAACATTTTATAATTGAATTATTATTAATATTTTCCTCATAACTTTTTTTCGAAAATTGAAACAATGAAACAAGAAGTAAAAAAAATAATAATAATGACAAAAGATGGTTAGGAACGGTAGATTTTCTGCATCCTCTAAGAAGAATAATTAAAAATAGTTCGCTCGTCTTTTGAGGAGAAGCAAATTTTTTTTGCTCATACCGTTTAAGTTCGAGGATCAAAAATGCAATCGCCGGTACTCCGAGGCTCATAAGAGCGAAAGCATTGACAGCCGGATGGATGAGCGCCAGGCCAGTGGCAGCTATCGTGGGAAGAACCACGAACAGGGCAAAAGTTTTTCTGCTGTTCCGGAATATGCTCGGAAAATATCTCTTCGGGAAGAACATGGAAAAGCCAGCCATGTACACCCACAGTATGGTCAGTTCGTCCAGCAATTGACCTGCGAGCACAGAAACAAGCGTCGCGCGTACAACAAAGTCCGATTAATTCGACGAGCGATAAATAAAAAATACGTCAAGTTTTTTGGACGTAACGTCGGCCGTGTCTTACCCATGAGAGACAGAGTCGCGTGAAAATAAGCGCTGCTGATGCCCACGACCATCAGCAAAACCCAAATAACGTGAATTCCCGGATTGACGAAGCGTCCGTAATCTCGGAAGAGGTGTATAAGGATCGGCGGAAGCAAGAGGAACAGGACATTGCTCAACTAAATCCAGCGGACGAAGAAGAAGGAAACGAAAGAAGCAAAAGAAAAGATAAAAAATTAGGAGTACATAAATTTATTTTTCTCGAAAAGGTATTCGCTCTTGTAATCTTGTGTACATGAGAAAAGTAATTTTCATTAATTTCTGTGTTCTTTGCGTAATCTTTGCATTGCTCCTATGCTGTAATTATGGGTAATCTCAAATGTTTTTATACAATTTTATTTCATCGTGAAGGATTAAAAAATGTTCACATATTCTTCATGCGTTCTCTATGTATTCTTTTAATGATCCTTGAGTATTCCTACGTGTTCATGTGTTCTCTCGTACTCTCATATGACTTTTACATTAGGGCGTAATTAATCATCAAAAAATAGTGTGTAATCTATCACGAATTACATGTAATCTTTTCCATTCGGTTGTATCCAATCAAAAAAATTACAATTAGTCTGCAAAGTAATTTTCTGTAATCTCCTGTAACCTTTAAACCAATGGAATCTCGTGTACACAATTTCTTAACAGTAAATACCCCCTCGAAGATGATTCACTTTTTCTTGTTTCTTTTTTTTTCTTCCAAAAATTCGACAAACCGTGTTGGTAAATTCGGCAATGCTGGGTGAAATGCTGTAATTTCCTTCGCACCAATCAACGGGCGAGCTTCCGGGTTGAAAGGGTTTCCACATTTTCTTCGATTTCTTCGCTCCCTTTTGTTTATTCGATCAACGTGCGAATGACAACGCGACTCAACGTCGTTGGGAGCCGACAAAGCGAGAAGTTGATTGCTGTTGACGCGACTAAAAGCAATCACTACCGCGACTGGTCCACGATATTGTCATGGCAGGAGAGCTTCACCGAGTTTAAAAATAACAAAGAGACGTTAAAAAAAAAAAAATAGACGTATATATGAATATATTTCACGAGGCGATTTTTTAAGAGTTACGAGTGGGTGAATAATCGCGTGCGTTCGAGCATTTGTAATTTTTGTACTGCGCACCACGTTTCACGCTTCTTTGTTATCTTCGAAAACGAAGGCGCTGACGCGCGTCACCGAGCCACCGATAAAACGTCAAACTCAGATGGGATTTGGTCGGATTTTCATCGGAGAATTATTTTTGCGGACCTTCGATCGGATTTCGATGTAGCAGCGCGACGGTGGCGCTGAAAATTGCATTCGACGGAGCGAGGAAGAACTAACGGAAGATTTTCCCGCGCTTCGTGTTCGTGACTTTGAAAGCAGCTTTGGGTGTTGATGGATTTTAATGATACTTGTTGATAGCGAGATTTTTGTGATTTCGGAATTGTTTGCGATGACGAATCGACGAGGTGTGAATCGAATGAGAGAATCGAGCGATTATGTCACGGTGTAAATTCTGAGACGAGCAGGTGACAATCAGCGAGGTTAGGTTTGTTGTTGTCTTTGTGAGGCTCAATATTTTTCCGGTCGATGCAACGATTTCCTTTTCGAAGTACGTATTGTCATCGATTGGAAACTTCGCAATTAGCTCAATGAGGTTGAGAAATAACTAAAAAGAAATAATTGCATGTAAAATCCGTCGTGGAAAAATTGTGGGAACTAAGGAAAACATCGAAAATTGAGAGGTTATGTTCGATTAATTAATCAAAAGACGTACGAGGTGTTGACAAATACGTGAAAAATAGTTTGCACGTGAAACGTAGCGAAAGAAAATTCTGCGAAGCGAAAAAGACAATTAATAACTTTGAGGTTATGTTCGATTGATTAAACAGAAGGCGTAAAAAGTCCCGATAAAAATGTAAAAAATAGTTTGCACGTAAAACATAGGCAAAGAAAATTCCGCAAAGCGAGAAGGAAAAAGGAAAATTAAAAGTTAATGTTCGATTGATCCGAGAAGATTCAAAATGTTGATTAAATTGGAAAAAATAATAAACTGCACGTCCGAACATCCGTCGTACCCTGCATCGAATTTGCTGCAGCAGCGTTCGAATACTTCGTGGCGATGCGCTAAGCCGGGAGAGCTCATGGCGTCGGTGACGTTCCAGCTGGCCGAGCCGTCTTGCATAACGGGTGTTGATATCGCCAATTATCGCAGCTGCGTAGTCATTATCGAAGCTTCGACCAGCGCCGAACCCGACAACTGGCTCCCTATCGTCAATCATCGATTCATGACTCACGACGATGCCGCCAACAACCAATTCAAGGATCAAGTTCAATTGTTCACCAAAAGAGAATTAAATTCCGAAACTCTGAAAATCAAATTCGACCGAGTCAAAGCCAGTTGCATGCAATCCGCCAATCTTCGAGAGCTCTTCGGACTGTCTTTTTTGGTTCTGCGAACCGAAGTTGTTCTGGAAATGAGCGGCGACGTTTTGGGAAGATTCAAACTAAAAACGGAAGAGTCGGCGGTCGAGGATTTCAAGGAAAGATGCATGAAGCTGTTTCCCAACAAACGGCAGACTTACAAGGAAAATTTGGCGGATAAGATAAAAGAAGCGGGAGCCAATAATTTTGCAAAGCGTCAGGAGGAAGCCAAAGAGCCGACGAAGAGGCCTCTTTTGGAGAAAATGAAGGCCGATGCAAAAATTTCTAACAAAGCCGATGACAAATCCGACGTCGGAGAATCTTCTACGTCCGTCGACACAACAAAAATCGATACTCCTTCGTCGAGCGCAAAAGCGTCGAGTCCCGTTCGAAGAACTCCTTTCGGCGACGTTATTCCCAAAGACCCGAACAGCGCCAAAGCCAAGAACAAAAAAGCCGCCGCGACGAGTGTTTTGTTGAAAAAACGATCTCTCTATTACGAAGATTCTTCGGAGGACGAAGAAGCTGCGTCGAAGAACAAAGGAGAAAGCTGCGACGTCTGCGCGGGCCAGCGACAGGATCAGATATGCGAGAACTGCAACAAATTGACAGCTCCGCTGAAGCTCGTCGACACGCCGGCCAAAAAGAAACCGAAAGTCGTGAAAAAACCAAAAAAACAATTCGGCAGACTCTTCGAGGACGTTAAATTTTCTTTGAGCGGATACGTGAATCCACAGAGGGACGAAATTCGACGAAAAGCTTTGAAAATGGGAGGCAAATACGTCGTTGATCCCAACACGAGGGACAACAAATGCACGCATCTCGTGTGCGCCTTTAAAAACACTCCTAAATCGCAACAACTCAAAGGCCACACCAAAATTGTATCCCACAAATTTATCGACGAATGTTACGACAAGAAAAAGAGGTAATTAATTTTTTTCATAAATAACTGATCTCTTTTTTTAAAATTTATTTTTCCTATTATTTTATTTTATTTATTTTATTTATTTATTTAAGACTTCCGTGGCGACGTTTTGCTCTGGATTCAAGTGAAAAATCGGAAGCCGAAAGCGAGGAAGAGATCGAAGGAAGCACTTCACCCGTTCGTCCACCAAATCCTTACGAGCAGGACACCGATTCAGATTCCAATTACTGATCAAATAATTTCCAACTCCCCACTTCGAAAAAGAGCAAAACCTTTTTTTTTTTTCCATCTGTATATACATCTGTAAAATTATTTTTATAATTAAAATAGATTCCGATGACGAGGATCGACTCGTTGAGTAACGACGAAACGTTTTACCATATTTTTTTCAAACCAGGATACATGGAAATGAGAAAAAATAAATAAAACACATGACATATCTTCCTCGAGTCAATACATTGTCCCTCTTGTTTTTATTATTTTTTTTATTACAATAACAGTTGTATGTACATTTATAATAAATAAGTATTATATCTCGAGGCAGCTACTTATTCATCGGTTCAATGATAATAGTAGTAAGGTATAATAATAATGATTAAGATAAAATAATAATAGAACAGCGTACGTCGTAAAATAGTCGTCAAGACAGCCGAAATCACGTGCGAGTAATACACAACATTACGGGCTAATCAAGAGAAATAAAACCCAAGATTGATGAAAAAAGGTGAATTAAAAAAAAAATTACGTATAGCCGTCGTTGAAAAATATAGTCGAAGGCTTTTTTCAAAAATTTTTTTTGCGTTTGATTGCTCTTGAAGAAAAGATTTGTGTATGTCGAAGAGCGCATATGCTTAGTCAATCTAAAAGTTACTTTATACACGATTTAACAGGGATAAATATATAAAACTGCTCCATCGTAACACGCCGCGCGAATGTATGTATATATACACACACAAACATATATATATATATTTATATTTATATATATATATATATACATATATATTCGTTTGTAAAAGCGGAAGAAGAATAAATCGCAATCGCTTGGGCGCGTACGCGTATGATTTCCATTTTCTTTTTTTTAATCTCTTTATAAATGCACTGCTGATTAAAATTGAATTAATAACTGTTAATAAGTCTTGGTAAATATAAGTAATACAAGTCTTTGACGGAAATGCAATTAGTCGTTATATCGAGATAAGTGTAGTAGTTAATATTAATAATAATGTATAATGGAAACGTTCGAGCCGCTCGCGACAATCTCTCGGCGTTTTCAACGAGACAATGCATCGTGCACGTAATTATCAACGAGTCTCGAGATATTTTTATATTTTTCTTTCTTTCTTCTTTTTTTTTTTTCATTCGGAGCATTATTTTCTTTTTTTTTTTTCCTTTCTCCTCGCGCCATCGTGATAAGGTGAAATACGAAAATATTATAATTGCATTAGATTAGATGCAGAGGCGATTATTCGGTTTAGCCGGTATCACAATGATAACAATAGATATATAGCTTTTTTTTTTTCTTGTTTTCTTTTGTTTTTGTTTTAGAGTAAAATAGTACAGAGTAAACGTACAAAAATAGTTCCCCCGGGTTAATACGCATCCGCATCGGGAACGTCAAGGATGATTCGCTAGTTCAATCGCAAAAATGCTGTTATCACTAAATTTTCTTTCTTTTCTTTCTTCTTCTTTTCTTCTTTTCTTTTTTTTTTTTTTTTTTTTTTTTTTTGCGAAAGAGGAAAATAATTTGACAGTACAATGAGGAATTATACACAGTCCAAAGGAAGTTATATAGATAGGCCGTGGAACTCTTCATGATCAACTGTTTTAACAGGTACTTGAAACTGTCGTAGCCGATTTTCTCGTTATTTTTCTTTTTCTTTTTCTTTTTCTTTTTCTTTATCTCTCTCTCACTTTTTTTCTCTCTTTCGTTCTCTCGCTCTCTCTTAATATAACAATATAATTACTTTCGATTACATTTGGCTATGCGAATATTCGAATTATCTTTCGGTTTTAATCGAGACATCATTTTTTAGAATGTTCTATTAAAATTTTTATTTTTTTCATTGATCGTTCGAATTTTGGATTTAAAGACGAAATGAAATTCCATTATTGTCCCTCCGGTGATTTCTTCGGATTTTATGGGTTTCTGTAGCGAAATTTATTTTTATATTATTTGAAAATGATTTCGTTAATGATTTAAACGATTACGAAAGCCATATTTTAATTATTACGATTTTTATCGATTCAGTAATTTTGATTTTTATTTAAATTTTAATTCCGATATGGTTCAATGATTTTAAAAGAGAAATGAGCCGCTGGCACGATCGATAAGGATCGAATTTAATCAACCAACGCAGAATTTTGACGAAAAATCGATAAGCTTGCGCTTTTTTCTCGAAAGAATTATCACCGTTTTCAAACGATTCAAAATTGCATTTCGCAGCTATTTTTCCCTATCTCTCTTATCCTCTCGTTAAATTCTACGACGCGACACCGCGTCTCGACGCACGAAACCTCTGCCCGATCAATTTCCCAGATCGCAGCCTCAAAACCTAGATCCGTCATAAAAAGAATCTCAAATATTCGCACGTACCTTCTCGTCACTGAAAACCGAACGAAAAATCACTAATTCAACTATCGAAGCAACACATTCAAACGTGCGATAACGCAAAACCTTTCCACGATTCAATGTAAAGTTGAGCTGCGTATATACGATCATTTTTTTCTTCTTTAAATGTTAAACAAAAATTTATTTAAAAAAAAAAAAAACGCGATCTCAACATTTTTTCTCTAAATCTTTCGGTTTATCAACGAGAAATTTAATGACTCGATTGTTAAATTACACGATCGTCTCAAGAGATGTAATTTCATCTGTTTTCTCTTTTTTATTTGTTTGAATTATTGTTGTTTATCTAAACAGTGATAACGATTAAATTGCCCAATATTATTAACGAACTTGCGGCGAAATTGTTTGCATACACAACAATTTGTTTTTTTTTTTTTTTTTTTTTTTTAAGTAACAACGAGTTTCACTTGTTAACATGTCACGATACATAATATAACTAATTTATCATTGTTACGTAATAATTTCTTTTACAATCGATATACTACGGAATAACGGTTGATACTATTGTCACCACGATTGATTGGAAAGATTAATTAGCGATTATTTCAGCGTATGACTTCAGACATCTTTTTATTTTTTTTCCTCCCTTAGTAATTTTCTTACTGACCATATTTTCTCCATTTTCTTTAATTATCATCGTCGTTATAACTATTTTTATTATTATTATTAATATTTTTTATTGTTATTTTTTTTTTCTATGTTCACTATCGTTTTTTATCGTCTCGCAACGTCTTCTTCGTGCACAACCAGCTCGACTTTGTTGAACGACAAATTTTTATAGGTCGTTCAAAGCCAATGTTCATTACGCTTATCAATTATTACGTTTTGAGCACGCAGCGTTTATCGCAATACTGCAATACTTATTTTTTTCTCTGCCTCTTTCTCTCTCTTTCTCTCGCTCTCTCTCTCTTTCTTTCTACTGCTTTCTCACGTGTGTGAAGATAGCATCTCATATGTCAGTATCGCAAAAAACTATCGGAGTCCTAGTACAATTATAGTACATTATGACACTAGTACGAAAAATTTTTTTTTTCTGACGAGTGTGAGTTTGCAGAACGAGCCGAAGGCGAGTGTTTTTGTGAAGTGAGATTTTTATGCCACGAGGTGCGTAAATACGGTTTGTTGCGAACAAAGTGAGCGTAAAACCGCACTTTTACGCGCAGCGTGTCATAAAAACAATTTTTTTGCGATGCTGACATATGAGATGCTATCTTCACACACGTTGCTTTCTCTCTCTCTCTCTCTCTCTCTGTGGCTCAAAAAATTATTCGCTTATTATCGGGTCAAGTTGAAACTTAAGTCGAATCTTAAGCTCGATACCAAGAATTACTTCGAATTTGAAACAACGATCGAACTTGAGATTTAACGTTTCAGTTTGAAAAATTCTTACTTTGAAGATTTTTTCTAATTCGTGATCTTATTGAAGATTTCACTTTTTGCGTCTCCGATGAACGGAAAATTTTGACTCTTATTCGTTCAAACGAACGTTCATAGATCTACGAACGAGTCAAATTTATTTATTTTGGCGATATCGAAGCCCTCGTCATTAATCTAAAAAAAAAAGGCGATAAACGAAGTTTGCTTTTTTCTTCTTTTTTTTTTTGAATCTATTTCAAAGATGTTTATCGAATAACAACATTGGCAGTGAATCATCTAGCCCTCCTCGAAATAACGTCCAAGCTGCTTGGAAGGAGGCGCGTAGAATCACTTCAAACACGTTGACGATTATTTATGTATTTTTGTAATTTTTTTTAGTTTTTTTTATTATTATTTTCTTTTCACTTCGGTTACTTGATTTTTTTTTTTTTTTGTTTTTTATTTAATTAATTCCGGATTCGAGCACGGGCGAAATCTTCGATCTGCTCGAACTCACGCGAAAGAATATAATTATTATATTTTATCTTATTTAAAAATGTTTTTTTCTTTTTATTTGTTTGTTTTTTGTTGTTTTTTTTTTTTCATGCTAAAACGCGTCTCGGTTTTTTCTCGACGATCTCTAATTTTTTTATCTTGAATGCCGGAGAAGCTGGTGAGAGCATTATCGAGACCAAAATCGTTTTATCGTTAAAGATTGCACGCGCTATATACATAATCTATACAGTTCAACAGCTTTCGTCCTCTCCAACGGCTCTCCGCATCCTTCAATCTCGTGTACGTGTCTACATTCGTCAGAATGAGAGATACGCAAACGCGTGTTCGAAATAAGTATCTTTTCTCGCCAGCGAAACAACTTTTTTCTATTTTCACTATTTTTATATTATTTTTTATCAAAAAAAAGAAAATGAAGAAAAAATTTATGGAAGATAATAAAACGTACGCCTGCGAATTTCACGGATTTCGATTGAATTCCTCGACGATTTTTCGAAGTATCAATCGTAAACCTCAAAGTTTTCAGCCCCGCGAAAAAAAGGAATATATTTGAAAAAGAAAAAAAAAATTGATATTATATATTTACAGAAATTTTTGTGGGTTTTAATATCGGAAACACATTTTTTAAATATTTTTTTCGATGCATTTCTGATATTAATTTTTTTCTTCTTTTCGTGTTCGTATATTTCGTATGTATCTTAATAATACATGCGAGATATAGAATCTTTAGTAGAAATATAACCGATTATTATCCAGGATGAATCTTTTATACACATTTTTCATATAATTTATTTACGTGGAATGAATCACATTAATTAATAAATTTTTCTTTTTCTTTTCATTCGTATAATATATTCCTTTTTTTTAAATTTATTTATTTATCTCAATCACGATTTCAAGCAGGATTGACAGACGATGAAATCGTCATTAGCGATAGTTATCAGACATCGCAATGTCATATTCAATGATGCACCAATGATTATCATTATATTTACGTATTCAACGAATTTTCATTTTATTTTACGAAGGTATTTTTTTTTTTAACTTTAATTTCTTAAAACGTTCGCAAACCGATTTTGGAACTTAAGTTTCAACTTGAATCTGAACTTGAGTTCGTGCTTACGACTCTACATCGAGTCTCTAAACGTTTAAAATCTCCATAGGAAAAGAAAATAAGAGAACGAAGGAGAAAAATAATAAAAAAATAATAATTTCGTATCCCAGCAATAAAAAAAAAAAAATTAAATTCCCATTAAAATCGAATTGAGATGCTTCGTCAATCTTCGACTCCGTATCAGCGTCTACGTCGAATTCTCATCGAGAAAAATCGTACGTCAAATTTTTCAGTCTATTTTTATCTGCACAACGAATGGAACAAAATTTTTAATTCGCGTCTCGACGATTTCTCACGAATCATTAAAATTATTATTATCTAATTCTCTTCTCGAAATACTTTTGAGAAATGCAAATCGTATCGTCACTCTTTCATTCTCTCGTTTATCGCGCGAGGTTTATACATAGATCTAATTAATTTTTCTATTATTTTCGAATTTTCTACAATACGCGTTGTTTTTTTTTCTTTCTCGCGTGTTTTTAATCCTCGTCGTCGAAGAATCATCGTTATTGCCCAGTTTTGAGCAGCCAACGACTATAAAAACTCGTAACCCGATCGTCATCAATTCGTCTGATAGTCGTTTTTGTTTTTAATTTCCATTTCTTTTCGTTTCTCGAATATTCAATAAATCGTTGAGCTTCCATTAGCTACAATTCTACATTTCTCATCTTCTAATTTTCTCAACCACTCGGTAAATTTCGCAATTATTCCTCAAAGTCTCGCGACAACTAACGCAACCCTCATTTTTCCCCCCTCAATTCTATTTCAAACAATTTTCAAATATAATTTATTCATCTCAAAAAATCGTCATTCTAAGATTAAAAAATATATATATATTTTCAACGTCGACGAATGTAAATCAGAGCACCGTTCAGGATAATTAAAAATTAAAAACAAATCCATAAAATTCGTTAAATCGGTTAAAATCGTGACAACGAAATAAAAAAAAAAACGTAGTCCAAGATAAAAAATAAAAAAAATTGCAATCACAGAGAAATTGAATTAAATTTCGGGAATTTGTGAGTTGGATAGATTTGATTAATTTTCGTTTCACCGAGTGAATTTCGAAAGTCAAAAGGATTTGACGCGACTTCGTGGTTGCGACTCACGTGATTGATTCGGCGAAGGTGCAGGACTTGAAGTCGGCGTAGCCGACGAGTTTCCGGGTGATCGTGGAGGACGCGAATGTTTCCGACCGAATTTAAAGAGACGTCAGAAAAATATGACCTCTTCTTCCATGGGTTGTTGCTGCTGTTCCGTACGCGAAGATTGTTGTTGCTGCTGTTGTTGCTGCTGTTGTTGCTGTTGTTGTAGCTGTTGATGCTGTTGTTGCAACATTTGTTGATGTTGATGATGATGATAAGGTTCCGGTGGCGATCGAGCGATTCTCACGGAACGATTGGACGAGTGAGACGGTTGGCAAACGTTACCGTTGTTGTGATTGTTTCCGAGTTCCGGGGAGGAGTAGGATGAGCCGGTTATCGCGGCTGGGCTGCTACCCGCGCGGGCGTGACGATCAGGACTGTTGTTGCTCGTCGAACTGCCGCTTCTGATGATGGAATGTGAAAAATGAGGATGAAATTGAGGGAAAGAGGAATTTTTTTATTGCGGGCGAATTTTTAAAAAATAATCTATTTGGCAGATGAAATTGAGATTGGGATTATTTTTTATGGAAAATCGATTTTATGATTATGTTTTTTTGTAACCAACGAATGTGAAAGGCGGTATTGAAATTGAGGGAAAGAGGAATTTATTAATTGCGGGAGAATTGAAGAAAAATAAAAATCTATTTCGCGAAAAAATCGAGATTGAGATAATTTTTTATGGAGAATCGATTTTATGATTAGCTTCTTCATAACCAACGAATATCAAAGACGGTATTGAAATTGAGGGAAAGAGGAATTTATTAATTGCGGGAGAATTGAAGAAAAAAATAAAAATCTATTTCGCAAAAAAATTGACATTGGGATTATTTTTTATGGAAAATCGATTTTGTGATTATCTTTTTCACAACCAACAATAAATGATAGTTGAAAAATCGATTTTCTATTGAAAATATTCAAAATATCGATTTTTTTTCGAAATAAATTTCATTTTCATTTTGTTATCATACGAAACTATTAATCGTATATTGAAATTACGAACGCACCGCAATTTCATTCAAAATTAAAAAAATAGATGTATATAGAAACTTCGATACTATTTCGATAAAGTATATAAGAAAAAAATGCCATTCACTAAAAAATGGTGGATAAAGCAGTTAGCTCCAGATAACCAGGAAGGGGTTGAAAAAATCTATAAAAAAATAAAATCAGTGAAGTCATAGAATCCAAAAAAAAAAAAAAAAAAAAAAATCATCGATCACAAAGTTCACATAAGGATTTCAATCCGGTAAAATAGGACATCCCTCCTCATGTAAATATTAAGATAAAATAAATATAAATATGGAATATAATAATAATAATAATAATAATAATATAAAATAATATAATATAAAATATAATACATATATATATTATATATTATATTATTCTATAATATATATAAAATATAATAATAATAATAAGGAATAATTATATAATATATAATATACAATTATTCCTCAAATCATTTAAGACAAGCCCATAAAAAATCAATACCCCAACCCAACCAACCGAATGAAAAAAACACCACCCATAAATCAATAAACATCCCCCCCCCCCCCCCCCCCCCCAATCCCAAATCTCCTAAAAGACCTACCTGGAATTATTGTTGTTGCTTCCACTGGCGAGTTTGAGCGGAAGTTGTTGTTTGATGGGTGGCAAGCTGCTCTGAACCTTCTGCTGATTCGTGGCGCTTATGAGATTGAGAGGTATTCTCTTGCCGTCGACTTGAGACTTCCTCGATTGTATGGTATCCGTACCGGTGGTAACGTGCGAAGAAACGTGAGTAGTCGTCGGTCCAACGGCCGACGGTGTAACGAGAGAAACTCCTTGACGTTCCAAAGCTTCCAAACGACGATACAATTGATCCCTCTGTTGCGTCACGTCTCTTTGCTCGGCGGCCAATTGTTCGCGCAACCTCGACAATTGCGCGCGTTCTTCCTGCAATTGCGTTTTTTCTTGCTGACTCGTCACCCTAAAAGCCGCTTTTTCACGGCTCAATTGATCCTGAAGATTTCGCAATTCTTCCAATTGACGATTCGGAGGATTCGGTCGATTCGTCGAAGTTTTTCCGATCGTTCCTTCTTTGCGCGACGCCAATTGAGCCTGAAGACTGTCTATCGTCGTCATTTGATTGCTTATTATGCACAACAACGTGTAAACGTAGTGGGACAATCTTATAGCGGCGACTTGTTGATCCTTGTTTATCACGTCGGGGCCGTCTTCGAGTTTGCCGTCGGTCGGTGGCTTTCCGGGGTCGTTGGGTTTCGACGGTGCCACGAGTTTCGGCAGGATCGACGAATCGCACCAAGTATATCTCTCCTGTTCAACGAGAATTTTTTTTGGATGTATTTCGTTTCTTTACGAGTCGAATTTTTGTGGCGAATGAAAATTGATGAATAATAGCTGAATATTTTGGAGTTTGAGGAAAGGGTTTGAAGAAATTAAATGCATTTTTTAATCTAATTTAGGTCAAACTGTTGAAGCCGGACGTTGTTTAGTCGGCCAGTGAAGATTTTTCTATGTAAATGTAACGAGAAGATGTTGAATATTTAACTGACCTTGTTGTGATCGAAACCGGCGAAGGTTTCGGCTCTTCGAGGCACGCACAATGACGGTGGAACGTAAGCATCGCTGTGTCTCTCGCCCGCGGAGCTCAAACTTCTCGAGAGCGAGCCTCCACCAGCGCTGAACGACAATGAGCTGGCGAGACGAGTTGCTTCTTGCCCCGCCAGGACGACCTGTTGACGTTCAATGTATTACGATTTACAATTTTTCTTTCCTTATAATTAATAATAATGATAATAATAAGAATAATAATAATAATAATAATATTAATAATAATAAAAATAATAATAATAATAATAATAATAATAATAATAATAATAATAATAATAATAATAATAATAATAATAATAATAATAATAATAATAATAATAATAATAATAATAATAATAATAATAATAATAATAATAATAATAATAATAATAATAATAATAATAATAATAATAAAAATAATGATAATAAAAATGATATTAATAAAAATGATATTAATATCAATAATAATAATAAGTATAATAATATTAATATTACCTAATAATAATAAAAATCATAATCATAATAATAATAATTATAATAATAATAATAATAATGACAATAATAATAATAATAATGATAACAATAATAATAATAATAATAATAATATTTATGAATTCGCGAAGGATAAACGTCGTGTAAAAAATAGCGAGACGATGGAATTTACCTCTTGCCAAAGTTGCGACGAATCCGTGCCTTCGTTGCGAACCAGTCGCGTATAATCCGGCGGAACTTCGCGTTCCATTCTGTCGATTCTCTCGGTATCGCTGTCGTTGTCGTTCCACACGTTCGCAACGGATAATAATCTCATCTGCAGCCCCATCTTCTCCTCGAGGAGGAGAGCTTGCTCGGTATCTTTCTTTCTCATTTCACCTGGTGGATATTAAAATTTGTTTTTAAAATGTGATTTCCATTGGAAGCGATCGAAGAAAATATTTATTAACGTTTCCCCGATCGAGATTTTTTTTCCTACGACGGACATTTTTTCATACGATTTTTTTTTTTTGCACCGTAATCGATTTGGATGGATTTATTTTCTTTCAATTTTTCGAAAGAGTGATTACACAAAATTACGTGGTTAAATTTTCACGAGATTGAAAAAATTAGCTGAGTTATGGGCAATTTTTTCTTTTAAATATGCTGAAAGTCCTACGACAAACATTTTTTCATATGATTTATTTTTCGCACCTTAATCGATTCGAACGGATTTTTTTTCCTCCTAATTTTTCAAAAGCGTATGTGGTTAAAATCTCACCGCGAAATTAAAAAAATTGACTGAGTTATGGCCAACTTTTTTTTTCAAATATAGTCGAAAGTTAAATAAATAACCTAAAACCATTTAAAAATCAAATATCTTAATTCATCTCGCTAAAATTCTTTCTCGAATGTTTACTCTTTCCTACTCTCTAGAATACCCGGCACGGAAATTAAATTTTCATTCTTTTCTCCGTCAATATCGTCAAAAATTATGGAAAAAAAATAAAATAAAAATAATTTTAAAAAAAATGTTTCACTCACCGACGATTCCAAGAATATGTGTTTCTTTGGCTTTGGCGATTCTCATTCTCTCGTCAGCCGAAACAACGGATATCGACGACGATCTCGTGTCCGGCAATTCGCTTCCGCTGTTGTCCAACAAAGCATCGGACTCGGGATCTTGCGGACAAGCCTCGACTGCCGAGCGTATGGCTTGAATCCAAATATGTTTGTCCTTCGGTTTTTGGACTTTGAGCTCGAACATCTCCGGTTCCGCGGGATTGCTGCTTATCAAATAAATTCCACGCGATTCTTGTCCGGCTTTTTCCCGAACCAATAATTTTTGCAACGAAACCACGCCGGCTTTGTTGTCGGGAACGAAAAAAGCGTATTTTTGATCTCTCGTTTCGGCGAGAAAAAATAATACGTCCGAAAGGACAACGACGACTATCGGAGCCATTTTTCTACTTCCTTGCATCAGATAAGCCGTTCCTTCGAATTTCAAGACTCTGTTGAACGCCATTAAGTCCGATTTCTTGAATTTAACGTCGCGATGCATGGCGTAAGATTTCGCGTCGATTCTAAACAAAATTCAGTCGTTGTTTTTTTTTTTTCGTAGGGGAAAAAAAAATTTATTATTAGCGACGAATGAAAAGAAGATGATGGATTAATAAATTATCACTCTACCTGTTGCACTTTACCTGTTGTAAATTTCCAACTTTCGATCTTCGCGTTCTTTGTCGGCTACGCAGGCGTCGACGTCACCGAGGATTTCTTTTACGAGACCGAGAGCTTCGCGAAGATTCGTCGTTTCTTCGGTCGTCGTGCTGGTTTTTATCAGAGGCTCGACGAGCAATGGATACTTCGTTAATCGTTGAGTCACGAATAATATGCATTCGGGAATTCCTTTTTTCTTTAGAAGTGGATTGGTCTGGAAAAATAAGAATTGAAGAATAAGCACGAATTATTTTATCGCAGTTGATGTCGTAATTGGTTGTTTGTAGGTTTTTTTTTGGGGTTTAATCAATTATGGTTTTTGTATTTTTCTGAGTGCATTATTTTGATTGAATTTTTTTAAGTTTTTGTGAACGTCCGAAATTAATTTCAAGTTTATTATTATATTTTCGTTATTTCGTTATTATTAAATTATATTTGTTTGTATTTGTATTTATTATTATTATATTAATAGTCTATTATAATAATATTATAATTATAATATATTTATTTTATTATATTATATTTTATTAATATATTATATTATATTATATTATATTATAATAATAGTCTATTAGTTATATCAATAGATTCAATTATTTCACGATATTGTTGCTAATCAAATTGACTAGCTCGTGAACAAAGAAATTTTCATTTGAACCAAAATTTACATTATTTTCTAGTCAAACAATTTGTTTTCTTTTTTTTCAAACCTTCAAGAAAATAATTGAATTTTTTTAATGACAAAATTCAAACAACTACCTCAATAAAGATTCTAATTAATACCGTAAAGTGCATTCTCATAAATTTACGTCAACGTGCCAAAAAAAAATCACAAAAATCCCTCAATTTCCCCACAAATTAACTATAGCCCGTTTGAAATCAAAAAAAAAAAAAATCGAAATAAATCGCAATATATTTTCTCCCATTACCTGACAAATTCGAACGAACCGCGCGAAACGCGGATCGTGTCGCAAATAATATTTGTAAGCATCAACGGCGTCTCTGTGACGACTGCAAAATTCTCCATAAGCGCTTTTCATACGCGCCGAATTTTCCGAAGAAAATTGATCGACGAGAATATCGGCGATGGTTGGCACGACGGAATTCGCGCTCTGACGTTTGCGAAGTTTCAACAAGAAACGTAGATGTATGTCGATTAGATCGCGCAAACGTGGAAACATGCGTTCGAGATCGGTCGGTCCGAGACGAAAATGACGAATCAGACCTTCGGCGAATATTCTTTCCATCGCGAGAAGCACGAGACAATGATGTTTCTCGGTAAGTACGAATTCGTATATGTGTTCCTGACGTTTGACCTCGCGTTCGGAACCGTTAACGAGTTTTAGAGCGTCGCTACGACCGATCGCGGCGCTCCAGGAATCGGGTTCTTCCTTTCCGAGGCCCAATTCGGGATCCAAACCTTCCATGTCGCTGATCGTCAGCTGGTGAACGTCGTCGCCGAAGTCGAAGTCGTCGACTCCGCTGGAATTGACCGAGATTTTGTGATATTGCGGGAAAATTTGGGAGAATTGAATTTTTTCCCGCTATTTTTTGATATATAAAATCTTTTATTTGGAATTTTTGACGTGATTTTAGGGAAGTATTTTTTTTTTTTTTTATGTTTGGAAATGGGAGCTTGACAGAGTCAGCATGTGATGATATTTTTATATGGATTTGAATAAGAGTTAGAGATTTTTTTAATGTTTGAAACGTATTTTTTTTATTGAGAAATGGAAGCTTGAGAAAATCAGTTTTTAATATTTTTTATCAACGCATCAGAATAAAAATTAACGATTTTTTAAATCTTTATTTATAAAATCATCGTCTTTGTAATTAAGAAATGAAAGCTCGAGAGAATCAGCTTTCAATAATTACCTTAAATGCATTTAAATTAATTTAAAAAAAAACATTTGTTATGTTTTTTAATTTTTTAAAAATTTACCTTCCGAAGTCGCGATGCTGACTACCGTCGCCATCTTTTTCCTCGCTGATTGTTTGACTGAAATAAAACTTTTTCGATTACCATCCGTCACCCTACAATACTCTCGCAATTGAAATATCAATAATTTACAAAAACACTTGTAATAAAAAATTGTCACTTTGGCCCTTAAACAGTGACACGATGAAATGACGGATGAGCACGAAAAATAGATAATGATTGTCGAATCGGTGATCGTACCAACAAATGAAATCACACGAGGTACATTCGGCTGGTGATTGGTTAGCTGTTGAGAGAAAAATAGTAAAAAATAAAAAAAAAAAATAAAAAAAAAAAATAAAAAAAAAAACGTTGTTCTAACATTCAGACAGCTTAACAATTTTTCTACGTAACGAATAAGTGAGATCGATACACATAAACGTAAGCACGAAACATAACCGAGCGAAAGCGAACATCTCGAACGTTTCGTCTCGATTAATTTGCCAGAATTGGCCATTATTTCATTTTTATTTCGACGAATAACGAATAATACGAATAATTCGAACTACGGGAGATGTTTCGACCATTACTACAGTGCTCTCGATGCTTTATTCAACTTTCAATCAAGCTGAATGACGAAATATCATTCACGAATTATCATTTTTTTTCCGGTGTAATTTTTTTTCATGTTTAAAAATTATTTATAATTATTTCTATGCATTTTTTTAAGAATTTTCTTACCCTAGCCTATTTCTAATTTCAGATAGAGCTTTGCAGAACGATTCAAAAGCTCCACCTTCGATCTCTCACTCATCAGCAATAATTTTGGGAAAGAGAATTATTTAAATCCAATTTCTTCTAACATTTTTTCCACGCGCGATAGTCGAATGATCTCATAGTGTTTCGTTCCTCTTATCACGACTTTTACTTCCCAATCGATGCATTCAACTTCATCTCTAAGATTCGGCCCAACTAAAATTTTGGCCCAACTCTGGCAGATACAAAACAACAACATTCCCAATAAATTAGCCTGGAGCGACGATCAAACATCGATAAAATAAAAATAATAAAAATAAAAAAAACTATGAAAAAGAGGTCAGGTAATAAGCAAGCTCCATTCATATCTTTCGTAGTTAAAAATAAGAAGTGATGGAAAAAAAATAAACAAGTGCGATGAACAATTCGTACAAAGCAAGCAGTTTCGTAAGCACAGGCAGAGCAGAATGTTTTTTTTTTTTTTATTTCTCGTTCTTTCGAACTCATCGTTGCTTCGTTAAAGGAAGTGTCGATGCGACAATCATACAAGTTGGAGGAGTAGATAGTATGTTTGTGACGCAATTGTGTGCGAAGAAGAGAGTGAATCAACGACACGACATAACGGATATTTTTTACCGATTATAATACGACACAGGTGTGAAAAAATACTCGCAAACCCATCAACGATTTTTTTTTCTCGTTGTGTTTATTCCTTTTTTTTTCAAAATTTATTTTCTTTTCTTTTGGGTTTTCTTTTCGCAGAGGAAGGAGGATAGAGACATCAGATTATCTGGGAACGTGACTTACTTGACTCCAAGCTTGGTGGCAACACGCCGCCAAGGGCTGTAGCTTGTCACCGATTTCTTGACGATTATTTCCCTTTTATTGTTGATTACGTATTCGTTCGGTTTGTTTCGTCGGTTGCGACGGGAGGGAATGCACGGAGGAAGGAAAAAGCACACACTGCATTAGCGCTGATTCGTAAAATGTATTTTTCCGAAACGTTTTTCAGAAAAATAAAAAAACCTCCCGACGATGACAAAATTCCGACGTTTTACCGATTTTGAGATTTTGAGGGGGGGGGGGGAATTTCGATGGAAAATAAAATGAGATTTGTTCGAGTAGTGTCGATGATTGTGATTTTATTCCCTTCCCGAAGCAACCCGAATTTTTTTTCGTACTTTGTTTCTCAGTTGGAGAATTAAATTTGCTTTTTTTTTAATTGTGTCAATTTTCGCGCAAAAATTTCAGAAACGTCTCAATGAGTTCTCGAAGAATTTTGGTGCGTATTTTTTTGGAGAAATGTTGAATTTGGTGAAGGGAAAAAAATTATGTCGCGTAGGAAAACCTTTCGGAAATAATTTTTAACGTATTTGGGACTAAATCGTGAGTGCGTTTTTTTTGTTGTTGTTGTAATCTGGATTTGGGATTGTCGTACATTTTTTTAGAAATACAAACAAATGCAACGAAGGTTTTTTCTGAACCTCTTTTTGACGTAATTCGATTGTTAGAATTTGGTAAAATCGTCGATCCAACTCTCGGAATTTTTATCCAGCGGAAAATTTGTTATTAAACACGTCTTTGACGAGTGAAAAAATAATTTGCACTTTCCAGAAGTACAATCTTCGATTTTTCTTATTAAGACAAAATGTTAACGCATTTTTTCGTTCCAATTCCTCGTCCCGCCCGAATATTTGCCAATTAACCCACATTTTTTCGTCCTATTATTTAAATAAAAAATAAATCACAATGTCCTGATTTTCCATTTTGTAAAAATAAATTTTCCCTTCTTTCTCGGCTCAATTCGACACTCGCCCAGTTAGCGATTGTTTCAGTACATGAAAAATATTTAAAAAACAATTATGACTCTTCCATCTTCCCAATTAGCAAGCAAGAAGCTCTATAAACAGCAGCGTCAACCTCCAAGTGTTTCATTGTATTAAAAAATATTGTTTGTGTCTTGGGAGCTACACCGACAGCTAAAAATAATAATACATAACTAACAGTTCGTTAGCCTGATTTTCGAATATACACACACATATATATCCACACATATATATGCATATATATATATCGATAAACGTGAAATGCTAAAGCAACCAGCTGGCAAGCACGTTGCGCCCTCAAAAAAAAAAAAAATTCATAAAAATTTATAATAAAATGTAATATATATAATATAGTACGTTCAATATATTGCGATTGAAGCGAGCGGGGGTTAGGATCATCTAGACATTTGCGCAAGCTGATATTTTCCCCAGCATACCGAGCGTATCTAACCCATTTAATCTCATTTCATATATATATATATTTTTTTTTTCTCTCATCAATCCCATTTTTTCTTCTTCATCAAAAATTGCTTTCAGTGCCAATTCCGAGCTTCGGCCTGACCATGCGTCGGCAGCGTGCGAAACTTTTAACCCATAGATAACGAAGATTCGATGCAATTTTAATGATAATAATATTTAAAATAATATTAAAAATAATAATAATAATAATAATAATGATAAAACGTCGAATTGATTGTCGATAACGACTCTTACCTGCTCGTTCCTATGGCTCCAGGAAGTGGCAAGGATGCAGTCGAGCCACGTTTGACACTTCCGCTTCCCGACACTATTGACACGCTCGACATTGACTTTGCCGAACTTTTGTTCGAATTGTGTTTCTGTTTCGTGCAGTCGGCCGATATCTGTACCATGCACTGATTCTGATGATGAACCGTTGTTCCGCAATCTGTGTTGGCCGAACGAGATTGTGTTCGAACGTTTGAATATGGGTCATGAACGAGGGTCGAACGCGGGAAAATATCGATAGACGTACATTATTTGTTTTTTTTTTTGAGGAAGGGTTTTTTTTTTTTGAACTTACTTTCGCATTGTCGAACGGATTTGCTGTCCAATAGTTTCATACAATAACCGCAGACGAAACTTTCCTGAGATCCTGCGATAACGGGGACCCAGTGATGGGTCTGCTGACTAGGCTTTTTGCAACTTTTGTCCTGTGAATTAATTTAATTAATTGGTGGAAATGTTAATGTTTAATTGGTTGGTGGGAAGAAACAATTTGAAAGGGTCGGAGGAATATTTTTGTGGATGTGGCATCGTTGCATGAGCGTGAGTATAATTTTTTTCATGGATGAAATATAGCAATTGGAGATGTAGATTATTTTATTTTTCTCTTTTATAAATCACAGGATTATAGTTTCAATGATTTATTGTGGTTATAAATTTTATCTCCTTCTCGAAGCGACGAGAATTTTTGTACGGTATTTTTTTTTTTACTCAAAGGATCGACCTTGGTCTTTTTAATTGGGTCAACCTGTGATAATGCGCGACTGAGGAAAATCCTGTTTATGAGCGGACTACGAATTTTTCACAAATTTCAGGAATCTGAATAATTTTTCAGCCAATTTTTCTATTACTATCCCGCGTTTAAAATTTTTAACACGTTTTTATTTTTTTTCTCATCAATATTATCATATTTTTTGGTTTCAGACCATTTTCATATGAGTAAAATAATTTCAAATAAATAAATAAAGAAATAAATTTTGTTTAAAAGTGGGATTCCATTGAAACAATCGATTATTTACCTTCTTTTTGCGAAAGAACAACGAACCCCGTTTCCTCCTCGTTTTTTCCGAATGCTGATCGTCGTAAGCGGCGCCACTGAAAAAAAATCGCAATTACAACTTAAAACAAAAATCATCCCACAGATCACGAGAACAAAAAAACATCCACATATATATCTAAATAAATATATATATACCGGCGAGTTTCATTCGAGCACGATAATAAAATTACGATTAAAAAAAAAAAACAGAAGCTAAAAAAGCGAAAAAGTTGTAGTAAGTAGTTCGATAATCGAGAAGAGCACGATGGCAATGATTTTTGGCTGATAGAATATAACTCAGAGCAAAGTCTTTCGTGATACGAACCTCTTCCACGGTTATTATTGCAACAAGTGACGCGAGCGAATTATTAAGGGTTTATATCCAATCTTAATTAAATTTACGAACAGATTTTTCTTATCTTTCTTGATTTGGTTTTTTTTTTGGGTCTTGGTTGTTTGTCGTTGCTGAGGCGTTTAATCAAGTACTCACTCGTTCATGAGCTCGTCGAGGGATGTCTGTGCATTAGCCGTCCCTTCTCGAATTAAATCCTCGTGAAATACATGCCCGTGGGGGGCGTGAAGATCCTCCGTCTCGGTCTCACTTCCACTACCTTTTTCAGTTCTTTCATGCCGCCTGCTGCCGTGCATGGGTCATGGCAAATGATTCAAGTGCAACACACACAAAACTATAGGACTATCGTGATTTTTCTATGATTTT